>CM038224.1:78528329-78624130 GCA_021442155.1 Cymbidium sinense | reverse complement strand
CTATAGAAATATCATTAGGCTAATAACGGCCTAACATCCAATCTAGGCACAAGCAATCCTAACAACTAGTTTAATAAAATATTACATCAAAAAACAAAACATATTACCACAACATTTACCGACTTAACCTAATATTAAGATCGGTGACTTAGTATTATAATGTGTGTGCTATAGTCAAAGTGTGATATGTCTTGCTTAAGCATTAAGATTAAGACTTTCTAGTGTTTGAATGTTTAAGTCATTTATTAAGGGTAGTTACACTTCAATAAGTTTAAGACTTTAATTGGATTTTAAATCATATATTTTTTTAACTTTTACTTATAATTTATTATTGTAAAAGAAGAAAGAGAGTTGAATCCCTTTAATCCCTACCTTAAGTTGATTCTAAGAGATGAATTTTATGATTTATAAACTTTCTTAATGAATCATGAATTTCAATCAATCCTATGATTGGATTTGACTTAATGAACTTTATTTAAATATGAAAGACATCTTAAGGTTAATGAAGCCAAGTAATCATCAAATACATAATATGTTATTATTTTAGTTTCATTATCATTAACTTTACAATTACAACTTCATTTCACTATTTTTTTTATTTATATATATATATATATATATATATATACATGCATTTTTATATATTCATTTTGGCACACTTAAACATAAATATGCATGAATTTTGTAACAAAGGAATCTCACTTCATATTCAATCATATGCATACAAGTGTATAAGAAAGTTATGTAAGTACATGCCTTTGTAAAATAGAAAAGTGAGATTATCTAAGACCTCCTTGGGGTTACTTAAAGCCTCGTATTTCTGGGATGTCTAAACTATATATTTGTAAGTTCAAACACACATGCATACATATATGAATACAAAATAGAATCAGGAAAAGTTGTAGGTTATTATATTTTACCAAATATGATCAATGATTCCAAAATGATCAATGATGAAAACTAAGGGGGTCCTATGGTGAGATTCGCATGAAATCATATTTTATTTTGAAAAAGACCAATAGTCCTATGATTTTCTATGGTTTGCCAGATTTTATTCTTTGCTCAAGACCGTACCGTTGAATGAGGTAGCTTCATCTTGAATAAATGAAGCTTGTTGAGAAGACGGAGCTCTCCTCGGTTTTCAGGAACCAAATGCCACCATGAAACTCACCAGAGTTGGTCTTGTGGTGGTTTTCAATGCTTGAATCAATCAAGAATTGATTCATTTTGGTTCATCGAGACTATAAGAAGGTGTGGGAAAAATTAATTTGATTTTGGTGAGGTTTTGGTGGTTTTGGATAGAAGGGGTGCTCAGGTTTGGGTAGAGCTCGATCTCATTAGTGATCGAAGGCTCAAGAGAGCTCGAGGATGCTTAGGGCTGTTCGAGATCATCTGAGGAGTGTTTGTGTTTGATTTGGTTTAAAGAGGAGGTGTACGCCCTTCTCCCCATGTGAACCAACCAAAATGGTTGGTTCTGGTGATGGCAGGGCCAATGAGGGTGGCTGGAATGGGCATAGAATTGATAAGGTGGAGGTCTCATAGTGGCTTAATAAGTCTGGTGGCTCCCCATGAAGTGGACATCTCATGAGGAGTGAACCAAGGTTTGATCCAAATGAGCCAGACCTTTCTTTGCCCAAAGCTCGAGCCCAACAGCTTTGGGTCAAGTCTAATCAGCTTGGGAGAGCTCAAGACATGCTATGGAAGCTGCCCCATGCAAAGGGAGTGGTTATACCTTCTTATTTTGGGTTTTTATCCTATTTGAGACCATTAGTTCACTTGGGTTGGGCTGAATTAGGCTCACCTTAGGTGAAGTTGACTTGGGCAGGTCAATGGGGTCATAAGGATGAGTCATGTCAAGTTTGATTGAGTCAATTGACTCATATGGGTCAATTTGAGTTCAATTAGGCTAAGTTGACCAATTGGTCAAATTAGATTGAAATGGCTCTTGGAAAATGTTCAAATGATTATTAGGAATGAGTTGGTGCAATTGGTTTGATTTAATTTGAAGTGAATTTAAGTTTGATTTATTTGGGTTCATTTAGGCCAAAGTGGCCAATTTGGTCAAATTGGCAAAATTAGTTTGAGTGAGGGTTGATTCATGTTTGAATGATCATTTGAGATTAATTGTAGGTGATTTGAATTGATTTAAATTAATATGAGATTTGGTTCAATTTGACCCTTTGGCCAAATTGGGTTCATTTGATCAAATTGGCTTTATTTTGGTTGGGTTGCATTCAATATAGAATTTATGATTGCTTGAAGTCTCTGGTTACAACCAATTTGAGTTGGAATGGGAGTTGGTTCAATTTGACCATTTAGGTAAAATTGGGTCAACTTAGGTCAAATGATCAAATTAGCTTGGCCAAGGGATGAATTAAATGATGGATGGTGATCAACAATCATTTTAGAAGATATTCGGTGAGTTGGTTTGGTCTAATTAAGGTTTGATTGGAGTTTGACTCAATTGGGTTGTTTAGATCAACTTAAATTAGATGGGTCAATTGATTGGGTGTAATTGAGGCTATATGAAGATTGTAACATATTCAATGATGGATTTAGAGCTAATTGGAGGCTTTGATTGCAATTGACTTGATTGAATTTTGGCCCATTTGAACCATTTTAGGTCAAATGGGTCAACTTGATCAATGGGGTTGATTTGCTTGATTGAGTGGATTGGGATAAAGTTATGATGTTTGAGAGAATGCTTGGAACAATCAAGGAATTTGGATTGGGTTGGATTGGCTTGATTCAAATTGAATTGGGTTTTAGTCTTAAGGAATTCAATTGGGCCAACTTGGGTTAAGATCCAAATTGATTTGGCTTGATTCAATTAGATTATAATCATGGTTTAATAATCTTGAATTGGAGTCCAAATGAGTTTGGATAGGTTGAGTTTCAATCAAGTTTTTTTGATTTTGAAGAATCCAAATAGGTTAGGTTGGGTTGAGTCAACTTAGCCTATCTAGCCAAGTTGAGCATATGATGGTCAAATTAAGCCTAAATCAATTTGGCATTTAACTTGGAGCTTGGATTGTATTCATTTGATTTGGATTTGGTTACTTGATTGATCATGAACTTTGGTTAAGTCTTAGGGTTGGTGAGGCTTCACTCCTAAAGTAAACTCTAGTCCTAGGGTTGTACCCTATGAAGCTCTAGGCTTGAATTTGGTGTTCTCTTAATCACTAGAAGTCCTAGCACTAGGGAAACCTTAGAAGAGTCTTAAGTCTAGGCAAAAGTAGTCAACCTCACTCCAGAAGTGAGGCCAACATTGAACAACTATAAGAAGAATTCATTGGCTAAGTTTTGAAGAAATTAGTCTCTCTCATTCTTCAATGACTAGTGTTCCATTAAAAGACTCAGAGTGCATACAAGAAAAAGGACAAGAACATTGATGTGAGGTAAACTAATTGTGAACATTTTATGAGATTTTGACTTTGTTCTTTATGTGCCAGTGAACCTAGAAAATAAGAAAAAATTGATAGTCCTCTTGATTTTGTATATCATAATTATGTCTTTTTCTTAATGTTTTAGATCAAATTTTCTCTCTTCCAATTGGATATAAACTTAGAAGTTGAACTATATAAATCTTAATATCTTTTGGTTTAGGTCATTTTCACTTGTTTTTATAGTATATGGTTTTGATCTTTATGATAATTTAACTTCAAGTTATTAACACCCTAGTTAAAACAAAATAATATTAGAGTGCAATTTTAGATTTCATGCTCACGATAGTTGAGATTAATAATTTGATAAATTAAAGAATTTTAGCCTTTATAACACCATGATGCACAGAGTTTTTATCACTATGATGCATAGAGTTTTCATCTATTAATGTATTACAAGAGCTTTCCTAAGGCGCTTGAAGATGTCAATAATAATTATGGTGTTTAGTTTTTTTGTTGGGTGTGTGAGGGACACCATAGACCAGATGTGTACTCATTAGGGTGATCGGGTATGACATTAAGGAATAATGTACTATCTCGATAGATAGGAGTCACTACCTTATAATGGATCTAATCACCTAATGAGGACTCCTAAGACATGATGGGTCTTCGGATATACCAAAAATTTTTTTCTACTTTACATTTGAAAGTAAAGCATGGTTTATTTAAACCGGGTTTGTTAAGTTCACTATAGAGGCAAGCCTCCATAGTTAATCACATCTTAGGGGAAATGAATCCCTTAAGAATACGCTCAATTAAAATAGGTGATTGCTGTCTCCAAAGAATTCAAAGATAGGACTAGCAAAGGACTGGTTGTATTTTTGAAAATTGAGTGGGGGAGATCAAAAGGGAAGAGTTCTTATCGAGACCAAAGGAGATGACTAGGGAGTGTTCATGATACTATGAAGTCTAGTGAGTACTCCAGTCTATCCTATGGTTGGGCTTTATATATTTGAACTTGAGAAGATTTATTTGTTTGAGTTGAATTTTTATTAGAAATTTAGGACTTATAATTTCACAACACAAGATTATGGAAATGCCTAAGAGGTGAGGATTTATGCTTGTAGCCCACAAAGGGGAATAGACCTCAGATCATAAATCTAGGGAGCTTTGGTGAGGACCAAAGCACATCCTAAATTTATGGCATAAAATGGGTATCTGGTTCACCTTCACGAGAGAGAGTGAACCACCTGACTGTTGGGCTTATTATGTCTTGGAGTGGCAACCAGCTAACTTCTTTTACTCTTTAAATCCATGTAAGAAAGTCATATGTTTTGTAAGATGGTTAGGCTATTATTTACTTAGAAGAGAAAATTAAGTCCTTAAACTCACTCCCTAAGAGACTAGATCATGAAGGGCATGAGTAATGGCTTAAATCTAATGCAAATTTTGTCAAGTTTTATTTGAATTTTAGACTTTTTATTTTGACACAAGTTGTAGGATTTTATATGCCTAAAGGCATGATAAATGGGTTATAGGCTAAATCAGGAGAGAAAGAGGTGTCTTTCCATCAAAGGCTCTTATAGGTTAAGCTTTTATTCTCTGGCACTGATGGAAGCCCTCTCTAAGCAAAAGTGGAAGAATATGATAAGCATAACATTATACATTCAATCATCCAGCTAAGGGGTTGCTAAAAATTTTTAATATCTTGATTTAATTTCTAGGCTTTTATGTGAGGTTATAATTTGTCTTAAGATCTTAGTTATGAGTCGTTAATGAGATAGAAAATTTATCTTTATCCTAGGAGCCTAATCACATCTAGGCCACACAACAATCATCTATCATAAAGAAACTATGAAAAGACATGTTATTTTTAATGCACAAGCTAAACAAAATATCAAATAATTTTATGAAGTCGTAAATGAATAAAAGGTAAGGTACTACCACAAACCCAAAATAAATGTGGGTAGTTGAGTTCTACCCTAATACATCCCAATATAATGAAAGAATAATTATAATCATGAAATGATAAGTGCTATGGGGGTCTCCATTCTTCATCCTCCATTCCTTACTCTTCATCTTTTATTTCTTCATTTTTTTGATTTGCTTCATTCCTTTCTTTCTTTTGGTTTGGTTGGGATGTTGTTTGCTCTAAAGGCATCACATGGTATATAGACATGGTCTTATAACCAATGTTTACCTTAATCCCCCATAACACTTATCCTAATCCTAATGCAAAAGTTACATTAAAAGAAGGAAATCAAATTTAGCTACACTGCAAAATAAATGTTAGCTAAACACACCACACAACCCAAGTAGTTATAGGAATAATTTGGACTTAGACCACACATGGGTAACCAAGTTCAGTCCTAACTTAGGCTATGCTTAGGGCTACAACGCAAAAAAAAAAATATTTTACAATTTTATTACAGAACCCCTTTAAACATCGCAAAAAACATGATTAGGCTTATATAGGCCTAACATTCAAACAACACATACACCTAACATCCGCCTAAAATAATACATCACAAAACTTAAACATTCATCAAATCATGCACCGCCTTAACATAAAGCTAGAAATGGTGACTTAGCTTAATGTGCATATGTGTGTGGTATGTCCTAACTAGACTTTAGAGTTATGGTTTGCTAAGTGTGAGGGATTTAATTTATGAAGGGGTTGATTTCTCTTTAAGTAGTTTAATTGATTTGGGGATTTTACTTAGTATTTTCTTTTGTTTCATATAGATTACACTTAGCAACTAAGTTTTATAAAGAGAAGAAAGAGAGGGAATCTCTCTTTATCCCTACCTTAAGTCATTCTAAGGTAAGGTAATTAGTAAATTTTCTTGAATGAATGACTTATTGTGTGTTTTAATTAACCATAAGTTTAGGTTCATTTTGAATAACCATATTCAATAAGAAAGGCATATTAGGATTAATTATGATGGATTACTATTACATAACACACATTAATTTATTTCTTTCCATCATGTATGTCATGCATATGAATAATCTTAAGCATACCTATACATGCAATGTAAATCTTAGCATACTTTGATGATGAATGCAAAGAAATGTTTTTTTTTTTTGAATTTGAATGTTTCATTTGTTGATTGAATTATGAATGCATGTTTTTATTATGTAGAAAAGAGGGATTTTTCATCCATTAGCTAAACACACATTCACATGTATAAAAGTTATAAGTGAGTACAACACCATTATTTTCTATACCAGGGGCGTAAGGTACAAAACCTACTTAGGGCAACTTAAAGCCTCACAGCCCCGGGATGTCGAGGCTAATATATCACTTTTCTTAGATACATGTAAATGTATGAATAATTACAAGGATAAGAAAATCTATACAAAAGTAATGCTTTCTTTATTTGATTTTTTGATTCTTTATTTATTGGACACCACATGCATATGTATAAGAGTTTTAAGTGAGTACGGTGCCATTATTTTTTACACCAGGGGCATAAGGTACAAGACATACTTAGGGCTACTTAAAGCCTCGCAGCCCCGAGATGTCCAGACTAATATATCACTTTTCTCAAATACATATGAATGTATAAAAAGGACCACATGCATAGAGAATCATGCAAGAAATTATGTTTGGTTTGGTCATATTATTTACATATGTGATATAAAATTCTTCCTAAGTCTTAACATGAAGATACATAGGAATAGATTTAGGCAAGTGTTGTGTTCTTTTCAAATGAACTATACACTTGCAAATCCTATGTGGATCCATGTTAAGATAGAAAAAGATAACCTCAGGTTACACATCTTATGCTATTATCACATGCAAGCTTATGGATATTTGTAATTAACATTACTTCATTTATAATAATTGATTTGTAGGTTTTGAAAATAGCTTTTGATTTAGTAGTGATAATAGCCACTCATTTTTAATTTAAGTCAACACATGCAATTTGACATAAAAGGAAACATTTAATTTAATTAATTTTAAAATAAATAAATGCATGATTTCATTTGGAAAGCAATATTTAGAATGATAGGAAAGAAATAAAGAAATGTAAGTATATGATTTCATTCATCCCAATTAATTCTTAAGGACAATCATATTAGATAAAGCTATTTAAAATAATCAAAAATTCTTTAAAGATATTTTTAACTTTGAGTTTGATTTGATTTAGGAAATATGAGAGAGGTTTGCTAATCCTAGCCCAATTCCCCATGTGTGGATTAGTTTGGTTTAATGAGGAATATTTAAGTTGATTTTATATTTTCATTAGGTTAGGGTATGAATTAAATGAATTAATTAACCTCTACCAATATCACCTTAAGTTAATTAACTTATTAATAATAAGCCAACATGATATGCAAACACATGAAAAGTAAATTTGTAATGCACCTGAGAAATGAAAGGGGCCTAATGCAATTGTCTTATGATTAATAGTTAATTAAGCTTAAAGAATCTCACTTAATCACTTTTATGATTTTCTCACACATGTGACCTAATCATAATTTCATTATCTCTCAGTTTGAGTTATTGAACACCCAAAGTGCTACCCAAAAGTTAATTAGGGTTGTTTAGATGTGAAGGAAATTTTAATTAAGTAATTAGGTTCATTAATCCATTTTTTATTAAGCATAAACATCTCCAATTAAGGAAATGAAATGGACTAAAGGAAAGAGATCAAGAAAGAGGCCTTGATCTCAATCCCTAAGTCCTACACTTAATAACTTAGGCTCTGATCTTTATATTTAAGCTTAATTAATTAATTAAGCTAATTACTTCATTAATCCCTAATTAGATTAATTCCAAAAGTGAAGAGAACTCGTGAAATGAATTAGAGAAAATATCTAAATCACATTCTTTATGCTCCCTGACTATTTAACAGAGGTAATTAAGATTAAATAATTAATTAAAGCACTATTTATTTATTAATTATCACTAATTAAATTAGAAGAGTGGTTAAGGCTTAATCAAGTGATTTCCCTAATTAAGCCACCAATATTTAACAGTCAAAATTGTATGGGATGATAATTCTCTTCAAAAAAGACCAACTAAAAATCTTATATAGCTATAGTTTTAAAAAATTACCTCGGAGGTTATCACCGGTGCTCCCAACGACAGAGGTAGCTTCGCCTAGTAGAGACGAAGCCCTGTTGAAGAAATCCAGTCTTAATTTGAAGTGGATTGCTTGGTCGACCAAGTTCCTCTTCAATGGTGATCGGTCTTAATCGAAGTTGCACTTCCTATGTCTTGGAAGCTTAGAAAATGATTTGATTGAGCTTGACAAGGTGTGGAGAGAGTGTGGGTAAAAGGAATTTGGATTTGGTGAAGTGAGGAGGGAGTATTGCTCAGAATAGGGATGCCCTCTTTGCTTTCCATGCAGAGGAGAAATAGCGATCGAGGGAGCTCAGGAAAGCATTGGGAAAGCTCTGTGAGGATTTGAAATTACTCTAGGAGTCTCACGAAGCTCTATCATGTGTTTCCCATTCAAATTGAGGGTGTATACCCCTCAATTGAGTGTGATGGACGGACGGGATTGGTCATCTATTTTTGACCCGTGCGTCTTTGTTGGCGGAGCTGTCACCTTCAACTCCACATGGCACACCATGGTTGGGGGAGTGTGTGGCAGGAGGCTCAAGGCCTGATTTGGGGAGTTGTGTTTTCCATTTTTCTCCCAAGCACCTATGGGTTCGACCATGGAGGTGAAGTGCTTGGGTTGGTTCCTTTGGTCCATGGCAGGTTCTAGAGTGGTTTAGGTTGGGCTAGGGATGCTAGGGAGGCTCTCTTTGAGGAGTTTGATGGCTGCCATGGGGAGGCGGGTGGACATTGCCATTTTAGGCAAGAATCCAAGGTAAAAGAGCTTGGCACCTTGGTTTATCCCCTTGGGTGGGGTCCACCAGGCTTTGGGCTGATTTGGTAATGGGTTAGGTCAAGTTTGGGTCAGGTCTAGCCTGCTCCTAAGGTCTCATGGCTTGGTTTGAAGTGATTTGGCTTCATTTGGTTAAAATGGGTTAGGTTAGGTTGGGTTGACCAATTGTTCAAATTGGGTCAAACCAAGGCTTGGGTCAGGTTCATATGATGATTTGGGATATTTTGGTTCAATTAATTTGGATTACTTTGGCTGAATTTGACACATTTGGATTCAAAAAAGTCAAATTGGTCAAGTTGAACAATTTGACCAAATTAAGTTGGGTTAAGTGTTAAGTCAAGTTCAATTGGTTGATTGAAAATGATTGTGGGCTTTTATTTAATTTAATTTAGAATTAAATTTGATTTTGGTCAATGTGACATTTTAAGTCAATTTGGGCTAGGTTGGGTCAAGTTTACTAATTGATCAACTTGGGCTCAATCATGACTATGGTCAAGTTCAACAAGTGATTTAGAATGAACTTGAGCCATTGGTTGCAATCAATTTAGATTAAATCATGATTTGACTCATTTTGGCTTTTTAGGCCAATTTAGGTCAACTTAGGTTGAGTGGCCAATTAGGCTTGGTTTGGCTCAATTGATGGCTTGGTCATATTCAATCATTGGTTATGAATGAGTTTGAGTCAATGGTTTTAACCAATTTGGCATATAGTGAGTTTTGGTTAGTTTAGATTTCATTTGGATTAAGGGTACTTGGTCATATGTTTGACTTGGTTTGACCTAATTTAAGGTGGTTCATCATCCTAGGATGATTGTTGGTCAAGTTGTGAGGTTTGGATGGGCTTTAGTTCAATCCAATTTAGATTGGATTAGAACTTGGCTCAAAAAGGTCATTTAGGTAACTTTGGGTCAAGTGAGCCTAAATGGGTCAATTGGCTTGATCAAGGCTTGATTCAAGATTGGTTAGACCTACAAATGGATTTAGGATGAAAATATAAATCAATTTCAAGTGGTTTGGAGTCAAATGAATTTTGGTTCATATGATAATTTTAAGTCAAAAGGGTTAACATGGGTTTGACTTGGATTGCTTTGGTGATTGTAGTTTATGTTCATATTTGGGTAAGTGATTGAAAGGATAATTGAATCATGAAGAAATTCATGAATTTTGAATTCATTTGGATATCATTTAAAGTTCAAAAAATTGGCTAAAAGGGCTAAAGTTGGGAATTTGGTTGTTTAAATTTATATTTCATTTATATTTGTGAATATAAAAGAAGATATAAATGGTTCATGAGAAAATTACTTGAGTTTAGAGTGATTTGAAAGCAAATTTGATTAAGCTTAGGGATGTAGTTTGAAAGGGCCAATTTGGGTTTTGATTTGGTTTGATTTATTTTGAATTGGTTTGAATGGTTTGAACATGGATGCCATTTATATTTGTGGATATAGATGAAGGAATGATTGATTTATAAAGAAATCAACCAAGTTTAGGTTTGTTTGAAGGAGTTTTGGCTAAGTATATGAATGTAGTTCATATGACTTAGGAAAGGATTTTGAGGTTTGGATTTAATCATGGGTTTCAATCATTTGGTTTGATTTTGGATTCATGATCTTGAGTTTGAATTTGAATTAGAATTTGTAATTGAGAAAATCAATTGAATTGATTTGAAAGAAGGAAGCAAGGATAGGATTTATAGGGTAGGTCCTCCTAATTCCTTAAGGCATAACTTATACATATGGCTAACTCTTCTAAGTCTCTAGGGTTAGTTGCGTTCACCTAATCACTAGAATCTTAAGACTAAGAACTCTTAGTGTATACAAGAGTCCTAGATCTATGATGAGGAAGTTGAGAGCTCATTCCAAAAGTGAAGTCAATAATAATGAGAGAAGACAAAAGGATAGATATGGATTAAAAAGTGCTTATAAAGATTGAGTTATGTTGGTGGGCAAGGTCTTGAAAGAGGTATTTAAAGAAATAACCATGATTCATGTTTGATCTAGTTTTTGAATTGATGCTCCAATCACTCAAACCAATTCTAGACTATATTCTCATAGAATCAATTAGAACCATTCAAAATTAGTGGATAAACTAAAAAATAATTCCAATTTTTGATGAATCATGAATTGGATTCTAATATTGATCAATTTATGTTTTTCTTGATTTTGATTAGATGAATAAAAATAAAATATTATAGAAATACTTTGAATCTACATACTATCATTTGAAGTTGAATGTTTTATGAATTTAGAAAGAATTGTTGAATGTGTTTTACATTCTAATCTAGTAATAGTGCTCCAAGTATTATTTTTTTTACAAATATTTATATATGTCTATAAATATCTATACATAAAATAATCAAAATATTATGCACTTGAATTTTGATTTAAAATCATATGCAAAATATACAATAGTAAAGTATTTTAATTTTGAAAATTGTATATTAAATTAGTAAATTTGAATAGTAAATCTTTATTATATCACTTGAAACATATTAAATTTATTTAAATATTTATTATATCATTCAATTTAACTTTGGTTCCAGCCTAGTTTAACCTTTAAACTTCAAGCCTCTCCTTCTTGTTTGGTCTAAGTTTCAAAATATTGAAAATAATTGTGGAAGATTTATAGCTCAAGCTATGGCTATAATTCATTTATAATAATCTTTCAAACAAACCTTATCATAAATAATTTATATTTATTACATGTGCATGAAGGGATGCCAAGATAAAAATTTAATGTAAAATTAGATGATGAGGATTAGGCTATTTCATTTTTATGCTATTTAGTTTGCTCTTTATGGTGTTCTAATTTGGAGTTGTATGGACACTACACAAATCTTAGGAGGGTACTTATTGAAGTGATTCAGTATGATATTAAGGTATGATGTACCATCTCGAAAGATGAAAATTTCACTCTACAATGGGTCTAATCACCTAATAAGAACTTCTAAAGTAGATGGGTCTTATATACGGAGATATTTCCACTTTACATGGAGAAGTAAAGTAAGGTTTATTTTATGTCAAGTTCTTTAGTTCTCTATAGAAGAAAGCTTTCATAGTTAATTACATCTTACAAAATAAGAAATTTTTAAGAATACTCTAAATTAAAGTAGTCAATAAGTATCTCTAAAGATTTTAAACTTAGACTATTAAAGGATTAGGTATTCATGGAAATTAAATGGGAGAGTTCAAGTAAGAAGACTTATTTATGGATTTCAAAGGAGGACAAGTAGGGAGCACTCATGATACTAAGAAGTCTAGTGAGTACCCCAACCTACCCTATAGTGAGGCTTTACATATTTGAAAGAGAGAATTTAATCTTTATTTAAGCTGGAATCTTATTAGAATGCTGTGGGCTTACTTCCACAATAGGGTTTACCTCCACAATAGAGTATAAACACATCCGACTCTTTTGGGCTTACAACTACATGGAGTGTCCGTCAGCTAACACCTCATACGCTTTAAAACTAAATACAAGATAGCTAGGCTGTTATTTAATTAAGAAAGGACATAGAGTCCTAAACTTACACCCTAAGAGACTAGATCATGACTGGCATGAAAAACATGACTTAAACTAATGCACAAATTTAAAATCTTTTACACCATTTTGACACATTCATTTTGGACTAAGGCTTGGAATAATTATGCCTATATGCATGATGAAATAGAGTTGTGGGCTAAATCAATGGGAGGAGGTGTTCTCCACTATAAGGGATCGCCCTCAAAGTTCAAATGTATCCCCTATCGTGCAAGAATGGAGACCCTCCCTATTCAAGAGTGAATCAATATGGTATGTATGATGTGATAACATAATAGCTAAAGGGTTGCTAAATCTTTTATTTATATTGATTATGAGCCTAAGCTTTAAGATGAGGTTGTGAGTTGTATTAAAATTTAGTTGTAAGTTATTTAGTTGGGGTAGAAAATTTAATTTTTATTCTAAATAGCTTACCACATCCAAGCCACACATCAAATCATCACACTTTAAGAAACATATAAAAATATGTCATTTCTATTACACAAACTAAACACAATAATCAAACATTTAAATTTTCATAAAAAAAGTAAGAGGTCGGTAAATACACTCAAAAAAAAAAAAAGAAATTGGGTAGAGTTCGCCCTTATACAACTCAAATTATAAAAGAATATTACAATTATAATGAATGCTACGAATTTCTTCATTCTTTGCTTCTTTTTTCCTACTTTTCATTTGGATTAGCTTGTGCTCATGTGGCCTCTTAGGTCTTTACCTTCTACCCACCGCTCATCCTAAATCTCATAGCACTAATCCTAATTCCTTAAAATTACTTATTTATAGAAAATAAAATCTAACTACACCTGTAGATGTTAGCTAAACAAGCATAGAAGTCAAGTAGTTATATTTCACATATTTAGACTTAGCACCATACACATGGGTAACCAAGCCACATATCCTAACTAGATTATGCTCGGCATAAGCAACTGCAAGTAAGAAGAACATTTATATTTACTTATTATTATAGTGTCCCCTTTAGCATAATCCTTTATAGAAACTATCATTAGGCTATTAATGACCTATCATCCAACATAAACAATCCAACATCCAGTCTAAAATATTATATCATAAAATAAAATATAACACCATAACATACACCTGCCTAACCTAAAGGCTAGAATTAGTGACTTAGTATTCTAATATATGTGTCGAGGTTTAGTGTGGTATGTCTTTATCTAAGCTTTGAATGTATGATTGTTTAAGGTTTTAAATGTTTACATTACACATTATAGGAGGTTTCACTTCAAATTATTGAAATGATTAGTTAATTTTAATTTGGATTTTTTTGTATCATTTAATGCCTACTTAACATCTATTTGTTGTAAAGAGAGGAAAGAAGTTTGAACCCCTTCATCCCTATCCTAAGATATTTTCGAAAGGTATGTTATTATGACTTTGGTTCTTGCATCTTAGGATTAATAAAATTGAATTACTATCACATAGATAATATTCCATTATTCTTTTTCATCATCAATAACATACACATATCTTTATTTTTACTACTCATGATATTTGATTTAATACACATATCTATACATGCAATATATTTTTATATTTTTGCACAATTGATGATTTTAATGCATGTATTTTAGTAGAAGATTTCATCCCTTAAGCATACACATGTATTAAAAAGAGTTAAGGTATGTGTCAAATAAGGGAAGTGATATTAAGATCTCATTGAGGCTACTTAAAGCCTCGTATTCTGGATGTCACTATATACTTGCTAACTTAAATACATGTAAATATATACACAAACATAGAATGAAAATCATGTTGTATAATAATAAATCATTTATTCATGTAAAGGAATGTTCTATCTCAAATTATAGCCCATGCACACACATGAATGAAATTATGCAAGTATTGTTAAACCAAGGAATTGAAATTTTCTAAGACCTCCAAAACTTAAAGCTTTGTATTCTTGGATATCCATACTATATACTTGCTAACTCTAAACATATGTAAACTAAACACGAATCATGAAAATAGAACAATCCTTTAACATGTCTAAGGTATAAGTAAATGTAAATTTCATTGAATTTTATAGCCAACATTAACTTAGATTTTATCATTACATAACTTTAAAATAATTTGGGATTTATTAGTATAGACAATACCATATCATAATATTTATCCAACACATGCAATTTAGATATAACCATATTCTTTTGATTCTTTTGAAAACATGAATATATGACACAAATATGCAAATTTATAATGATTGAAAAGAAATAACTAAACATTGCATATAATACATTCGATTATATTAATTTCTAAGGACAATCAAGTCAAATAAAACTCTTCAAGAGTAACCAAAGTTTTTATGAAATTTAATTTTGGTGTTTGAATTGTTAAAAACTTAAAGAGGAGAAAAGACACTTAGTGTTAGCCCTATCCCACATTGGTGACTTAATACATTTAAGGAAAGTAATTAAGTAAGTTTTATGAATTGATTAGGTTCAAGTCATTAAGCAATCAATTTAATTACCCTTTCATAAGCTTCTTTAATTTAATTAACTACTTAATCATGAGCCTCCAATAATATGCTTATGAGAAATTAAAAATTTGCAATGCACCTGAAAGAAACTAATGTAATTAGGCTCATGTTTAAGATTTAATTAGATTAATGAATGAAAGAATCTAAATTAAGTACTCATATGATTTTTCCACACCAATGGGTCAACCATAAATTTCTTAATGAATTTATGTTATTGAACACATAAAGGATAAACCCATGAATTATATTTTAATTATCTAAAATAATCATTAGTTCAATTTGATTTTTATCTTATCATTAACTTCTTAATTAATCCCCAATTATTACTTGTGTTAATTAACCCTCCTATGAAAATGCATTAAGAAAAATAATTAGGAACGAGGTCATAATTTTTTGCCTCACCATTCTCACAATTTATAGTGATTAATTTTCATTAATCATTTAATTTTTACTATTTAGCAATTTTAACAAATATTAAATTGATTAATAAGGGTAATTTAAAATTTTAAATTCCTTAAATTACATTGCCAATAATTCTAAAAAAATTATGAGAGGCAGAGACATCCCATGAGATCATCTAACAAAATTTAGAATCGGGCCAAGAAATTAATCTTTAATTAAAGTAATTAGCCTATGCCTCAAACATTAATTACTATTCACAAAGTAAAATTAGAAATTTTATTTTTCTTCTTCTCTTTCTAACATTTTCAAAATGGGTTTATTTGGTTTTTTGGATTTTTTTATATTTAGTTATGATTTTTTGAAGTTCTTGCCATTTAATTACACTTTTAATGCCTAATTAACCACTTAAGCTGTCGACACCATGCTGACGCTGATGCGGTAGTGCTTTCCATGACATCAATATTGGTTATTTAAAACATCCGCGTAGATCAACGGTGGTGGACGCGCCATCCCAACCCGACCTGATGATCGAGATTAATCCCGTGATTTTGAAGGAATTAAATAAAAAATTATAGCACAATTAATCATGACCATTAATTCTAATCATGCAAAACAGACAGTCGATGATCCGTCATCCCCGAGCACCGGAAGACAGACATCGCCGCCTCTCGAGATCCGAAGCTCGTCGAGCTCGTCGAAGTGAAATCGACTTCAAAACATTTAAGGAGAAAATCTAAAGGGATCCTATGGTGGAAATCACATGAAATCATACTTTACAAAAAAGACCAACACTTACGGAGAAAACTACGCTTGATTTTTATCATCGGAGCTAAAGACTAGTGGTACGTTGATAGAGGTAGCTTCATCTTGAAGACGAAGCTCGCTTGATAAGATCATGAGCTACCTCTAGCATCACTGTGGACCAAACTCACCACAAAACTCATTAGAATTAGTCTATGGATTTTAATGATCAATCATTGTGAAATGATTCATTTTGACTTGTCAGAGTGAGGTGAAGGTGTAAGAAGAGTTAATTTGGATTTGGTGGAGTTCTAAGAAGTTTAGACGGACGGGGCTCTTGGGTTTTCTAGGGAGTTGGTCTCGTTAGTGGTGAAATACACGAGGAGCTTGAGGGAAGGTCTCGAACTGTGCGGAATGCTCTGAGCAAGGTGTGTGTGAAGTTTGAATTCTTGGGGAGGAGTATACTCTCCTCTCACCAACCAAAGGCTAAGATTCAAGATTTGGTAGTCACCGTGGTAGGTGGGTCAGGTGGGGACTACTAAGGTGAGGATGAGGTTGAGAGTGGAATGGCATGGGGTGTACAGGCTTTCTTAGGTGGACTAATATGGTGCCATGGGTGAACTCTCCCTCTCATGGCCAAAGGCTGAACCCAATAGCCTTGGATTAGATTTGGCCAGTGGTCTACGTGTCCAAGAAGAGCCAAAGGTGATTGCCAAAGGGTAAGGGAGTGAATAACCCATCCAAATAGGGATTTTGTTCCATTTGGGTGGCTTGGTTCAATAACTTTGACCCAAACCAAGTTTACCATGGGTCCACTTGGGGCTCATGGTAACCCAAGAATGAGTCATACCAAGTTTGGTTGGGTTTGGACTTAGTTTGGTTAGGTTTGGCTCAGTTTGACCCATATGAGTCAGTTTGTGTTCAATTAGGTTAAGTTGATCAATTGATCAAATTATGTCAAACTAAGGATTTGGGTGAGTTCAATTGGTCTGGTGCAATTGGTTTGATTCAATTTGGATTGGATTTGGATTTGGCTCACATAATTCAATTTGGGTCAGATGGGTCTTGTTGACCAAACCAAATTGGTTTGGAAAGTTTAGGTTCAATTGATCCTTTGGGAATGATTGTAAGTGTTGGTTTGAATTGATTTGGATTAGATAATGATTTGATTCAATTGGAACCTTTTGTTCAATTTGGGTTAAGTCAATTGTTGGCTTGACCAAATTGTGCTTAGTTGATGATTGTAGGGTGTTCAATGATCAATTTATGATTGATTAAAGGCATTGGTTGCAATCATTTAGAGTTGGAATGAGATTTGGCCTAATTTGACCCTTTAAGTCAAATTAGGTCAACTTGGGTTAAAATGGAAAATTGGTTTAGTTTAATCCAATTGTTTGTAATTGGGCAATCAAAGATGATCAACAATCATTTTGGAAGGGATTAGATGAGTTAATTTAACCCAATTTTGATTGAATTGAAGTTTGAATCAAATTCATCATTTTGGTCACATTGGGTCAAGTGAAACAATTGGGTTGAGTTGGTGTCAATTAGGTGTTGAAAAGGGTTCAACGATATAGTTAGAATTGATTAGTGGCCTTGATTGCAAATTGATTTGGGCTTGATTGGGTTTTGGCTCATTTGGACTTTTTGGGTTAAATGGGCTAACTTAGGTTGATTGAATTCATTTGATTTGATAGGTTTGATTGCAAGTGGTGGAGGAGTTTGAAATGATATATTGAATGGTCGAGATGATTGAGAAAATCAAATTGGATTTAGTTTGCTTGAATGGGTTTGAGTTGGGTCTGTAGGATCATGGTGGAGTTAATTTAGGTTAAATTCTAAGTCAATTTGGTTTGGAGCTCGGATAGAAAACAAATTCAAGTGTGGTTATTTGAATAGAAGTTGGCTATGCTTCATTTATAAGAGTTTAGGTTTGGATGAGTGGACAAGCATAGTCTTGGTTTAGTCATAGGTGGAACCTATTTGTCCTAAGGCATATCTTGGGCTTAGGTATGCCTCACAAGTCTCTAAGCTGGGTTTAGTTTTCCTTAGTCATTAAAAGTGTCCTTATGATTACCTCAAGAGTTAGACAAAGAGACATATATAATTGTATTTACAAGGAGCAATACTAAGGCCGCAAATGAATTGAGTCGAGCCAAATATATGTATTCGAGTTCAAGCTTATTTATCATTATTGAACTCAAACTCGATTCGAGCTTTTTAGGATATTGTTCAAGCTTGAGATTGTTTATCATTATCAAGCTTGAGCTCGATTTGAGTTTGTTCACGAGCTTCTAAGTGGATTATCGAATCGTTAACAAAAACAACTCATTTAATGAAATAAACAAGCTTTAATCAAGTTTGTTCTCAAGTACTTGTTGAGAAATATACATGAGTCATATCAATTAAAACTTATTAAACCTAAATAAAAAAAAATTTAAACAATATTGTTCAAAAATAAGTCTTAATCGAGCTAACGAGCTTGTTCGTGAGATTTAAATGAATATAAATGAATTTATCTCTGGTAAAGTACTAAAAGCAGCTACATTGAATATATCATAAAGAGATAATAATAATGATTTTTTATACCAAAATAAAATTTCTAATTTAATATCCATGAACTTTCTTAAATTTGACATATTCACTTGGCATCTTTAAAAATTGAAACTACTTTTACCATTCTCATTTGTGATTTAATGTGAGTGAATATTATCTATAAGCTTTAAGATTTTTCTATCCAATTCTTAGAGCTCTAAATTTTACTTTTAAGTTATCCTTAATTTATTCTTTTATGTCCATCATAATAATACATGCATTATTAAGAAATTTATTTCAATATAAGTACATCTATGTTACATTAGAGTAAATATATTCTTCTATATGATAGATCTCAAAAAGTACAATATGATTAACAAGATAATTTAGTAACCTAAAAATTTTCAATATAAGTGGCCAATAGTCTTAACTATTATCCTATCCTCTTAATCATAATTGAGTTCTACTCAATCTTAGTGGGGGTTATCCATTTTACTCTTATACAATGCATTTTTATCTCTTCTAAATGCATGATTGATAGGCAAGAATATCTGATGATAAGTAAACTAATAATTTTTATCATTAGTTTTCAATGTAAATGCTCTTAATAACACTATGTAACATGGGCAAGTTAATTTTTCTTTAGTGTTCTATGCTAATACCATACTATATATTGAAAATTTATCAATTGTACACATGAGTGCTACTTTCATTTAAAAATTTTACTCTCAAGAAATAGCATAGATGACAATACTTTCCTATAAGATTTTCAGCTCAACATTTAATAATGGTAAGTACACATCTACTTCTTTTGCTTTGAAGTATATTAACAAAAAAAAAAAAGTGTGAAAAATATATAAGAAGTTATCATGTTTTTTTTTTTTTTTTTGAGAGGGAGATTATAAGGATTGATTATTATTGATCAACATAAGTATAATGATATGAGTTGGCTAGCCCTTAGTTCCCTTGACATTGCTATCATTATTTTTAAAATAAATTTAATTTAATACAACTAAAACTTAATTAACATATAATAAAATCTAATAAAATTCTATAAAAATTATAGATATATATAATGAATAATAATAATAATAAGTAAAAAAATCATAAAATTTCAGATATTCATTAAAAACTCTAACATACATCACTCCATGGATTCACCAAACAATCATGAATATATAATTTCATAGATTTATTTTTAAATAAATAAAAAAGCATTTAAAAATAATTCAGGCTTTAATTCATGAGATTGATTATATATATATATATATATATATATATATATATATATATATATATATATATATATATATATATATATATATATATATATATATATATATATATATATATATATATTAGAGAACAATTATTTAAAATTGAAATTTTATTTTTACATTTAATTATTTATAAATATTTGTTCTACAATTGATATCATATACTTTTAATAACAATGCCATAAAAATATATATAATTATTATATTTTGAGAAATATTATATATATATATATATATATAAAAACTTAGATTTATGAAATAAGCATATGTTCATTTATTTATTTTATCATGTAATTATGAAATCAATAAATATCTCTGATATTAAGTATAATACTCCCAAATTGAAGGGCGATAAATATAAAGTAAGAAAAGAGAGAATTATTCATTTATCCTGCATTTAGTGTGGATGGATATTAATTATACTATAGGGAATATGAAGAAGGATTGTATTAAATTCAAAAATTGACCTAACAAAAAAAGCAAAATAATGTAATTTGTTTGTTATGACTCTAATATGATTGATGTTGTTTATAATACTTGATAGATTGATTGTAATTATACAATCTATATTTGTAATACCTTGTAGGATATGCAAAACTTGAGCTAGCTAGTGGAAAGTGAGCTCTACATCTATTTAGAAAATAAGATGCACTCACATGCAGAAGTTCTTGGAACATGATATTTAATACTTAGTTATAGTTTTATTTTAAAACTAGAAAAGACTTTTTTTTTATATATATCTAGCTTTTCTAGGAACTTAATTTTAATTTTTAAATTTATACATTTGGGATATTTCTATGAATGGTACCTTGTTATACTTTGTTAATCTAAATTATAAATCTAAACTTGTTTGGAATGGTACCTTGTCATATAGTCTATTCTATATTTATTTGTAAAATAATTCTACTTATGATGTGATATATTGACATTAAAATAAGTGTTATAAATGAAAATTGTAATATAGGAGATTGAGATATATCTCCATAAATAGAATCAAAAGATTAATGAATGAATGAGTATTATGTACTTTAAATTTCATTGATTTTGATACTTGTATAAGTTGCATAAAGTGAAAGCAAACAAGCAAGTTAAAGAAAGGTGCCATATGGAGTACAAACATGATAGAGATCATACACACAAATATATGTTGTTCATATATGAATTTTCATGGTCCAAAATACTTCATCATCATTATTGATGATCACTCACAATATATTTATCTTTATTATCTTCATAATAAAAATTAAGCATTAGATACCTTTGAAGTTTTAATGCCATAAGTGGTAAAATAATGTGAAAAGCAAATCAAAATTGTGAGATCTGATAGAGGTGATGAGCATTATGATAAATACATTGAAGATGAACAGATAATTTATTTATTTATAAAGTCCCTTCAAGAAAATGGGATTTTTCCCTAATACACTTTACTGGATCAAAATGGTATAGTAGATAGAAAGCTCAAATATCTAATTTTTTTTGTGAGGAGCTCTCAAAACAATAGTGTACATATTGAATCTTGTTCTAACCATAGTTACTCCTAAAACACCTTTTGCATTATGAAAAGATTAAAAAATTGAGTTTAAGACATAAGTGTGTATGGGGATGCTCTATGAAGTGAAAAATTATAATCCATCAAAGAAAAAAAATAGTTCCAAGAATTATTAGTAGGTATTTCATTGGATATGCTAGCTTTAGGAATTACAAATTTTACTATCCATCTAATAATACTAGGATTGTGGAATCAAGAAATGTAAAATTTCTTGAAAATAACTTGATTAATGGGAGTGATTAATTACAAAGACTTGTTATTGAAAGAGAACATATAGATGTTTAACCATCCCTTTCAAGTGATAGGTTAATTGTTGTTCATAACACTCCTCAAGTACAAATGAGTGTTAGCCCACCAATAGTAGACAAGATGCTAATAATGAACTAGTAGATCAAGTTGTTTATGAACAACCAAATTCACCAGAGGAGGCTATTAAAATAATAATAAGTTATAAAAGAGAAAGAAGATCCCTAATGATTATATTATGTATATACAAGAATCAAACTACAATATTGGTTGAAATGATCTTGAAATTTTCTCACAAATCATGAGCTGGTATGATGCTATGAAAGATGGGATAAATTCCATATCACATATTAAAATTTGGGATCTAGTTGAGTTGTCTAATGGTGCAAAAGCCATGGTTGTAAGTGGGTCTTTAAGATGAAAAAAAAACTCATTAGGAAAAATAGAAAGATATAAAATAAGACTCATTGCTAAAGGATTCACTTAACAAGAAGAATTGATTACAATGAGACTTTTTTTGTATATAAGAAAGATTCTTTTAAGATTATTATGAGTGTTGCACATTTTGACTTATATAAAATGGATGTGAAAATGACATTTCTCAATTAAGACTTAGAGTATGAGGTTTATATGAAACAATTAAAAGATTCTTCTCTAATGAAGGTGAGAATTTAAGCAAATCTATATATGGATTTAAACCACCCTACGACAATGACATTTAAAATTATATTATGTGATCTCAACATTTAGATTTGTAGAGAATATCATTGATCAATGTATATACCAGAAGATTAATAAGAGAATATTTTATTTTTTAATTCTATAAGTTGATGATATCTCATTTGCATCAAATGATAAAAATTTTTAGCATGAGATGAAACAATTTCTCTCTAAAACTTTTCATATGAAAGATATAGGTGATGTCTCTTATTTGATTAGCACTAAGATACATAGAGACAGATTGCAAGGTATTTTAGGATTGTTCAAGAGACCTATATTAACAAAATTTTAGAGAGAATTATGATGAATAGTTGTTCACCAAGTGTAGCTCCCATTATATGGTGACAAATTTAGTCAATACCTAAAAATGACTTTGAAAAGGAAGAAATGAAATACATTCCATATGTATTAGCTATTATAATGTATGCTCATATTTGCACAAGACTTGACATATTATATGCGTTGAAATACTATTGAGATATAAGATTAATCCAAATATATATACTAGTAAAGAAGAAGGAGGTGAGGTATCTTGAAGGCACTAATAAATACATGCTTATAAAAACTAATAATTTGGAGGTTGTTGTCTACTCTGATTATGTCTTTGTTGGATGTATTGATTCCCAAAAATCAACTTTTGGACATGTCTTTATGTTTGTTGGTGGAGTTGTGTCTTGGAAGAGTGCCAAATAATTTTGATTACTACATCTAGTATGGAAGCAAAGTTCACATCTTATTTTGAGGCTATATCACATGGTGCATGGTTGAAGAGTTTTATCTCTAGGATTAAACTTGTGGACTCTATATGTAATCTACTAAATACAAATTGTGACAATTTAATTGTAGTTTTTTTTTTTTTTGAATGAGAATAATAAAATGACAGTCAAAGTGAGAACATCGATACTAAATTGAGCATGTAAGCACTAAATTGATGATAATTGATTTTTTGATTGAAGGAATGCCACCATAGAAGTTTAAATAACATGTAGACCATATAGGTTTTATTTTAACTAATTTCATCATAATAAATCAATATTATTAATGAAACTCTAATAGTCTACAAATACTTGAATTTAGAGTTATAAAATTTTAATGATCTAAATATTATAACTGCTTGCAGTTATGAAATTTTAATGGTTCAAAATACTGTAATTGGTTGCAATGATAAATTTCTAATGGTCCAAATATTGTCATTTCTTTGCATTATGAAATTCTAATAGGCCAAATGTTTATGATGTAATGACAATTTTTTATGGACAACATTCATAAAGTGTAATACACACACACACATATTTGTTATTACAGACACTGTTTATTAATGATGGTTTTCATATCACAGAAATAGATAGAAAGTAGAAACTAAATTCTTTTAATATTAAAACAAATATGGTTGGGAGATTTAAAAAATTGTTTGATATATTTATTTAATAAGTCATCCAAATCAGCAAAACTATAAATACTGGTAAATGCATCAATCTGAACGATTTGAATTTAACTTGACACTAATAAAATTTGTTTAATAAACCATTATTCTAAAAAAAATGATGAAATGATGTTTAATTCAGAGAAATGTTGCTGGTTTTGAAAATTGTAATAAGTGTTGGTAGATCAAAGATTATACGTAGAAAATTAGTTTGGGTATTCAGAGCATGCTGATATAAATGAAATCAAAGTAAAAGCAATCACACATAGGAACACCAATTTTACATGAAAAAACTCAAAAGCTGGAAAAAAAATAAATCAAAGAAATCCATTATGGAAGAAAAATCAAGGAGAATAGGTCTCTTCATACTTTAGTCACTCTAGAGCGCTTCATTCCACTCTCACACATACTAGAATTTGAAAAAGGTTCAAAAAAAACTTTAAAAAAATATTTAAATATGAAGTCTCCCAAGTTATAGTGCCACAATGCAGACACTTAGGTGCTAGCATTGCTTCCAAGCTTTTCTGTACTAGTTTGAGCATCACATTGCTACTATAGTGTCGAGGCATTAGCTTCTTTGTCTTGAATCTTCGGTGCCCTAGTCCTAACTCATCTGTGGAGGTGTTGACTTTGTCTTCTTGATACAATTCTGCGGATCCTAGCACCGTGGAGTTGAAATCAACGAAATAAATAAAGAAAAAAAAAATCAAGCTAATAACATATAGAGATTGAATCATTAAAAAAAATAGGTATAGACTCTCAAAATCTTCTATTAGATTCTCGATTATACATTCTAATTTGTGAGTATAATTATAACATTTATGATTAAGTATAATAATTATACTTAAAGAAGTGCTCGTATTAATCTTATGATCATGATTTTTCTAAAATAAATTTAGGAGAATAGATAGATGCTTCAATCATGACTTTCCTAAATTATGCATGTTGCATATATATATATATATATATATATGTAAAAAAATCAATGACACATACAACTCGACTTGAAAGCGGATGCGGTTGATCGAATAATTTTGGTCGGTTGGATGAAGAAATTGGCCCATTTGATTTTTCGGGTCGGGTTCCGATTGACTCACCAACCCAAAATTGACTCGATTTTTACCCGTCAACTCGAATTTGACCCGCGAACCCGAAATTGATCTGATTTTTACACACAAACATGATTTTGATATGAAAAATATATATAAATTGATCTTGTGTGTCAATTTGAAGTCGGTTGAATTTTTTTTGACCAATGGGTTCGTCAAACATATTGGTCGGTCAGGGTCGATCAACCACTGCCCCTCTAAATTAACACCCTATATTTTGTAATTCTTCAACCTTTACAAAACTATTTTTAAAACCATCATCAATCCAAATTGGGGACCATAAGCAATAACTACATTTATATAATTCTCAATGATAATCATCTTAATAGTAATAGCTCTATCATTAATCCTATAACATCAATAATTTTATCCTTTTGCTTTTATACACAACTATCTAAAACTCATTCCTATTGCTAGAATTTTCAATATATAATATATTACCTTTTTCAGTATATACATAAACAAACAATAATTATTCTTCTTCTCCTAATCATTGTATTTATCATTTCTTTTTGCCTCATCCAAAGACCTCAAATTTTATATAGTAAATCTAATATTAGATTTATACCCAATCATCTCTTGCTTACTTTGCATCATAATCAAGTTTTACTATTTTGCTAAAGGTATTGTCTCATCAAAGCACCATATTCTAGTTTTTTACATAAGGGTGACATCCTAAAGATACCCCAATTTAAGTTGTGATTGATCAATTTTGAAGAATGTCCAATCAATGTCAAAAATTAAATTTGAATTCATTTCATTAGATTTCATGTAAGTTTTATAACTAGCTATCAACTTGACATCAGTCATCAATCTTTCTAATCTAAGTTGTGTAAGTGCTAAATAATTATCCTGATTAATCATCTAATTGTATTGTTAATCACTAATTAGTGCAAACCAATTAGCTCATTTTCATTTTAACTTATTAATTGATCCAAATAAGTTTGAATCAATCTTTATTTGATTAGTTTGTGAGTTATTTATCATAATTTCTTAATAATACAAATTTGCATATAATTTAATAATCATTGGTATAATTATAAGCAACAAAAACTATTGAAGATTTAAACACATGGAGTAAGAGAAATCTATGTCACGATCTTTATTAGTGATATGGTGAGAAAGGGGCAACCTTTCTGAGCACAAGGTAAGAGAAAAGCCAAAAACTTATGTAAAGATTATTTTCTAATAGAGCCATATTATATATAATATTAAATTTTAAATCCTCTCTTTCTCTCATTTTCCATCCTCCTCAATTATATATATATATATATATATATATATATATATATATATATATATATATATATATATATATATATATATATATATATATATATATATATATATATATATATATATCTTCGCAATTAATTTTAAATTATTGTATAATATTTCCAAGTTTTACAAAAGCATATAAATTAACCTCTTTACATTTTTTGTAGGCATGTAACATAAAACTATTTCATATCTTAACTCTTGTTATTTATTTTCTTAATTAGTGTGGAGACATGCTTTCGAAGGTGGTGCATTTGTTTAGTAGAAGCAAAGGAGATCCTACGTCAAGAGAGAAGCACATGAGTAAAATGGTTAAAATTAACAAGCTAGAGGTTGCTGGTTATTAAATTGAACTGGGCACGTGTTAGAGAGTTGAAGAGCTCTCTCTCTCTCTCTCTCTCTCTCTCTCTCTATATATATATATATATATATCTTCTCCACGTTGTACCACCTGTAAAAAGCTTAACAAAAGAATAGGACGCATCTCATTAGAAGAAAATGATTCTTTTTAAGTTGATCAAAACAAGTCTCAGCTTTGTTAAAACTGGTATCTTCTACTTTATCCTTTATATTATTATATCCTCTCATTCTCTCTCTCTCTCTCTCTCTCTCTCTATAAATAAAATTTATCTTGTAACATGGAGAATTAAATATTTTAAAATTTTTGCCATATATATATATATATATATATATATATATATATATATATATATATATATATATATATATATATTGATTTGCATTAACGTAAGTCTGAACTGTTGTATGTCATGAGCATCATGGGAATGCTTGTGTTATTTTCCCTTAACCACTTTCAATAATAAAAGAGACTGATATCATCAGGTTTGGTAAGGACTAAGGAGTAAGCACATTATCTTATTCCTTGTATTTAAATACATTAAGGACATTTCCTTAAATACCTAAATCTATAATATATTAAATGAAATACATATCTTTTTATGTGTTTATTTTGACTTATAAAACTAAAATATTATTAGAATAAATATCAAAATTCAAAAATTAGATATATAAATACATGAAAAATGCGTATGTGTAAATTCTCCAAAATGTTTAAGTAAAAAACTTGGGATATTAAGAAATGGTATATCGTCGAAAATAAGTTGCCAAGAATGTTATAAATTAATCATAAAAAATTTTATTTGATTATTATAACATTATTTAAAAATATAATAAAGCCTTCTTCCGAATATTCGTTTGTAGAAGAGCTAAAGCTGAAAGTTTTTAAAAAATAATTCCATTTTAATTCTTTCCTATCAGCTTCCATATATAGGTCATATGTCGATCGCTCAGAATATATAGCAATCCTTACGTGTAATTCTGTAATTGTTTTTTTCCGTCCAAACAAACTTCCAAAAAAATGGTGGCTTAGTTAGGATTATTTTTGTTTTTTATGTTCTTTTTAAGAATATATTTATATAGTATAATTTTTAAATATTACTATAATTTAATTTCCTATTTATTATCTATCACATAATTCATCACCATTAGCAAAATCTCAACTGTTTGGGATTAAGAGTCTGTTTGAGATAACTGTAGCGATGTGAAAATGTAGTGATTGAGCTATTGTAGAAGAAGCTGTGGTGTGTATTACAAAATTTATTTATTTTTAAAAAATTAAAGCACAACTTTTTAGCAGTCACTGTACTCTATCGTATTAGATTAAGAAAATATAACTTTCCCACCACAACTTTAAAATGCAGTTTCTCAAATACCACCTAACCGCAGGCAGAAAGTTATTCTAAAAACACAACATAAAATATTATTGTTTCTGAATTTCATTTTTGATTTGTTCTTATTGAGTATTGTCTAAAATATTAGACTTATTCTTTTTAAATCATTTTGAATAACATTAATCTTAGGTTTTATTGCCTGCCAAAATATTCTAGACATTAAAGATAATATGCTTAAGGTCAACTTTGTATAAAGATCCATCACATATATAGATGAGCAAAGAGTTATATAGGACATGAAAGTTTTTACGTGGAAAATCTAAAAATAGGGGAAAAATCATAAGGCCTTGGCGAGTTAAAATAATATCACTATTACAAATTATGCCCTTCCTTACAACCAGGGAAAGTGGCAATACAAGCATAAATTATAAACAATAGATTGTAATATATGTGATCACATGAGTCGGCAATATGTGTCAGCTTTTTAGGTTATGATGTGTGTCAATAACATACATTGACCTTACAAGCAATGACGTATGTCAACATTATGTATCGATCATATAAGCAATGACTTGCATCAATATTGTTAGCAATGATGACTATTGAAGTCAACAAATAATGTTGTAGCTAGATGACTTTGTTCAAGATAATGTTGCTTGGAATTATGACTATTATCAGGTGATGGTGGTAAAGAGGTGACAATTAGTTGATAGTAGTTAGACGACCATAGTTATGTATTGAAGTAAGCAACTTGATTTAATGTAAATCTAATTTATGTTTAATACATCATTATAAAATTTCTTTAATTAGTATAAATCTTGAAGCAATGTTTGATTGAAAATTTTTTAAATTAAATTTAAATAATTTGAATTCTAATATTAATAAATTTATAGTCAAACTAAACATTTTAACAAGATGAATCTAACAAGTCCAAAAAATGATAAGATCTATATTAAATTAATAACTCGAATCAAACACCTGAAGTGTAATAAACAACTTTTGAATATTAGTTATTAGGTCAAGCAGGATTTGAATCTTACTTGTTTATAGTTAAATTAGAAATCTAAACAAACCAATCCAATAAGCCCATGGTCACTCAATTTAATGATCCTTAAAGCACTAATGTTGAATGTGCAGGAATGAACGTCATCCAATGGAGTATTTTAGAACTTTAACTAAATTAGGCAAAAAAATCACTCTAAAAAATTATAAATAATGCTTCATTCATCAAATGATCAAGGCTAAATTAGAAATTAAAGGGAACATAGAGAATTGAAGAACTCTATAGCTCTACTCAACAACTAATATCGACAATCATCATTATCTAATTATCATCATTCAACTGCAATCTATCATTCATCATTGCTTCTCCATCATCACAAGATTATCATTATTTAATGATGACCACCACTAGCAATCATCATCTGATCACTATCATCCAACCATCATTTCTCAACCTATCATCATCCAAACATAGTTGTTGACCTCATTTTTGGAAGAGGATAACACTTCTTCCAAAGGCATTCATTAGGACACCTTGTCCTAATCCAAAATTAAAAAGCATTTTAACTAAGTACCTAGGTCATTATATTTAGTGATCTAGTGCACTTTCTTTGGATTAATCTAACTTAATGGGTTTAGTTAGATTCAATCCAAATAAACCTAAACATACATAATTAATTGCTTAGGTTCTAAGGGAACTAAACCTAGTTATCTCAATCAAGCTTATTACCACATAAACAACTTAAAATTAAACTAAAAAAATCCAAATTAAATGAAATCAGAAACATAAAATTAAATGAATCTAAATCCAATTCAAAAGTCAAAGGTTGGCCAACCTTTGTACATGGGTTTGACTTATGTCGGCCCCACCAAGTCAAAGGTCAACCAACCAAATTTAACCAAATAAAATCATTCCAAATAGATGGAATGATAATAGGAACACACCTAAACATAAATCAATCCATCATTGTATTCAATTTGGCCAATTGGTCATGTAACCCAAATGTTCCTAAACTTAACCCATTAAACCCAACTTGGGTCAAATGAGTTCAAAATAAAATAAAATTAGAATTATTTAATCTAATGCATTTCAAATTGCTTGGATTAACCCAATGAAAAATTAAACACATTATAATTAAGCCAAATAAACTATTTAACATAATTAAAACCAATCCAAATTCAATGATATTAAATGGACTAAACCTAGATCAAATACATCATAAACCTTAAAGTCTTTGAAACACTTTTATCCTAAGGTCCATTAATGATGAAATGTACACATGTTCAACATTGAACCAAGGTTAATTCATTAGTTGGAATGACCTAAATTAAGCTAATGCAAAGGATAGTTAAGCACCTTAATCTTAAAATTTACAATCCTCTCTTCTATCAATCCATCCAAAATTTTAATGAAATATTCTTAGACTTTTCTAATGAGGATTCTCAACCTCAATCAAGTCATTTAATCACTCCCTACATAAATCTAAACTGAAAGAGTCAAGTCTATTCAAATGTATGACTAGCCAAATTCCTTTTGCATAACTTAATTCCTTCTCCACCTCTTCATCTTGCATGTGTGTATGGGACATGGTGTCTAACTTCCAAAGACTGTGGTTAGCTTAGCTGACCAAGAAGAGGGAAGATTTAAAGAGAGACCTCATGGCCAAGAGCCATTACACGCATAGAGAAACCCCCAAGCAAAAATAACATTCCCATCACCTTCACCACCTCAAATGAAGTTGAAACGAACTTTCCCCCACTTCCCTCGCCGCCAGGAGGCCTGAGAATGACCAATGCCACCGGAATTCAAACTGAGCTTGGTCTAGGGAGCATTCCAGAGGGAGGCAATCCAATTCGTTTGGTACATATGATCCTCATGTCATTCCACAGCTATTGGAGTTGACCCCACCGCCGGAGATCACCGGGACTGAGGTATGCCAATAACGACCTCTTCTAAGCTTTCGACATTGGTGTTTTTTTAAGGAAAGTTTAATCTCAAGTGAGATCAAATTGCTTAGATCCCTTTAATTGCATTCATTGATGGTTTTGCAATCGAAAGTGTGTGATTTCAACAGCCATATGGCCGTAAATCATGCAAAAATGATGGACAGCTCTCGGCCTCCGTTGTCGACGTAGGGGGTCATAATCTTCACTGTCCATTCCTTTTAAAAGGAACGGATGATCGAGATTTAGTAGGATCTTTGATTAAACCCCTTAAGGAATCGCGGATTACCGTCTTGATTCGACAGATCAAATCAAGGATGGCACCGCCTTTGATGCGGATGCCACGCGAGATCCGCGTGGTTCACTCGCGCCACGCCATGTGGCGGCCCTGCCACGAAGATGCCGCGTCGGCCCACATTCTTAAAACGGGTAAATCCCTATTTAATTAATTAAAAATCAATTAAAAATCACAGAAACTTCAAAAATTAATAAAATAAATAAATCCAAAAATTATAAACTTGAGCTCTATGGATTCATCCTAATGAGAGAAATTCAAGAAAATTAAAATCCCCAAAATTAATTTGGGTATTTTTACTTTAATTTAGGTTTGAATGTAAACCTTCAAACCTTAATTACTCTAAATTAATAATCTAATCCAAATGAAACTTTGGGAGATTAAAACTGATATTAAGACACACATCATGTAAAGTTTTCATAATTTATTGATCAATGAATCCTAATATTGGAAATTTTAAACCCTAAACCATAATTTTCATGAAATTAATTATTAATAAATGAAATAAATTATGGAAATTAATCAAAAATGATTCAAAACATCTTAATATAATCTAATGATCATAAATAAACTATTAAAACTCATGAGAACATAATAATTCATAAAATCGTTTAATTTGGCTATTTATTGAGTTGATTAATTCAATTAATCATCTCAAAATTAAATAAAATGTAATAAATCAACCAGAGCATAAAAATTATGAATGGACCCTCTTTGGATATATATGCTAGAGGGGTTTCAAGGAAAAATAAAACCCTTAAATAATTCTCATTAAATTAAGCCTAATTTAGGTTTTAATGAAATAATTAAAACTTTAATTACACCTTAATCACATCTTTGATCAAACTAAAACTTTAGGAAAATTAAATAGGTAAGGAATTCCACTTGCCATAAAAATTTCAGATTCTTTTGACCTCTGGATTGGGAGTATTTAAATTTCTAAGCTTCTAGGTCAATTTAGAAGACAATATTAAATCAGAAAATCTACAGAAATTATAAAATTCATAATACAAATTTAAAACACTATAGTTTATATCAAAACACTTAAATAAAATATATAAGTCAACTGAAAATGAAAGAATTTAAATAACTCTCAGTTAAAAATCAGAACTAAAGAAAATAAGAAACTTAAATCATATTTCATTATGATTAATCTCTAAATTAAGATGATTTCATAAACATAAATATAGAAAGACCATTGATTTTTTAAATATGTAAAATATCAATACATAAATACATTAATATCATTTGCAAAAAAAAAAGAATAGTATAAATGAGAACATAAAAAGGTTAAATATAACTAGACACATAAACTAGAGCGAATTAAAATTTCAAAATGACAAAGTAACAAAGCATATTTTAGTCAATCAAGTCATAGAATAAATCTACATTAAGATAAAATGTTTTTTAAAAGACATAAAGATCATTCTTTTTTGAAAATTAATTAAGATAAATGGAATCCTTTCATAATGTTTACAAATTAAAACTATTAATGAAACATAATTTTGGAAGTATTAAATATAACAACTTAGAACTATTCCATAATGAAAGAATCATTAATATGAATAAATTATAAAAGTGGAATGTAATAATTGAATAATCTTAAATACAATAAATCAAATATAACATTATTTAGGTTAATGAATATTAATGAAAATAAACAAATGAAATTAACTTCAAAAGTTTTATATTAATGAAAATTATATTAACTTAACTTGAATAAAGAAAATGCCTACATTTAAATTTTACCCAAAAAAAATATAGTAAAGCTAATGAACAAACATAAATATTAAATCAAACATAAATTCAATACAAATAAAAGTCATCATAATCAACTAAGTAAATATCTCAAACTAAAAGAATAAGTGATTAATATCAATATCACAACCTTAAACCAAAGAAATAAAAAAATGCTCAAATTATAATGATAGATGGAATAACTTAATCCAAACCAAAATCATAAAATACCTAAATAGAGAAACATAAAATGAAATGAAATAAACAAAATCAAGTCAAACCCTCTAAATTCAAGTTCAAATCAAAATACTTAGGATTTTAGTTAGATCCTTAGGATGAATCTTTACCTTAGAATAAAGATATCATCCTATTAGGATTTAGGGTGTTGAATGGAATGGGTTTTATTTAAAATGAAACCTATTTTATTCTTCACTCTTGAAAACTTAATTTAAATTTTAAACATAATAAAATGTACCTAAAATGAATGTAAATTATTAAATAATTTGAATTGAAATTATCCAAAGGTAAATAAACCAACATTCAAAACCAAGGAAATAAAAATTAAATCATAAAGCTTAGTAATGTCTTGCCATACAAACTTTTTTCTTCACACACTAGAATTATAGGTCACAGATCCTAGAATTAGGTTAGGATGTTCTGTGATTTTATGTGATTTCCTGTGATTATATGATGAGAATTATTTTTATTATTTTGTGTGCTTGACTAGATGGCTAGGATTGATTGTCGATAATTTGAATGGTAGGATGTTATTTCTAAAAGTAATATTATTTTTTGCATGACTGTGTTAAAGGGAATGTTGTCATAGATAAAAATGATAGAATTATTTTTTGCTTGCAAGTGCTTAAAAGTCCCTTAACATAGTCCATAGGACAGGTGGGCTTGGCAAGTAACTAATGCTAAGCCCGTATGTTTGAAAAATATAACTATTGTGTGCTATTTATATTTACTGACATTTGTTTTGCAGGGCTTAGAATTTATTTTTGAATTTAAAAATGTAAATTTGAGCTTAGAATTAGGTTAGGATCTAGAGGGTTTAGGATTCATATCAGGAGATGGTGCAGAGGTCCTCTGTGATGCCCAATGGAGGTCCCTGAAGAAGGAGACAATCATGGAGAGAAGACCCATAGATCTAGGCTTGTAGTTCTAAGCGGTCAGAGGGGCAGTTGCCCATTTTTTTTTCTTTCCGGGTGTACAATACTACCGCTATTTTTATAAATTTAAATTGGCATGCTTTATTTTAGGTGTGCAATAGAATCAACCTATTTTTCTAGATTTCTTTTTGTGTTGTGTTTTTTTGTGATGAATGTCTGGACATAAGCTCATAGAAAAAAAACTAAATTTTCTACCCAATTAAATTTAATCAATTCAAACATAAAAATAAATGTAATTCAAAACTGAATATAAATAAAGCCCTAGAAAATAATTTAAAATCAATTAGAAACCAATTAGCTTTTGGAAATCATGCAATCATATTATTCTAATCTTTGAATTGGGCAACTTCTTCCATTGCACATAAGGGACATCTGACATGTGAGGATGACCGCATTCTTGGGGAAGTCTGTCTTCTATTTATTGATTTGGCCCATGACTCTCTTTCTAATTACATACCATGTTGGCATAACTTGCAAACCCATGACTTAAAATAATTATCGAGTCAAAATTTATAAAATTTTGAAAAATGTGCATTAGTTAGATACATTGCATACTCTACATTATCTTAGAGATTAAGGAGTGAGTCTAGGTTCATAGATTCATTTCTTAAAAATATAATGATCCAACCATCTTGCATTCATAAGATTTGGCATTATGAATTTAAAATGCACTTAAGTGGTGTTAGTTGTCAACCCTCTCAGCGGGTTGTAAGAGTTAGATATATGTTAATTTCCTCAAGAGGAATGAATGATAATTCCCAAAAAATAAAATTAGGTCGACATCGACATGTCGAAGCATCCGACAAGGTTCTAGCTTCCTTTTCCAGAATAAGTCTCCAACCCTAGGCGTTTCTACAATCTTGTGCTGGTAGAATCTAAGTCCTGAACTTCTAAGAAAATGTCAACTCAAAATCTAAATTAAATTCCAAAATTTAAAGCCCAATTATAAGATAGTCGAAATGACTACGCCATCCCATTATCAATAGGTATTTCTTACTTCTTCCTGTTTGGCCTCCAAAATAACTCTCTCCAATTTAAACCGCTCCATTTGAAATTCCAAAAATCAATCCTTTGAAAACCACCTTAGAAATCTTTAGAAATAATAACTTATTTCTTTAATCGAGAATATTCTTAGGAAGAGACACTCCTTAAGATATAATTAACTATAGCTTACCTCTAGGAACCATGAACCTAGTTTAAATTAAACTCGCTCTACCTTCCATATAGTTCGGGAAAAATCTTTGATACACGAAAGACCCATGAGCCTTAGGAGTCTTTTATTAAATGAACGAATCCATTATAGAATAATATATTTATCTTTTGAGATAATATGTTTATTTTTTAATGATACATTTGATCATTCAAATAAGAACTTTCTAAACTCTATGTGATATCACAAATTTTCCCCACAATAGTCACTCTTTTGTGTTTATTAGATGATCAACACCACTATCAATCATTCTATTAGTTTGCTATCATATAACCATTATCACTCAACAATTGTTCCTCATCCGCTGCTTTCACCCTCCACTTGCTTCTTCCATAAACATAAAGATAAATCAAGTATTTCTAACTCTCTAATCCTATCTTCTCCAATTATCTAGAAAAGTATGCTTTTGTAATCTAATAGTTATAGTAAATTATTTTCATTATGTCAGACATCATAATTTTTTTCTTTTCCAAATTTTTTATATTAAAATTCTGGCGCTTTGTTACAATATTCTTTTATATCTGTATTTTGGATCTTTGTATAAATTTAAGATGTTAAATTCTTTCATACTAATGCTAGAAATATTTTAACACTTAATAGCATCAATGAAAATTAATTACATAGATTTTGGTTAAAATTGATTTCAATAAAATCTTAACAAAGAAATTTTATTTATTTATTTCTTCTTTAGGTGATATTTTCTAAAGAAGGAAGGTTTGTTTTTTTTGTTCTTTCTTTGTTTAGTATTTTGTATTTATATTTTTTATTTTTATAAATAAATTATATCATTTTTAAGAATATATATAATTCAAATTAAAACAAACCTGCGTGAAATTAACAGTCTGCAAATAACAGAGCTAAATATAAATGTATAATTCAAATTATAAAATTATGCTATTGTTGTAAGTGACACAAATCCAACGCCGGCAAGTGGACATCCAATCCCATGCTTCAGCTATTCCATTAATGACACCTGCGTTAAATTAACAGTCTGCATATCTTCCGTATATATTTATTTATACATTTATTTATTTGAGAATGAAATAAAGAGTTTATATTTATACATACGGTCGATATTTATTTATTTTATTTGTCATTTTGACAATAATAATAATAATATTAAAAAAGAACCGCGTGTGAATCCTACTTTTTTAAAACATAGTCTAAGATTACTTTTGAACAGATTTAAATAATTTTGAAGAAATAAAAAAAGAAAAAAATAGCTATGGATCCAATTTTTTTAAAACAAGTATCGTTATAAACTTAATTAGAGAATTAAGTATCATTTAAAAAAATTTAGAAATAGGTATATCACTCACTGCTAGCAGGTAATACGCCAACACCGACGCTGCGTTATACGTTAACGTTAGTCGACACCACTTAGGGCGATGATGCCAGTCTCCCACTTAGTGGGCGACTAGTCGAGGGTTAAAGAAATCGAGCCGATCGGCAATAATCTTTCCCTCTAATCCATCCGCCCGACACTTCCACGCGAGCCGCCCACCGTTTTGCCCCTTCCGAGCACGCTCATCTTCGTCTCCAAGCTTCCCGACAGCCGTCAGCATTGCTCCAACTGCCGGCATTATTCCATCTTCCCCTTCTAGCCAAACCCAGCTCGTTTTCTTCCTCGACAGCCGCGTCCAAGGCGTTTGACGACTTCTCTCTCCATCTAATAGCCCTTGAACCCAACATTAGCGATGATTATATTCCATTCCGGAAGTTTCACGGCAAATTCTACAGTTTTTTGTGCACATTCCCGTCATTTTTCATAAACACACGGTAAATCTCTATTTTTTCTCATTTATAAATTAGTAGATTATGTGTTCTAGAGCTTAGAGCTGCATGGTTAGAATTTTGTGGTTGAATTTGATTTGTAAGTTTGTGTTAGCATTGCGGTTCAGGTAATTTATTTGTAATTTTAGGTGATAATATGTCGAGTATACTATTATAAGTGACTACGACATATTTTTGAATGGTATGAGTTGGGTTTGAGTTGTTGAGATTGGCCTATAAGCTTAGAGCCCAGTTACTTGTAGAAATAGTCACCTTAGATGGCGGCGTTCGTATAACGTGTCGATTGATTTAAATTTCTTATGATTTATGTAGTTTATTCTACAAATAAATTTGGACGCAATGTTTTTTTAGATTTAGAAAATATTGATATGATTGGTTATTCTCCAGTTATTTGAGGAATGAGTAGAGAGTTTGTTTCTCTAATCCATTTCTATGGAGGCGAACTAAGTATCGATGAGTAGTTCACTCCAAGTTATGTGAGAGGTCAAAATCGTCCAGTTAAGGTTCTACGGCACAGCACCTTATTGGAATTGAAACAACAATTATGATGTCATTGAACATTGATTCAGATCACCACTCTGTAAGTCTTACATGTCGTTATCCGGTGGGTAACGAATTTATAGCATCTATTATATCCATGAGGTTTTATTACATACTGACAAGCTTCCCGCCAGATATTAGTGTTGTATGTGGAAGTGGATGATGCTAATGTTGCATCCACATTAGCTGATCCGGTAATAAGGTCAGTATATATACTAATGACGCATATACAGGATTTCATCGCACATGCACCTGTGGCGACACAGAGCAACTTTGATGAACTGATTCCCAGGTAATACCTTGTCAACCTTTTCCTGTTTATACTTGTAATATTTAATATCAAAGTTTGTCATCCTATTTATGAGTTTTGTGACGGCGATGATGTTATTTATCATTCAAAGGAACCATATTTCGTGAGTATTACAGCGATGATGAGTATCACATGAGGGTTCAAGTAGTAAGTCGAAAGCGATATCGATGATGATTGTTCACTTGGGTTATAAGCTACTATGATTGGGAATGTAGCCATGCTCTTTAAAACCATTCACTGGAATGAGAGTCAAACACGCATCTGAGCACTGAGGAGTACTTCAAGCACCTACATTATGTTTCTTATTTGGTGTTTCTTACTACCGGATACATCAGGTTCTGAGGTCCACCTACAGTATCTTTCACTTCTAGAGGACCTAGATTCATTCAGTTCATTGTCTATAGGAGGAGCAGTTCTGGCCCACTTCTATAGAGAGCTCTACGAGTCTACTAGGCCAAGCAGGGCCAACATGGCTGGCTGCCTACACCTCCTACAGATATGGTCTTGGGAGCATCTTCATGTGGGGAGGTAGACCCAACGTGTGCCATACCCTACTGATCTTGATGGTCTCAGCATTGGTTTGCGGTATATTTTACTTTCTGCACTTTCAAATTTTTAGCGTATATGTTTGTTTAAATGTGTTGTGTGCATAGGTGGAACGAGAGATATGTTCGCCAGATGCCAATGATGAACGTTGCATTGTAAATAAATGAGCTGGATGGCTTGCTGCATACACAGGTTGGACTTGCAGAGTTCATTTCAATTCAAATTTCTATAATGTATATTCTAATTTAACATAATTTTTAATATGTGCAGGTGATTTGGGAGCCGTACATTGAGCAGATCATGCTACGTCTGTCACGTACATGCTTAGTAGGCTCTGATATATGGTTGGCACGAAGTTTCACCGGAAGAGGGGTGAAGTGACATTTGAAGTGCTGAGTGCCATGGCTTTAGACCATACCTAGAGTAGCTTGTCACTGGACCCTTAAGTTGGGGTCGAAAGCGATGTCGACACTAGATTATTACCTAGTCGAGGGTTTGATGAAGAGCTGAGGGATTACCTGGTCGGGCTTGGATGAAGATGAGGATAGTGGCTATCAATCAATACTTTGAGGCTTCTCTACATCGGCCACCATGACAGATCCTCTGACCACTTATATCCCAGAGCACTTGTAGAGCGTATATATGTAAGTGATTAACATAAGTATTCAATTGAATTCAATATGTTACTTGAGGCTAATTTCACACACTATTTTTTCATGCAATCGAAGCACATCTTGGCGACTCAGGACATCTTCCAACCGTACTTCGGCTGTGTAGATGAGCACGAGCTACGTGAGTAGATATATACAGGTGTTATGCAGAGACTTGGTTGCGTACATATCGGGACCCACATTATGGATTGAGCCTCGAGGATGCCCCACAAGATGACGCGTGACCATCTACATATCTCGTGTCCTTTACATACCTTTATGTATGAGTCACAACCGCCTATCTTCCCGTCATAGGACTATCCTACGCAGACTTCTAAAGATCTTGCATTGGAGGGCCACCATCAATCGTGTGATCGTCCATCACATGACAACACATACACCTTAGAGTGGTGTGATTCTGCATGAGGCATTAGCTTAAGATAATCTATTTGTCTGCATTACATTTATTCTTATCTATTTTATTTTTATTTATGGATCATCCATTTATGTAAATACTTGTACTCACTTTTGGAATGACTTGTAGAACTTATATTCATTTTGCAATGAATCATCCATATACTTAGTTTTAGATCTACTTAAATGAAAATCACAGACTCTGGTTGATCTCTATAATTGACAATAAGGGCTTAAAGCTCACATATGGAACATCCAAACCTAAAGCAAAAACATAAGAGCTTAAAGTCAATCCTTGATGTAATAGCCAATCGCATGTTAAAAAAAAATTTCGTGGGGACTATCTAGATCCTTGTTGCACTGCAGCTTATTGCAACTACCCTAAGATGTTATAGAGCCCAAATTAATTGGTAGTTACTTTTACACCCGGATTAGCTTCCCTACCACGTCGGAATTGATGCAACTACCTATTTCTAAATTTTTTAATGATACTTAATTCCCTAATTAAATTTATAACGATACTTAATTAAAAAAAGCCCTTTTTTTGGGTATTGATTCCTTCTTATAATGGTACAAAAGATATTTTTGAATATCATATTATTTTTCAAGGACAAAAAAATAATTATTATAATTAATTTTAGTTTAATTATTTTGTATTTGACGGTTTAGGATTTCTTTCAAACTATTAATCTTTATTCCTTCCACTTTGTATTTTTTTTTAAAGACAAAATCACCTTTGGAAGAAGATTTTTATGCAAGTTGGCCTTATTTTAAATATAAAGATTTTGAACATCATATTATTTTCTTAGGGACATTTACATACATATCTCACCATTCTTATATATTTACCTATCTAGCATCTAAACTTATATATATATAATTTTTTGGGACATCTGAGCAAATTTTTTCCAAATTCACATTATATGTGTGAATTTTGTCTTAAGGAAGTGAACTTAAGACCTCTTGGTTAAAAGCCAAGCTCTCAACCACTAGCCAAAACTCTAAACTTTTATATTTATAAAAATAACACTCAAATATTTAATATTACATCAACAATAATATCATCATTAATTTTTAAAATAAAAGTAAAATATATCTTTCTATGCAAAAAAAAAATTGTTATATTTATAAATATCATAATTTATGTGTTAAATATATAAATGCATAAGAATTGTATACTATGCATGGAAAGTTTCCTATATTTTAACTAAAAAAAGCATTCTAACTTAATTTTATTTTTTATTTCATATAAAGATTAAAATTAGGTATAATAGCAATCCTCATTGTAAAATATCTAAGTTATAACTCACATAGATTTCTTCTCAATGCATTTTACTTTTTTTTATCTCTCTTTTTATGATCTCTTACTTAAGAAAATACCACTTTTTCTAAGAAAATAATTATAAGAAAATCAAATATAAAATCACAAAGGCCAATATAAAATAGGTTTATGACATAAGATGACACAAGAAATAATTATAAATGTTAGATTGGACTTGAATGCATTAACACAAAGGTTGGGGGCAATAATACTCTGGATGGTATGATCCTTTGCTAAATGTTTGAGGAGAGAATATCAATGATGGAATTATTTATTGAGGGGCAATAACTTTAATGTGAAATTATTTTTAGGATGGTTGGATGGATTCCATCTTCAAAGAGGATGACTCTTAAGGTATGAAGCCAATTGGTTGATGATGATGGATGTCCTCATTAGATTATTTGAGGATGGTGTGTGTGTGTGTGTGATTTATTTTATGTTTTATGTTTTTATTTTTATATTACTATCAACAATTTGTTTATTCAATGTATTTTTAAGTGTTTTATTTTTTTATTTTAGAAAATAAATCACTCTATTTTTTAAAATACTCAAAATAATATTAAATATTTTAATGTTTTAAAAATAACTATTATCAACAAATCTATTTTTATTTTAAATCAAAATATAAATAAAATAAAATAATAAATATAAAACAAAAGCAAAATACAATCCCAAATGGTCTCTTAATATATGAATAATCTAAAAGTAGTGTTTGATCAACTAAAGATTAAGGAACTACCTAAAAGTAGTGTTGATCTTCATAACCAAAGAGGTTAGATCATTTCAATTAGGAAACTTTTTTTTATAAGCTGAGCTGAAAATGGGGTTATATGTAGACTTACAAAGGAATATTTTTGTCATTATTTAGATTATTTCATTTTGTTATTCACACTAATGATTAAAATTACATGCTCTGATGATAAATTTTAATCAGATGATTGCTCCTGCTGAGTTAACTCCCATAAACTACATAAGGCTTTGAAAAAGTTTTTATTTATTTATTTATTTTTATTTTTTTAGGGGAGTCGGTGTTAAATTCGCCACGTGGATATTAAGTCAATACCAGAATATTTTCCTCTTTGGAAAAGAAAAGAAGATTTAATAATTCTCCTTCTATATTTCTTTTATATAAAATTTGACATCCATTCATTTTCCATTTCAGCCCTTGGAATTTTACAATTTTATTATCTTAATTTATTGAGTCAAAGAGACATATATAATTGTATTTGCAATGAGGAGCAATACAAACTCAGATAATATACCACAGGATAATTATTTTAATGTGTTGTTAGGTACTTTTTCATAGCTTGTTAGATATAAATAAAAATTTATTTAATTGTATTTTTAAAATGTTGGTATCCAATTTTAAATTAAATTTAATCTATATAATATTTTTAATTAAAACTTTCATTGGATCTGCATTATGTTTTGAGTCAAAATTATATATTTGTTTATATTCTTATTATCAAAAATAAAATTCCAACATCGTCTTGTCTAATTATTATAAAATAGAATATTATTAATTTAATTTTTTTATTCTTACAAATTTCTTTTTTTAAATAATTATTTTCTAAATGCATAACACTTATTTATAAATAATTACAAAGATTTTAAAGATATATTATTTTAAATATTGTTCTTTCACCCTCAATATTGATCTTATTACAAAGAGAGTTCGAAGTTTTAGGATTTAACTTTTCATCCTTTGATACTTAGGATTTTTTTGGTAAAATGATTGCATTGTTCATCCTTTGATACATAAGACTTTGTTCATCTATATGATGAATTGTCTAATTAAGCAAGATTAAGAAAGTTGATTAATAAATTGATTATACCATAAAATATTTGTTTAAAACATCAAGATGACTTTATTAAATGAGTTAATTTTAGGGGCATTTACATACGTAGCATACAATTCTTATATATTTACATATCTAACACCCAAACATAAATATTTACATATATCACACCTAAATCTTTATTATTACAATAAAAATAATACTTTTCTTACTTTTTTGAAGTTAAATTCACTTTTGAAGCATAGGAAATGTGCTATGTTTATAAATATCAAATTTTAGGTGTTAGATATGTAAATGCATAAGAATTGTGTGCTATGTATCTAAATTTCCCTTAATTTTATTCTTTAAGGATCTACTCTTTACAAAATAATTAAATTTGTCAATTTCAATTTTTACTTTGAATAAGTATCTTTACTTATTCTCCTATCTTACTTTATACCTCTAATTTAGTTGGTTTACAACAAGTTGGGAATAGCACAAGATGACCAAATCCTTTGCTTTGATTCTTAATTCAAAACCTATTCTAAGGAATAACACATCATTGCAAAAGTAAGTATAACTCCAACTATGCTTTTAATACCATTGCAATTCTCTCTGCTTAGACTCAATATAAACTACTTAAATAGAGATTCTAGAATAAATTATCTTTTGTTGTGACTTCCTTTCCAAATGCTAATGCAGGCACCTTGATGATGGTCCTTTGCATATAATATATTTAAAATTGATGTAATTTGATAAACTATTTTTAAGAATCACCTAAAATAATCCAATTTGGACAAAAATTCTTTTAAAAAGAGACCAATGATAAATTATTTTGAATGTTCTTAAGAGTAAGGTCAAATTAATTAAGCGATGACTAGTGTATAGTCCAACTTCTCCATAATTAGGCACCTTAAGTATACACCTTATAGAGTTTTGCTCATATAGAAAAATATTCATTGTTTTATTTCATCTTTCTAGATCCAAATTGAGCCAACATTAAGCCATCACCATATTATGGAATTAAAGTAGTGGTGGAAAGAAAACAAGTGCTTATGAAAGAAAAGCTTGGCCTCATTCAACATTTCATTAGAAGTGCTTAGGTGAGCATTTCTCTCTTGATTTTCGTATGAAATGACTTTAAGTTATAACTTTTCCTATAAGTAGTTGTTGCTAATTTACTTAAAGAGTGGTAAGCATTTATCTCATGACTTTAAGTTATAAAATATTTATAATTTATCCAAATGTCTTTCTTAATTTTTAGTAGAATCTTTGCTTCTTCATCTGACAAGGAAACACATAGAAATATTTCTATGATTGTGATAGAGAATAAGTATAAACTATAATATTTTTGTGATGGTTAAATATTAATTAAAGGATATGATAAATGGTGGTAGAATTTACTTTAAATTTAAAATGTTGACTTTGTGTAGATCTTAAGGGAGTTAATGAAAAGAGATATGATCAATTTAATTATTCTGAAAATATATTATAATGCCAAAAAAAGGATGGAAGAGTTGTCAAGTGCTATGATAGAAAGATAAGCAAGTAGAATTAAGATAAATTTTTGCTAGTTGGCTTAATTTGGAAAGAATAAAAAAAATATGTTGGAGTAAAAAGTGTGGTGCAGCCACTGATGATAAAAATGAGTAGGGATTCCACCCACCAAAGTGGAATGACAACAAGAGATCACCAAATCTCTCAAGAAAGTCATCCACCAAACTCCAAACCAAGAGTTTTCACTAAAATTTCACAAAACAAAACATCAACTATCTTCATTCTATTGATACGCACATTGTATACAAATTACTAGGCTCTCAAAGGATACATTCTTTTGAAATAACTCTCAATTAGCTTTAATAAACCATTATAAAAACTAAACTAGGTGCCTCGTCAGTCCTCTTGTTCACATAAAAAAAATTTAAAATTAAATAAAATTTTTGGCCACAGCGCCACGACTCTGTGATCTTGGTTGGCACCGAGGCACTATGGAAATCTTTCCAGAAAAATAACTGCTAATCTAGTTAGTGAGTTGATGGTGCCAAGATAATTCCATGATAGCACACGGTGCTGCGACGATCATTTGTAGTCTACTATAAAAAGGAGGGAAAAACTACACTCCCCTCCCGTCCCCCCTTCTTCTCTCCTCTATACTTCAACTTCCCTCACTCTCTAAGTTTTTGGTGCGTTCTTGCTTCTGGGAACCGGCGCTCTCTACAAGAATGACTCTCATCACCACAAAAGCAATCTCCCATCCTTTCCAGGTAAAAGATTTCTAGAATAATGCGTCTTTTACCCTATTTTTATCACTAAAAACTAGCTTTTATCAAATTTTCACCTTTGATCTTGAATTCGATGAGAAATAGAAGAAGTGTATCTCCGTCGATCTTAGATCCAGAGTAGAAGAACGCCCACATATCTCTAAAATCTCAAAGTTCAGAAGAAGAAACCTCTATCATTGAACTTAGTCCTAGCGCGAGAAAAAAAGAAACCTCCCTCTGTTGATCTTAGATCTAGAACCAGGGAGGATTGCACTAAAATACAAGAACCTAGCATTACTAAAATATTACTCGCCAAAATTTTCATAAAATTGCTAGATTTCTCAAGACTTTTGTTCAATATGTGCATTCCCTTCTGACGCCGACCAAACTTTGGTAAATGAAGTCCTGGCGCTCTACCTTATAGCGTCGTGGTGCAGGATATTTAGTGCCAAGGCACTATGCTCTTAGGTTTCCTGGACTCAATACAGCGCCGAGGCACCATGCCTTCAACGCCGAGGCACCATGCTTAAAAATATGTTTTACCTTCAAACATAGTTCTGGTGTGAAATAAAACCCCCACTCTGTTGATCTTAGATCCAGAATAAAGGAGAAGAGTGCTATACATTAAACATGTAAAAATTTAGCATTTATAAAACATTACTCCGCTGAAATTTTGAATTTTGACACCAAGGGAACAACACCTAGGCGCTTTGGTCACATCGTTAAAGCCCCATGCTCTCGGGGTTGTCCATGTCAAAAATCTAACAACACCTCAACACTGTCTCGCAAGAACCGTAGCGCTAGATTAATTTAATATATTGAATTTAAAAACCATAAGTCTTGTTCAAAATAGGGTGTCGTGGCGCTGCACATCAAGCGTCGATGCGCTGCCCCCTGGGATAGATTGAAAAAAATAACTCTCTGAGCATCGATGTTGAATATCGAAGGCCGAGGCACCGTCCTTTTGGCGAACAACAAAAAATGGTTGTCTATAGGCGCCATAGCGATGAATATCGAGTGCCAAGGTGTGTTTCTGGTCTTAAGTTTAAATCTTGCGAAGAGGAGCACCTAGGCACGTAATGCAGTGTTGAAGTGTTTCCTCTAATGCCATTTTTAAGTAGAGATATTTCATTATCTTAATCCTAGAGCTTCCCAAATGACAAATAACAACACATATGCACATATTACATAAATACATGAAAGAAAAGATGTATTTATTAATATAAAAAAGAGGGTTACATAAATTGTACAAAAGAATGAGGAAAATACAAAATAAATGAAAAGAGGGAAAACTAGTATTCATAATCATCATCCTCCTCTTCGTCTGACACCTCCGGGGTCGCTGCAAAAGGGGGATATTCGGGCTCCATAGAAAATGAAACCTGATTTGGATCCTGTGGTGTATATTTTTGGATGGGTCGTAGGACACCACAGTGATTGTGGGGGTACTTTTGAAGTGAGTACAACATTATATGATGTACCATCTCAAGAAATAAAACATCACCCTATAATGGACTTGATCACCTAATAATGACTCCTAAAATATGATGGGTCTTTGTATGTAAGATCTTTCCTTACTTTACATGAAAAATAAAGTAAGGTTTATTTTATGTCGGGTTCTTTAGTTCTATATGGAGGCAAGACTCCATAGTGAATTATATCGTAGGAAATGCGATTTCCTAGAAATACTCTCAATTAAAGTAGTCAATTATTGTCTCTAAATATTTCAAGGTTAAGACTATCAAAGGATTGGTAATTTTGGAAAATCAAATATGATTGTTCAATTAGAAGACTTATTTTAGAATCCAAAGAAAAGTAAGAAGGAAGTGCTCGTGATACTAGGAAGCCTAGTGAGCACTCCAATCTATCCTATGGTAAGGCTTTATATGTTTGAAAGGGAAGATTTATTTATTTAAGTTGAAATTTTATTAGATTGCTAGGGCTTATAATTCATCAACACAAGTTTTTGGAGATGCCTAAGAGGTGAGGATTTATGCTCATAACCCAGGAGAAACAGTCAACATCGGATTCTAAATCTAGAGAGTTTTAGCACAAGCTAAAGACACGACCTAAATCTAAGTGAAAAGGGGACATAAGGGTCTACCTCCACAAGAGAGAGTAAACGTGTCTGACTTTTCTGGACTTACAACCGCTGTGGATGCTAGCTAATATATCTTATGATTTAAACCCATGTAGGTCGGTCTTATGAAATTGCAAGATTGCTAGGCTTGTTATTTAATTTGGAAAGAGACTAGAGTCCTAAACTCACTCCCTAAGATACTAGATCATGATTGGCATGAGCATATGACTTAGTCTAAAAATACAATATTTTACAATTTTTCATGTAATCTTGACACAATATTTTGGACAAAGGCTTTGTAGTTTCTTATGCCTAAATGCATGATGAAATTTGGTTATTGGCCAAATCAAAAGAGAAAGAGGGTGAAGCTCCATCATAAGAGGCTGCTCTCATAGGTCAAGCTCCCAAAGTGTTGAAATGGAAGCTCTCATTTTTGCAAGAATGATATAATATGACATGCATGATGTAAGACATACAACATACAACATACAAAATACAGCTAAGGGATTGTTAAATCTTTTAGTTATCTTGATTACCACCTAAGCTTTAGAATGAGGTTATGAGTTGTGTTAAATTTTTGTTATGAGCTATTAATTGGGTAGAAAGATTTATTTTTCCCTAAGAGTCTATCACATATAAGCCCTACATTCAATCATCAATCATTAAGAAACCATGAAAATCATGCTATTCTATTACGCAATCTAAGTAAAAAAATAATCATTTTATAGGCTATCGTGAAAGAATAAGATATCAATGTGGCTGCATCAACACCCTAAAAGAGAAAATTGTGTATGAAGCTCTACCCTTATATAACCAGGAATTACAAAATAATATCTCCTTATACAACCAGGAATTACAAAATAATATACCCTTATACAACCAAGAATTACAAAATAATATTATAATTCAGAATTGAATACATGATATGAGTCTTCATTCTTCATTTCTTCTTTCTTCTTTTGATTTGATTTGCTCCAAGGAATCAGAGTGCACCCTAGGACTAAGCCATTTAGCCACTGCTCATCCTACTCCCCATAGCATTAATCCTATTTTCTATTACAAAATTATATTTTTTTTGAAAAGTAAATCTAACTACACCAGCAAAATAGAGGTTAGCTAAATATACATACAATCCTAAGCAGTTATAGTTTATAATTTGGACTTAGCACCCTACACATGAGTAACCAAGCCCATATGCCCTAATGTGGATTATGCTTAGGGGCATAAGCAACCTGCAAAAAGAATATTTATATTTATTTTTGAGCATCCCCTTAAGCATAATCCCCTGCAGAAAGTAAGATTAGGCTATAACAGCCTAGCATCCAGTCTACGATCCATACACCCTAACATCCAATCTAAAATATTACATCACAAAATAAAATATAACATCACACGTACACCGTCTTAACCTAGGACTATAAGTGGTGGCTTAGTTCTAATGTGTGTGCTAAAGTTTTATGTGGTATGTCTTAGCTAGACTTTTGAATTGTAATTTTCTAAGTTTGAAATTATTCAAGTTAATATAATGGATGGTCTCATTTTAAGTTGTTTAGATGACTTGCAAATTTTAGTTTTGTATTTTATTTCATTTCATTTGATTTACCCTTAGCATCTAAGTGTTATAAAGAGAAGAAAGATGCTTAGTCTCTTTGATCCCTAAAAGTACATTTTTATGATTTTAGTTTCTTTCAGTGAATGATTTATTAAATGTCTTATTAATCCTAAGTTTGGGTTAACCTTAAAGAATCCTATTCAACATGAAATGCATCTTAATATTAATATAGTGGAATTACTATCATATAGAACATGTTAAATCATTTCTTTTCATCACCCATAATAAGCATATGATGTAACACATAGTATACCTTTACATACAACATATTTTGGCACACTTAAATGATTATGGATGCATACATTTAGAAATTGTATTTTACTTGATTGAATTATTTATGCATGTAAATTAAAGCTCTATCCAAATTCTAATACAAATATACATATGAATGAAATTAAATAAGTATGTGCTTTTGTTAACCAAGGAAGTGAGATAATCAAATGACCTCATTGGGGCTAGTTAAATTCTCGTATTCCCAGCATGTCTAGACTATATACTTATTATCATTCAAACCTATGTAAATTTATATAAGGAACTTGGAAAAAAAGCATTATCTTTACATGTAATGTATTTTATATGTTTAAATGGTTATGGATGTATATATTTTTAATAGAAAAGAGGATTTCCATTCATTAATCAAATACATATACACATGTATAAAAGATGTAAGTACGCGTGTTGTTTAAACCAGAAAAGTGAGATAATCAATGACCTCATTGGATCTACTTAAAGCCTCGTATTCCTGAGATGTCCAAACTATATACTTGCTATATTAAATACATATGAATGTATAAATAATTATAAGAATAACAATCATACAAAAGATTGTATTTTATTTGGTTGAATTATTTATACATGTGATTTAAAGCTCTATTCAAATTCTAATACAAATATACATAGAAATGAAATTAAATAAGTACATGTTTTGTTAATCGGGAAGTGAGATAATCAAATGACCTTCTTGGGGCTACTTAAAGCCTTTCAGATGATGTCTAGATTATATACTTATTATCATTCAAACATATGTAAATTTATATATAAGCATAGGAAAGAAGGCTTCACATTCACATGCTTAAGCTATAAACATATGCAAATCCTATGTGTATTCATAACTAATATCACTCCAAATATTGTTATCAACTTATAGCTTTTGAAAAAAATAAATTTGGATTTATTAGTAATAATAGCCACACATATGATAAAATTAAGCCAACACATACAAGCTTACATAAGTAAATTTCATTTGGATTTGAAAATATGAATACATGAGATCACATGATATACAACATTTAAGGTGATTGAAAAGGAATAGCCAAACATAACCATATGATTTATTCAACTACACTAATTCCTAAGGACAATCACATTAAATAAAATTATTTAAAGGAAACCAATGCTTCTTATTAATTTGATTTTTGGATTTTGATTAAGCTTAAAGAAGATGAATCATTTGTTATTTTAATCACATTCCCATGTTAGTAATCTTAATTGGTTTACAGAAAGGTAATTATTTGATTTTTATGATTTAATTAAGTTAAATCATTAAGCAATTCATTTAGTTATCCTTTCTTATGCTTCTCTAATTTGATTAATCATTAATCATGAGCCACAAATGACATGAATATAAGGGAAAATAAAATTGCAATGCTCATAAAGAAACTAATGCAATTGGCTCATGATTAGAGATTAATTAAGGTAAAGAATCTAATTAAGTACTTTTATGATTTTTTCACACTTATGAGCTAATCATAATTTTATTAAGGGTATTTATATTATTAAACACATAAAGAGGAACCCTTAGTTTGATTCTTAATTATCTGATGTAATTAGCATTTTAATTTGATTTGATTTGGCCATTAATTAATTAATTAATTCCTTAATCAATTCATGAATTAATCAACTCTCTTTTAATGAAATGAATTTGGAAAAATAATTAGGGATGAGATCCTAATCACTCTCCCTTATCATTTTACTACTAATAAGTGATTAAATGAGTTAAATTAAATAATTTTTTACTATTTGGAACATTAATTAATCATTAAAGTGACTAGGAGGGTAATTAAGGTTTGAATTTCCAATTTCTCTAATTACTTTGTCAATAAATCCCAAGAAAATCATGGGAGATAGAGGTCATCCATTAAATCATCCTGCCAAATTTGTAATTAATTTTCCAAATAATTAGGGCTTAATTAAGCTAATTAATAAAATAATTAAATCTTAATTAAGCCTTAATCACTATTCAAAATTAAATGAAATTATTTTTTATAAAATCTCCTCTTTTTTATCTTTCCAACGCATATTTACTTGTATTTTTTAAATTTTTTCATAATTAGTTATGAATTTATGAAATTTCAGTGATTAAAATGGATTATTAAGCCTAATTAATCCCAAATCCCATCCATCATGACTCGACGGCACTTTCTATGTGCCACGGATTGACCACTTAAACTCATCCGACGTGGCTATGTACGACACATTCATCCCCATCGCTCGATCTAAGATCAAACGGGGATTAATCTCATAGTTCCTATAGGATAAATCAAATTAGTCTAGCGATTAATCATGGACGCTCCAAAGAACGGATGGTGGATGATCCTTCATCCTCGAACGAGAAGAGACACCATCCGCTCTCCCCCGATCCAGCTCGTGGAGCTCATGGAGGTTTGGAATCGATCCCAAAATATTCATGGAGGGGATCTAAGAGGAACTAATGGTGGGAATCACGACATCAACATTTCTTTCACAAAGGCCTAGAAAATTTAGAGAAAATTTTTTGTCGAATATACCTTGAGCTCAGACCGTTAAATAGGTAGCTTCATCTTGAAGAGAAGAAGCCTTATTGAGAAGCCCTTACCTTCGCTGATAGCTCTGTGGATCAAACGTTGCCGAAAATCTCATCGGAGTTATGCTTGGAGTGGTCTCCAATGGTCTAATCGTTTGGAAAATGATTCGTTCTGCCTCGCCAAAGCTTCGTGAGCATATGGGTGAAGTTAATTTGAGATTGGTTGAGGTTTGGTGAAGTTGGACAGAGATTGGCCTTGTCTTATTTTGGGCTTGGCATTTCTGGCAATAGGGAGGCTTTGGGAGATCGAGAAATCACTTGGGAAACTCATCTTGGCTCTCTCATGCAATGAGGATGCTCAATGTGTGTGTTTGAGTTGAAATGAGGGGATTATACCCTCCTCCCACAATTCGATAAAGGGAGATCCATTTGCAAGTGTCCGCCACCGCAGCAGTGGGTGGTAGAGAATCGATGGTGGCTGCTTTGAGTGCCCAATGAAAGAGAGGGTCTGTCCTTAGGTTCGAGTGTTCCAATGTGGAGGAGTGGGTTCACCTCCACTTGGCTCATGGATAATCCAAACAGCTTTGGGTCGTGAGCCGCTGGTCTTTGTGTCCATTTGGAGCTTAGGGTGGTTGCGGGGGAAGAGGGTGACCATCCAAATGTGAGTTTTGTCTCATGTGGGAGGCTTTACCCATTGGGTAATGGGTCAATTTAGGTTTAGTTTGGGTTAGGTTGGATTTGGGCTAACCCAAGTTAAGGATGGCCATGCCAAGTTTCAATGGGTTTGAGCTTGGTTTGAATGGGTTTGGCTCAATTTGACTCATGCGTAAAATTAGGCTTGGATCAAGTCAAAATAAATCAAATTAATATTTAAGTCAAGTTCAAATGAGTATTTGGGATATTTTGGTTTAATTTTGCTTGGATTTGAATTTAACTCATATAGGTTCATATGGGTCAAATGGGCTAAGTTGAACAATTTGACTAAATTGGCCAAACTAGTTTAGGTTAAGTGTTGATTTAGGTTCAATTAATCATTTCAAAATGATTGTAGGCTTTGATTTCAATCAATTTAGATTTAAGAATGATTTAGACCAATTTGATCCTTTAGGTCAATTTGGAAAAAATGGGTTAATTGGGTTCAATTGATCAAATTGGGTTTAATGGAGGCTTTATTCATGTTCAATAATCAATTTTAAATAGATTTGAGTCATTGGTTACAATCAATTTGGATTAGAATTTTATTTGACTCAATTTGGCCTTTTTGGTTAAATTGGGTCAACTTGGGTCAAAGGAGCTAATTGGACATGATTTTGCACAATTGATGGTCAAGTCATGTTCAAGGGTTGATTTGAAGTTGGTTAGGATTATTGGTTTCAATCAATTTGATATAGGATGTGATTTGGTTCATGTGGTTCATAGGCTAAAATTTAACTTGGGTCAAATGATCAAATTGACATTACATTGATTGCAATTGTCAATCAAGGATGATAATTATTATAGGTAATTTTGGATACTTTGGTTCAATCAATTTGGGTTGGATTAAATTTGGCTCAAATGGGCCCTTTAGGTCACTTTGGGTCAAAGCACCTAATTAGTCAATTGGCTTAATTTTGTTGAATTTAGTTTAATTGAGTTAGATAGGTGATTTAGAATGATTGATAGCTTTGATTGCAATTGATTTGGCTTTAATTAGATTTTGGCTCATTTGGACATTTTGGGTTCAAATGAGCTAACTTGGGTTAATTGAATTGATTGTGAGTTTTTTTTTTTGCTTGATTATAGTTTTTGGGATGAGTTTGAGATGATGATTTAAATGGTTTGAAAAATTCAATGGGGTTTGATTTGATTGGAGGAGGTTCGGATTAAGCCCATATGATTGAATCATAAGGTTAAGATGGGTTTGATTTTGGCTTGGAGTTTGGATATGGGATTGGATCCAATTGAGATTAGTTGAATTGATTTGAGGTTTGATTTTGGCTAAAAAGGTAGGCATGAGATTGGTTTAGGCCATAGGATGGGTAGGCTTTTTAAGGTCCTAAGACATAGCCTAAACCTATAGTTAGCCCTCCTAAGTCTCTAGGTTTGGGTTAAGTGTTCACTTAGTCACTAGAAGTGTCCTATGACTAAGGAGATCCTAGCGTTTAGAAGACTCCTAGATCTAAGATGGGAATATTGAATCATCGCTCCAAAAGTGAGGTCAACAAATCTCCAAGCTCATTATTTTCAAACATATGAACCATTACCGTATTAAATTGGGCTATATATGAATATTGTTTTTATTGTTGATCCATGTGATAGTCAATTTTTTTTTTCTAAAGCCTTCTACCTACGACTACTCTCACACACTTCTTTTCTTAAGTCCGATACTTGCTCGCTTAAGAATTTAGGATTTAGGGTAGAGATCATGGGGCATGTGGTGTTTTAATTTGGAATCATTGTGAACACCATGCAGATCTTAGGGAGTACTTATTGAAGTGATCAGGTATGACATTAAGGTATGATGTACCATCTCGAAAGATAGAAATATCACCATACAATAATAATCACATAATAAGGACTCCTAAGGTAGATAGACATTTGTATATACTAGAGATATTTCTCCTACTTTATATGAAAAAGTAAAGTAGAGTTTATTTTATATCGGGTTCTTTAGTTCCCTAAGAAAGCAAGCTTACATAGTTAATTACATCCTAGGAAATGTGAATTTTCTAAGAACACTCTAGATTAAAGTAATCAATAATTATCTCCAAAGATTTCAATGGTAGACTATTAAAGGATTGGGTATTTATCGAAGTCAAGTGGAAATGTTCAATTTAGAAGACTTATTTTCAGATTCCAAAGGAAGAAGAGTGGGGAGCACTCATGATACTACGAAGCTTAGTGAGCACTCCAGTTTATCCTATGTTGATGCTTTATATGTATGAAAGAGATAGTTTATTTTATTTGAGTTGAATATTTGTTAGAATGTTAGGGATTATAATCCATCAACATAAGATTGTGGAAGTGCCTAAGAGGTAAGGACTTATACTCATAGCCTGAAGGAAATAAGTAGCATCAGATCCTAAAGTTATGTTGTTTTAGCACAAGCTAAAAGCACGACCTAAGTCTAAATGTAAAATGAGATATAGTGATTTACCTCAACAAGAGAGGACAAACCCATCCTGACTCTTCTAGACTTGCAAGCAGTGGATGCCTAACACCTTCTTCAAAATTATGGTCTTATGTAAGTGCAAGATAGCTTTATTTAATTAGGAAGAAGACTAGAGTCCTAAACTCACCTCCTAAAAGACTAGATCATGACTAGTATGAAGACATAACTCAGACTAAATGCAAATTTTTTATAATCTTTTATATCATTTTGACACATTAATTTAGACAAAGGCTTAGGACAATTATGCTTAAATGCATAATGAAATGAAGTTATTGGTTAAATCATTGAGATGAGGTATTCGCCACTACAAGGGATGCTCTCACAGGTCAGACATTCTCTATCGTGCAAGAGTGGAGATCATCCCTATTTAAGAGTGAAACAAAATATTATGCATAGTGTTAGAACATACATCATTCAGTCAAGGGGTTACTAAATCTTTTAATTATATTGATTATAGCCTAGACTTTAAAGTGAGGTTATGACTTATATTTAAAATTTAATTATAAGTTCTTTAATGGGGGTAGAAAAATTAGTTTTATCCTAAAGAGCCTATCGCATCGAGGCCACACATTCTATCATTAAACTTTAAGAAACTTATGAAAAGCATGCAATTTCTATTGGACAAACTAAACATGACAATCAAATATTCATAGATTTCATAAAAGAATAAGAGGTCAATGGCGGGTACCATATATCCCTGAGAAATAGTTAGGTAAGCGAGCTCCCCCCTTCGGATTATAAAAGAATATTACAATTACAATTAAATATATATCAATTATCTCATAAAAAACTATACTTCTACCCATCTCAATAAAAATGATGAAGAGCATCCTCGAAGACATTTTTTTAGCGATCACATGGTAGTCACTTTTTCATAAGTTAAAATCTTAATCGCAGTAATTGTTGTAGTTCTAACGATGGTAATAATGTTTAATTTTTATTTCATAGGGTGATAATGAGCCATCTAATGAAGATTGATATGGATGCTCATCTAAGAATATGAATGTTCTTATTTTTATTTCTTTAGTTATAGGTTAGATGCGTTTAGGTGTTGTGTTTAAACTTTTGTTGCTTGCAGTTGTATCATGCTCTTTCTTGTGCTTATAGTAACATATAATCATGTGTAAGTAAGCTACATATACGGTTCATATATGTTAGACATTATTGTATTTTTCTACAGGTTGAAATCTATCGGTGGTAAACAAAATTGAAATCAAAATTAAAACAAAAAAAAATCTGCACATTCTTTGGTGGTTTTGAATTTCTTGTATCTTATTGAAACAAAATGGAAAAAAAAAAAACATGTAAAAATAATAGAAAAATAAGAAAGAAATCTAATACCTCAACGAGAACTTTTTTTTTCTAACAATTTTGAAGTTCAGTAAAGTCTTTCGAACCGCCGCAGGATGGAAGATCAGGTGATTAAAATTGTTGGTAAAACTATTGCTGTAAATTTTTCTCGCTGATTGCTAAACCGCTATGGAAAGCCTTTCTAGCGAAAAGTAAGCACAGTGGTTTTGCTAAAGGTTTGAAATTGGTTTTAAAAACAAATTAAAAAAAAAGAAAAATATTTGTTCAATTTTTCATCAAAGTACACTGTTTTTTGATGATTTTTCACATCACAAAAACATATGGAAAGTGATCAAATTCATTAAATCTTTATTTAATTATTTGATATATTTATTTAAGAAGTCATCCAAATCAATATTCCTATAGCATCAATTATTGCATTAAGAAAAGACATCACTAAATCAATCTAATCAACTGATCAATAATCAGATATATAATCATTTTCTAATATTAATTATTTGACATAAATTAAAAATTGCAAAGAGATTTTGAAAATCTTGATTCTAGTGAGCTTTAATTTTAAAATAATCCAATTTGGAGATTTACATACATAGCACTTTAAATGTTACCTATTTCACACCTAAAATAATCTATTTACAAAATATCATCCAAATCTACTTTTACATCAAAAAAGGCACTTTGTTCACCCGTTGATATGCATGTAACCTATTTTTCGTTCCCAAGCATTTGATCCTGAAGGTGTTCAAAGCTGCATCCAGAATGAAACCTGCTCTCCACCGACTTGGCTCAAGCTGCATGAATGCTCTCCCTCAGGCAGCTGCATCTAGAATGAAATTCTCTTGTTCAACTCAAAGCTTTTTATCCATGCATAAAGTTTTCTTCTAAATTTATTACATAGAAGATATTCTGAGAGCACCATGGAAGGAGTGACTCCCAAAATATCCTCTCTTAATCGAAGACGTTCATCTTTATCATACAAATGTTCTGAATTTTTAGTGGCAATTACAAGCCAAAGAACATAAACTGGGTAAGAGAACACCGTTTCAATCTCCCTAGAAAACGTTGGAGGAATAATAAACTGGAAAGCTTGCCTTGATTTCTAGAAACGCACACATGAGAAGGCAACTCACAAACTTACGTCCACAGCATAGTATTTATATATTTAATGCTTAAAATTTAATATTTATTTGTATAAAAAACAACGCTAATATTAGTTTTTAAAATAAAAAATAATCTTTTGTCCATTTATTTTGACTTGATTGTGATAATTAAATATTATAAAATAAATATTAAAATGTAAACATTAAACATGTAAATACATCAAAAAAAAATGCAAATCTCCTAAATTGTTGAGTAAAACTTGTGGGAAAATTGGTAAAAAAATAAATCCAACATTAATTAGCTACCAAGAAATGATATATATTTAAAATAAGTTCTAAGAATGTCATAAATTAATCATAAAAATGTGACTTAGTTATTACATGAGATTTTATATCATCTAATTCTTATATTTATATAATAATATTTAAATGTTGATATTTATGTATATATAATATTTTTAAGCATGAGAAGTTACATCTCACTTTAAGAAATTAAAAAGTATTTTTATGTGATATTAAAATTTAGATGCTAATTAAGTAAATATTAAAAAGGTAAATATATAAAATTGATTATAGTAAGTATGTAAATGATCCTTAATTTATTTAAAATTATAATAAAGCCGTCATCGGAATAATTTATGTAAATAGTTGTTTTTCTGTACGAAGAAACTTTAAAAAAAATGATTAATTCTCAAAAATCCTAATAAATATGTTTTAATAGACTAATTCGTTATATAATTATTAATTAATGACTTTTTAGTATTAAGTTCTATTTTAATTAAATTAATTTCTCAATCATTATCAAACTCGTAATTCATCATCGTTATCCTTATCCCAATTGTTTAGGACTGGCTTTTTGAATTTATTCTCATTCATGTTTTCTGGATATGAGATTTATTCTCATTCAATATTTTATTTTGAACAATTTATACCCATGGGTAAGATAATGTCTATCCATTTTTCTCTAATCTTTAAATAATAAATTTTCTCTATATTCTAAACATTCTTTGATTTATCCTTTTAAATTATTTAGAAATAATCATCTTAGCATTCTTATAATTTTTCCAGATCAATATATATATATATATATCTATATATATATATATATATATATATATATTATATAATATATATATATATATATATATATATATATATATATTGATATCATCGTAGTTGCCAAATAACACTAATTTATTATTATTGATATCATTGAAAGCATATTTGAGAAAGCGGTGGCACGAGGCATATCATTTAACCCAAATAGGCCTAAATGAATGATGTTGAGCCAAATCCTAAATCAAGCCAAACCTTCCAACACATTTTGATGTTTGAACAAGATCCAATAGCCTAGGCCAAATTTGGCTAATTCTACTTGACACATTGATCTAAAACCATTACACACAATCTCTTTGGTTGAACCAAGACAAAATAGTGGTTCACATAGAGAGCTTGATAGAATTGAATTGGAAGGACCTTAAGCACTCAACGCATTCACTCTACCCTAGGATAAGTCCCACGATGGCTTCCTCCGAATCAAATCCCAACCACCATCAAACTCCCTCAAGGCCAAATGTTATGAAATCCACCACCCACCCCAGCCTTCAAAACCTCAATAAACTCAACACACCTTCTCAATCTAAGGTAATCCAAAATAAATCAAGATTACTTTTGAGCTTAAGAAGATAGATAAATAATCTCCAACAACTTGCGATTACGCTTTGGTCTCGAAAGCAACTAGAGGAGGGAGGATCTTCTCACCAAGGCTTTACCTTTTTAATGTGAAGCTACCACAATCATTGAATCTATTAGATATTAGCTCCGGTGAGATAATCATCTAAAGCCATAGAAGTGCCTTAAGATTTTCATCCTTTGTGTAGTGTTCAATAAATTAATTAGGATAGAACCATAGAAACACATTGCATTTCTTTTATTGATCGTTATGCAATCAATTTAAACAAAAATTTTAGCCTAATTAGTTCAGATTTGCCAATGAATGTGGACAATCTCTTTTTTCTCGCATGAGGTAAGAGGCGAATCACATTATCCATTTCCTTGATTAAAATGGGCAACCATGATCTCATCCTTTGTAAAATTTACTTATAGCCCTTAAGAATCATGAGTTTGATCTAAGCCATTCGATTTTTCATAACAACATGAATTGAAACCACATCTGTTAGCCATGATAGTATCACAAAAGATATATTTTATGATCTCATCTTGTCACATGTAAACGATTGAATCAACATCGTGTGTAGCTAATAAGATTTTTAAAATATGTTTAATTAAGCCAAAATTTTGAAAATAATAAATAATTATAGAAAATCTAAAAAATACAATAAATACTTTCCGTAGTAATTATGTTAGGAAAAGCATAATTAAAGTTTATTTAAAAATCTTAATTCTGAAATTAATTCTAAATACTTATCCAAATTACTTGAAACATTCGACATGTTTTTAGTAATGTTTTATATCTTTCATAAAAGTTTCATGTAATTTGGGTAAGTTAATCAAGAGTTACATATTTTTGAATCATTACTCACTAGACTAGCTTAATAATTAATTAGAAAATTACATAAATAACCAAAAATGCATTCTAATGGATAAATAATTTCCTCTAACATAGTAGCACTTAGAAAAATTATTAAGTCCTCTACTTTAAATTAAATATCAAATTTACTATAATTAGATTAATTAACAATTAATAAATCATTTAATCACCTAGAAATTAGAAAATTCATAACTAATTACTCAAAGTTCTAAAATTTTATAAATAACTCCTCAATAGGCTCAGCAAATAGAGATGAATGTAATGAAATCAAAAACCCCAATTGGTGTTAAGTATTTTGAGATTAATTGACTAATCATTGAAGTATTATTTAGTGCAATTAGTCATAAAATATAAGCAAATATTTTAAAACTTTTAGGATAAGTTTTGTATGTTTTCATGTATCTCTATAATTTCTCTCAAAATTTTTAAGATTATGTTTTCTGATTTGATAGGAATTTTAGGTTAATTTAATAGATAATTGGATTAAAAAATACAAACTTGCATCTTAAGGCTTTGAATCACTTAATGATAAGAAAGAACCTAAGATAGGAATTTCATAAATGATTTAAGATAAGTCCAATGACTTGAAAATCCTATGAATGACTTTATGGTTGAAAACTCTTATAAAAATAACACATTTTAAAAACTACATTTATAAATGATTATATAAGTGGTATTTAAAATTAGTAAAATTAGTAAAATTATGTAAATTATTTTATAAATTAGTCAAGGTGTCATTCTTGATGTCTTTGAACTGAAGAAAATTTTCAAATATTTTACTAAATTATTTTAATATTATTTATATAATTTCTATAAGTAATAATTAATTAAATTAATAAAATATAAAATATAAATAATTTTATAAAAAAATTCAAATCTTTATGGAATGTTTTTGAGGCCCCACTTACCATAGAGAATAATCCCATTGGGGTTGATTAAGTTAAGTAAACTTAATTTCAAATTTATATGTACTTAATTTCAAAACTACATAAATTGCCACTAAACTTAATGAATTTATAATAAATAAAATAAAATAGAAACTATTACCAAATTTGTATTATAAATTTATATCAACAAATAGGATATAAGAAAAACAAAACCCATATACTTAAATGTTAAATATTTTCCATAAAATAAATATTAAATAAATAAATAAAATCTGATTAAGCTTTAAATGATATGAAACTTTTATAGAAATGTTAGGACCCCATTCCTAACACCTCTTTAGAGTTTCATAATTGTATGAGCTTTATTTTGGTTTAAATATTTTCTAAAACATATCATTATATATAAATGAAGAAAATTTAAATTAATCCAAAATTTTATGACTTGTTTTCCTAGAGTTTCTTAACTCCAAAAAACATTTACATGATTTTGGGAGGTACTTTAATATTGGTTTGAAATTTCTTTTTTTTTCATTTTATTAATAAGTAATATTAAACTTAATAATTTAGAAATTAATCAAAATATTATGAAGTGGCCCTAGGGAATTTCCCTAATTTTGATATATACTTCATAAGATTATCAAATCATTTGAACTTAAATGAATCACAACTTAAAATTTAAATAAAATTAAGCATTATTAACTAAATTAGTTAAAAGCTATGAAAATTACTTTTGAGAACTCATAATTAATTTAAAACTAATAAGTTGCTTATAAGTGCTACTTGCTTGAGCCCTCTAGGTGTATCCCATTTGGATAGGTAGGCTTAGTGGATGTTCGTACAAGTAATATAGTTGCTTGTGTGTATTTATGTTTCAACAAACCTTTATTTTTGTAGGTTTAGTTAAGATTTTATTTTGAACTTTTAAATATAATTTGTATTAAAACTAGGTTAGAGTCATGAGATTTAAAATGTGTAGTGGCTAAAAGGCATAGGCCTAGGAGGCATTGTGAATCTCAGAGCACCCACACCATAGAAATGAAGGTGAAGACCCACATAAGCTATTTTCTTACTTAGTTCTTGGTCGGGTTAAATCTCGGCTATCCATTTTTTTCCATGATGAATAACAAAGCCTGGCTATACTAACTTTTTTATTATATTATTTTGATCGATTGATGGTTTTTATATTAGATTGTGCATTAAAAATGGTATACACTTTTTTAGGCTTTTGTTTGTGTGATAATTGTTGTTTGTCTGTCTGGACCCTTCACTAGGCTCTTAGAAAAACAAGTAATTTTTTTATCCAACTAAAATTAATTAATTAAAACTAAATTAGTTTGATTCATAACCTCATACTAAAAAAATTCAATAGAGAAGATATTATGCTAGTACAAATAATCAAAAAATTATATCATAATTACTAGAATTAGCATTACCATTAGACTCGATTATCTCATAATAGAAATTAATGCATGTAAACTAGGATGGGAAGGCACACTTATAAGAAAACCCACTAAATTCACCCCAAAAGTGAAGAAAAAATCTATAGATATGTCCCATGTGTGTTCAAAGAAATGGGGTAGCTAACTAATGATGTAGGCATAAATATTAACAAAACTAGAAACCCTAAGAATTCATGAATCATGTTGCATATTTTTTGTCCTCCTTAAAATTGAGCCCATCTCACATTGCACATAAGAAGCATCTATCTAGTGAACATAGTCTCCTTCTTGGAAAAGTCTAGCTTATAATTATTTAGCTCATAATTACATGTATCTAAGCATAACTACATACTTAAGCCTTTAAATGAATTTAATATCTAAAATATATTTAAAATTTTAAATTATTATATTTGTTAGGAACATTCTCATATCAATCATAATCATAGAGTTTAAAGAGTGAGTTTAGGTTCTTAGATTCTTTCCTTAATTTAATAACAACCTACTCATCTTGCACTTCATAAGATCATCCACATGGATCTAAAATGTAGGAAGTTTTTAACTGATAGATCATATAGGTGGGCAATAAATCTAAAAGAGTTGGGATAGGTTCTTATTCCTTGGTTGGATTGAACCAATACATTCCAATTTTTCCTCGTTAGATTATGTCTAACTTCTAGCTTGTGCTGATGTACCTTTAGTTTAAGATCAGAGGCCACCTATTTCTCATTTATTATCGGTATAAGTCTTGACCTCTTAGGCATTCCCCGATCTTGTTCTGATAAGATATAAGCCATAAAATTCTAATAATATGTCAACTCAAAATGAAAATAAATCTCAATTTTAAAAATAAAAACACCAACTATATAATAGGCTGGATTGCTTACTTAGCTTCTTAGTATCCAAGCACTTCCTACTTACCTTTCTTGGGAATCTAAAAGAACTATTTCTAATTTAGATATCCCACTTAAATTTTAAAATTTAGTAATTCTTGATCTAAACTTTGAAATTCATTGGAAAAATACTTGAATTCTTTAATTAAGAGTTTTTTTAAAATATCTTCTCTCTTGAGATGTAATTAACTATAGACGCTTGCCCTTTTAGAGAACTTAAAATCTAGATAAAATAAACTTTAACTTACTTCATCTATGTAAGGTAGAAAAAAATTTTCTAGTAAATATAGACCCATCAGCCTTAAGAATCCATATTAAACATTTGAATCTATTATAGGGTGATATTTTTACCTCTCAATATAGTATATTATTTCTTAATGTCATATTCGATCACTTAAATAAAAACATCTAAGATATGTGTGGACATCTTAGGAAACAAAATTTTCTAAGAAAACTCTTGATTAATTGATTGACTAACATCTCTATGGATTTCAAAGTTTGATATCAAATGATTGGTGAACGTTGGAAATCAAGTGGGAGAGCTCAAACAATAAGAATTCTTAATAGAATCTGAAGGAGGATAAGTAAGAAGTGCTCATGATACTAAGAAGCCTAGTGAGCATTGTAATCTATCCTATGGTAAGGCTTTATATTTTTGAAGTAGAAAATTATGATTGCTTAAGTTAACATTTTATTAAAAAGCTAAAACTTATATTCTAACAACACAAGATTAAAAAAAATATCTAAGATGTGAGGATTTACACCCATAGTGAAAGAGAAATGAGCTAACTCTGAACCTATATGTAAAGTGTTCTAGCATAAGCTAAGAGCTCGACTTAATTCTACTTAAAAAAAGAGATGTATTGGTTCAATTTCACGGAGAGTGAACTTATCCCACTCTTCTAATCTTACAATCGCTTGGAGTAATCATCATCTAACACCTCCTATGAGTTAAAATTATGTGCCCAAGTCTTATGAATGCAAGATAATAAAGTTGTTATTTATTAGAAAAGAGTCTAAGATTCTAAACTCACTCCCTAAGAGCCTGGATCATTATTTGTATAAAAATATGTCTTAAACTAATGCAATAAAATTACATATTTCATTTATTTTGACTCATCAATTTAACTTCGGACTTAGGTGGACAAGTATGTCTATTTGTATGATAAAATTAAGTTATGGGTTAATCTGAGCAAAGACTTCTTCACTAAAGGGGTTGTTGACAACAATCCTACACTCCCTTTATCATTGAAAAGAGTGATGATCTTATATATATTCAAGAAGAAAAAAAATATAAATGCATGATGTTATCCACATTCATCAAAGATCTATGATGTTTAAATCAATTTTATTGATTGATTCATATTATTTTATAGTGAGGTTATAAGTATTAATTTTAAGTTAAAATTATTTATTTTAATTGGATGGAAAATATAAAGTTCTAAAGAACCTAACAAACTTCAGGTCACACATAATAATCATTACACTTCAAGAAACTTGGAAAAAAATCATGTCATTTCTATTATGTAAACAAAATAAACATCAAACATTCAATCAAATTAAAAGAATAATAAAAATCAGGTGCTGTTGGATTTTGCTATACAACCTAGAAAAAAAAGTTAAGTTGCCGAGCTCAACCCTTATATAACACGGATTACAATTACATGAATAAAGCCAAATTCATTGTGGGTCAATTAGGCAAATTGAAACCTAGTTGAGATTTAAATGTTATTGATTAATTTTTTCAATGCTTTGGGAATCATCAAATTCAGTTGATTTAGCTTTAATTTGGATTTGACACATTAAGGCCCAATTAGGTTAAGTTGGATTAAGTGAGCTAATTTATTAAGTTAGACTTCAATTTGTGAGATTAATGATTTGGGAAATCTAGTATTGATTGGTGATTCAATTTTGTTTTAATTTGGGTTGATAGTCTAAATGGGCCAAATAGGTTGATTTGAGTCGGATGGCCTAATTAGCCCCATTGAAGACCATTTGGGTTAGGTTTTGGTTCAATTGAATTATGTTCAACATTAGACTTTATCGGTTCAATTTTGTATTGATTTGAGGATGTTTAGGTTTGTTTGAGCCATAAGAGACTAAGTATGGCCACAAACTTAATGTGGCTAACATTAATGTTTAGTCCTATTTAATTTGGCTTTAGCTTTGGTGTCCCCTTTAATCATTAAAAGTGTCCCAAGGCTCTAAGTGAGGGAATCTTATTACTAAGATAGAATTCAAAGAACTAAAGAGAAGAGTGTATGTAAACGTCACTAAAAGTGAGGTCAACAGTATTAAGAAATACTTCTGAGAATTTAAAAATAATAGCTCCTACAACAATAATAACAACAAGCCTTTATCCCATTATGTGGAGTCAACTACATGAATCATTCTTCTCTATTGTATCCTATTATGTGTGAAATTCTCAATTAATTCTAATAAAATAAGGTCATTTTTATACATCATAACCAAGTCTTTATAGGAATACCTCTACCCCTTTCTTATCATGGGTCAAATCTAATACATCTACTCGTTTAGCTAGGTCATGGGACTACTAACATTTAACCATCTAAGTGACTCTCTAATCTTATTTGGCATTGGAGCTACTCCAAACTTTTCATGTATATATTTATTTTGCATTTTTGTCTCTATGTGTAAAGCCATTCATCCAACTTAGCACCCTCATCTCTACAACACTTAACTTTAATTTATGCTTCTTTTTTATTGCCCAACATTCTAAACCTTATAGGTCTCACCACCATCTTATTTCCCTTAAATATAAGTGATACTTTTCTATCACACAACACGCCTAATGCATTCCTCCACTTCAACCATGCAACTTGAATTTTACTAATAACACATTGAACGATAAATTTGAAATATCTAAATTGTTCACTCTTTTTCATGACTTGATCACACATTGTCACAGCCCCACCACTAAATCTTCTACAACTATAATTACACTCCATGTATGTGATTTTAAATCTACTCAAGTGAAAGCCTTTAGAGTCTAAGGTTGGCCTCCATAATTTAAGTTTCTCTTAACTCCCTCTCCCTCCCTATTATTATCAACAAGAAAAAATCATCAATGAAAAGGATGCACCAAACTAGGGAAGAAGTTCAAGATAAACTTGAATTGTAGAGGTCAACCTTAGAAATGGATTTTTTTATAATTTTAGTTGATGAATTTTATGATATATTTGTAAGAGAAAATGATTATTGTGTCATGTTATGTGCATGAATTAGATTATTAAGTGCTTTTTTGTATTATTACTTAGATGTGATAAAATAATAGTTAAACAACTCTTCTTAACTTATAGTTTAAGTATTTTAAAAATATATAATCAGGGTTATGATAGAGATATAAATGAAGAGTTTAATGGAAGTATTATTTCTTATTGAAATAAACAAGTGCAATAAATTCACTACTTCTCACATCAACTACAAATAGATTTGATATCTATTACAAAAATTCATGTTCAAATTACCTTATTATTTATCATAGTTTCAAATTTGTTGAATCATATTAATTTTCATATAAGGGTTGTAGAGAAAAGTAATGAGAGAAGACTTTAAATGTAAAAAAATAGAGAATTTGTTACAAAATAAGATTTAAATTAAAGATAACTTTTAGAGGTGTTGGGAATACATAATAGATTCACATTATGACTCACTGGTTAGATTGATCATAATCTTCTTCAGTAATGATATACTAGAAATTATGAGGGATGATGGTATATGATTCAAACGAAAAGATAGACATGTGCATTGTTGGATTCATTACAATCTTGGGTGTTCTTTTTGCCTAAATTTAGGAAAATATATACTTTGAATTACTATTGAACTAATAGAGGAATTCCATTAGAAGAAAAAGATATTGTTATGCTTTTAGTTTAGGCATTTAAAATAAGACTAAAAGATATGAAAGAGAACGAGTGGGAAGACTTCATTAACAAAGTGTCTTTTTTGCGATTAGAAAAAGTAAATATTATTTTCATGAATAATAAATGTGTAGCTCGTGGATGTCCTCCTCTAGGGTTTTTTTTACTATGACTATTATGAAAAATTAACCATAAAATAGAACTAAAGAATAGTAGATGAATGATACTTCTACCATTTATATTGAAAAAAATCATGATTTATAATGATAATGAAGTAATTATTTAATAAGAGTAGCCTATTATAAACATGATCTTAAACATTTCATCTGTTGCCACTAATTAGATTATTTGCTGTGCAACTGACCTTGACAATAAATCAATTTAAAAAAAACTATACATATATACTAATAATTGAAGTTTATTTTAAATTTATATTTAATGATAGCCCACGTGAAAGGTCGAATATGAATTTTTTTTTAGAAACCAAGTCATACACATACACATAATTATAGAGAGTAAGAGAAATCCATGTCACTATCTTTATTAATGATAAGGTCGAATAAAAACCCAACCTTCTTGGGCACATAGCTAAATATAAACATGAATCCACATAAATAAATTCTTCAAACATATGTTGCAACAATTTTTTCTCTCTACAAAAATTAATTTTTTAAACCATCGACTATCAAAATTGGGGACCATATGCAATAATTACATCTATATTATCAAACATGAGGGACTTAATTAGTGTTATGATCAAATTCTATTAATCTTCAAGTATTTCAACCCTATGGTACAAAGAAGTTTTTATTTTAAATGAATTATTGAAGACAATTGTTATACGAAATGGTAAAATAATGCAAAGAATTTCACCACATTATATATTAAAATTATTTGATTTCTTCTAAATTGACTTGGTATTGCTCTGAATGTCACCAATTAATAATCATATCCTGATTATTAAAACACTGGTGAATCTTTCCAAATGTTCATCCTTGTGCTTGATTTCATACGGTTACCATACCATTTAAAAAAAAATGAAAATTAATAATGTGAGTTTGGTCGTATATCTCCATCTGTTTCCAAACTGTTCTATTTCTTGTCCATTCTGAATAAAAATAATAACTTGTTCTCCAAAAAAAAAATGTTTTATTAAAAAAAATTAGACAATTCTTCTTGGCAAGTATATAAGGCCATTGTGTCTTCATTCAAGTTGCAGTTTGTTCTTAATCAGTGCAGTTCAAAACTTGCATTATGGACATGGAGGTGGGATGATTCGAAACTCCATTTCTGTGTTTGATAATTGTATATTATGGTTTAAGAAAAGCTCATTTCTTTAACATTCTCATCTTATAATTGTTTCAGGAAGCCAAACTAAAAAATGCCGATTTTATTCTGCAAGCGTTGATAATCTTGCTCAAGTCTTTTCCATTGAAGGAGAAGAATCTCACAACCAATCTCAGTCTGTCACAATCTTCTTTCCTGTTTTGATTCTTCTCTGATCTCTCCCAATCCCCGAAGATTGTGTTCGACGATAAAGCTGTGACAGATGTTGGCATCAACGGCCAACAAAATGTTCTGCAGAATGGAGAATCGAAGAATGGCGATTCGAACAAGACGACGCCAACCAAACATTTCAGGAACTTCTCGCGACACCTGCGTTCGAGCGTCTCTTCTACAAACAGATTTTCGAAGTTGCAGCGGCCTGAAAATTTCGATTACAGAAGCTATGATACCTTTAATACACATGGTCAGGAAAGTTTGAGAGGCAGATCACCAATCTTCGCGGGAAGACGAATGAGCCAGACGATATCAACAGTTCACAGGACATAGGAGCTGAATCTATTCCGGCTTTAGACCGCTACTTGGATGCCTTGGAAGGGCCTGAATTGGACACTCTGAGAGTAAGCAACTTCCTATGGTTCAACAACATGTTCATTATGTTTAGTTGTTTTCATGTAGAAGCAACATTACATGAAGATAATTGTTATATGTTAATATGTTTTGTGCTATATGTTATATGTTGCATTGTCATCAGCCTAATGACTAATTGGTTTCCTGCAATATTCAGGAAACAGAAGAGTCGGTTCTTCCTGAAGATAAGACATGGCCTTTTCTACTTGATTCCCAATCTCCTCTTTCGGCATATGCCTTTGGCAGAGCTATGTTATGGAAAACATTGGCAATATCTCCCTCAATGAGCTTTCTGAACATAAGCCTAAAGATCAATTTGGTCCTTTGGTGCATCGCGCTTGAGTGTTTAGCTTGGCGGCCCTCATATATCTTCTTAAGATCATATTTTACTTTGAAGCTGTGAGAAGAGAATACTATCATCCTGTCAGAATCAACTTTTTTTTGCTCCATGGATCGCTCGTCTCTTTTCGCAATAGGCTTGCCCCACATGTAAAAATATATCCCATATCTTATGGTATGCTCATGGCTCCTATATTTGGCCTTAATCTAAAGATCTATGGATCGGAGGCTTAACGAAAGCTTTTGGCTAATCCATCCAATCATCATTCGTCGTCGGAAACTTCTTGGTGCATTTCTAGGTGCAAATATAGGACTTCAAGAAGGGCCTATATTTTTTTTTGCAGTTGGTTTAGCACATTACACTACTATTTGTTACTTTGTATCGAGGCTTCCGACAAATGAGACTCTAACAAAGGAGCTTCATCCGTCTTCTTCTTATTTATAGCAACACCAAGCTGTTTATGCATGGGCTAAAATTTCTGGTGAATTTGGTATTGGTGCAAAGATTCCTTTACTTCATCGCCATGTTCTTATATTCTTCTCTTGTAAGTTTCTTATCTAAGAATTAACTTTGGTTATTTAACTGTAGATGATATTTGTGTTCCTAATTAATTAGTAAATTCTTGTATGAAAAGAATAAACTTTATTGTGAATCTAGCATTTAACGGTCTGTTTGGGATCAATTTTTTTTGTTTTTTTTTTTATTTTTATATAATTTTCTTAAAATATGTTTGTTTAGTATATTTTCAAGTGTTTTTTTTTTTGTTTTCAAAACAAATTATGTTATTTTTAAAAATACTCAAAATAACTTCTAATGATTCGAGTAATTTTAAAATCAACTTTCACCTCTAAATAAGCAAAAAATAAAAAAAGGAAAAGTGATCCCAAACAAACCCTAAGTATTACTAATTTATTGATTTTCAAACCAAAAAACTTAAGATAAAAAGGAACCGATCAACCAAGGCATTTAAATCAGTAGTTAAGAAGATCATCCACAGACTTCAATCTAATCCTTTTCATTATCTTTTGTGTGTATTTGCAGGCTGTGCGGGTTAACTTCTTCAGAGGATTCAGGTAGATTTATTTCATTTTATACTATATATATATATATATATATATATATATATATATATATATATATATATATATATATATATATATATATATATATATATTGAACTTGAACTAGTTGATCTTTACTTGCTGTCAATCTTATAGGTTCTCACTAGCTTGGTGGGCTTACACGTTTCCGATGGCCGGAGCTGCAATTGCAACAATCAGATATGCAGATCAAGTCAAAAACCTCAGTTCAAAACTGTTGCTCTTGCCCTATCAACCATCTCAACCTTTACAGTATCAGTTCTTTTGGTCTGCACTATCCTCCATGCCTTTGTGTTCAAAAATCTCTTCCCCAATGACAATGCCATCGCAATATCGCTCGAGAAATCAAAATGGAAAAATAAGCGATCGCGTTCCACTTCACCAGACCTTGAAGCTTGTAATCGATGTCCAATTAAATAAGCTCAATAATCAGCTGAGCGGTGTCATTATGCAGTTCTGATACTTTTCTGCAGTAGCTATCTGGAAAGCAAGCTTGTTTGTCTATATTCGGTGAAGTGGATGGAGCAATTATTGCAGAGATATGGAAATGAAGATTGCATTATAGTAAAGTTCAGTTTGAACGATGCTTTTGTATGTATATATTATATATAAAAAAAGGAAACTAGTAGTCTGTAATTTGGGAATACTGTATCATGAATCATACAAATACACTTATTTAGCTCTATTTGTGTCTTTAAATTTATTTTTTGTTCTGAGATACTGATATTAAGGATTGTGGTAGGGAACGTATTAGTTTCCTCTCTAATAATTTGTAGTTTTGGATGATAAAAGTTACAATATCTCAACCATTTAATTCAATATGGATGGCTAGGATTTTCTTATAAAAAAATTCAGTAAATTTGAGAATATTATGTAAAGCCAATTGCAAAGAATTCTGCACTCTAATTACTTTGTAATTGGAGAGGACTCTAATCCAATTGCAAACAGTTCGAATGGAGTGAGGAGAATTTATAACAACTCTAAATTCTATAGATAATATAAATGTTTTTAGGAAGACAACGTGTAAAATGTAAGACTAAAAAGAATAGATTTGGCTTGAAGAAATTAATATAGCTCTATTGATGTAATCTTGGACTAGAGTTTGAACACGCAATATAAGAACAATCCAAAACTCAAGCAAAAATCATCCTTCTTAACATAACAAATGGAGAAGAAAAAAATTGCTCTTTAGACTTTAAGCAAAATAATAAATGAGCATGACTTCTAAAGTATGATGAATCTAAGGTGACTTATATAGAAATTTAATTAAAGATATGGTAGACTTTAACTTCTGTAAAACTTATTCATATTTTAACATATGGAACTACTAAGGCCTTTAAACCTCTATCTCATACAACTTGGATCCCTTTTAATCATCTCTTATAAATAAAGGAAATCATGAATATTGATTGGTTGACCAAAAACATTGATGCGATTTGTGATTACCATTGACAAGTGTATCAAGGTTCATTGAGTTCAAATGAATATATAAGTGATTTTGGTTTGAAATAACTTTTGTTATTCTTGATGTGTGGGAAATTGATTCATTTATTATTATTATTTTTCATTTCAAATGAAATAATGGAGAGGCATTAATGGTTGATGTTTATAACTTCCATATATAAACAATTTGATATAAGAACCTCAAATTTAAGGCTAAGTTGGTAATGATTTTTACCTACTTTGTCACATAATGCAAATTTTTGGTGCATCCTATTTGAGTAAATATGTTGAGTTACATTTCAAGGAATTCACTTTGAAATAGTTATTTTATAAATAGAATTTGAATGACTTTTATAAATCACTTTTTAGATAGGGACATCTTAGACTTGCTTATTAAAAAAATAATCATACAAAAATAAAATATATCTTGGAAGTGCTCGATGACTAGAAAGAGAGGATGACCTCTCAATTTCTCAAAAACGATATGGAGTGTGGGTTTTTTTTAATTGGTTTGGTCTCTAGTTTTAGAAAGGGATGGTAAATGCTCTAATAATTTATGCACCACTTATTTATTATATTTAATAAATCAAATCTTTTTTCCTTCTCCTATTAGTTTAGACTTGATTTAGTCAAACCACATAAATCCTTGGCTTTATTTATGTGCTTGATCTTTTTATTGTGAGTTATCATGTATCACTTCTATTTAGTGTGTTGAGAATCATTTTAGGCATAATGTTATGTTATTTTTCTTCAATCATATTTATAGCACATTCCATTCCTTAGCATCTATGGCTAATTATGGAGTAACAAGAATTTGGATTTCAAGACAAGAGTAATTTGTTAGATGGACACATCATGATAAGCAAAATATGCATGGAGTCAATTGCAATGACTATCCATACGCTTCTCTTTTTCTTTTTAGAGATGTTTAATGTGGTGTTTTAATTTGGAGTCATAGGGACACCACACAAATCTTAAGAGGTACTTATTGAAATGATTGAGTACAACATCTAAGAAATAATGTACTATCTTGAAAGATAGAAACACCATCCTACAATAGACTCAATCACCTAATAAGGACTCCTAAGCAGATGAGTCTACATATATACCGGAGATCTTTCCCCTACTTTACATGGATAGGTAAAATAGAGTTTATTTTATGTCGAGTTCTTTAGTTTCCTATGAAAGCAAGTTTTTAGTTAATTACATCCTAAGAAATTGGACTTTCCTAAGAACACTCTAGATTAAAGTAGTCAACTAATATCTCCAAAGCTTTCAAAGGTAGTGTGGTGCTTATTTTTGGTGTTTGGGTGCTTTGTGTGTATATGTGAGGGGACACCAAGCAAGATCTGTAGATGTACTTATTAGGGTGATCGGATACGACATTAAGAAATAGTGTACTATCTCGAGAGATAGAAGTTATTACCCTATAATGAACCTAATCACCTAAGTGATTATTGATGAAACAAGCAATTCCCATAATTAATCAAGTAATAAATTTTAAGAAAATCATGGGAGGCAGAGGTCATCCCACTAATTAATCTCAAAAGTTTGGGGTTAATTGCTAGATTAATTAGAGAGTAATTAACTTAATTAAATTTCTAATAAAACCTAAATTGAGTTAAAATCAATGATTAAATTAATTAGTTTTAATTTTATATTATTCTCCTCTGAATTATCTTTAAAATGAACTTGAGTTTGTAATTTTTTTTATTTTTTTACAATTAGTTATGAATTTTGGAAGTTTCACCATTAAAATCGGATTAATTAAGCCTAATTAACCCCTTAATCCCATTGAGCCACATGGCTGACGCGACACGCTTTTCATGTGGCGCAAAGAGATAAGTTATTTACGTTGTCACATCCGTCGGCTGAGTCAGCTGGTGGCGTACGTGCTTTCTTTATGGGCCATCCGATCTAAGATCGGATGGTCGAGATTAATCCCACAGTTTAGGCTTATAATCACAGTGGATCTAACGTGATCTGATTAGAACCATCCATTCCAATCACGCAAAATGGATGGTGTGTGATATGTCTCCTCCGAGCAAGAGACGGATGTTGTCCTTCGATTGTCTCTTAATCTGAGCTCACCCAAGCTCGAATGGTGCTCAAATTCATCCCACACCTTCAGGAAAGCACAAGCAATGCATTTAATGATGGAGATCACATGACTTGAAAATTTCCTTCATAAAGGACCAAGCAAAATTTATCCTAAGGTCGATTTCAATGACATACCTCACTAGAGGCTATCACCTGCGCTTCCAATGGAGGAGGTAGCTTTGTATAGTAGAGATAAAGCCCTGTTGAAGGAATTAGGTCTCGATTTGAAGTAGATGGTTGACCAAGCTCCCCTTTAATGGTGATCAGGCTTGATCGAAGTAGTGCTTCTCGTGGCTTGGAGGCTTGGGAAATGACTTGATTGAGCTCGACGAGGTCCATGGATGATGTGTGCAAGGTTAATTTGATTTTGGCGGAGAATTGGATTAGTTGAGCTCGGGATTGATCTCCCCTATTTTGGCTTTGAGTAAAATTGAAAATGGAAATCAAAGGAACTTGAGAATGGCTTGGAAAATCTTGGGGAGGATTCGATTGAATCTCCTTAGCTCTGAGGAAATGATTCCTTGTGGTTTAAGTGTAAATGAGAGGGGGTATATCTCTCCCCTCCATGGATCGGACGGTGAGAGGTTGTTTTGCCATTTTTGTTCAATGGCATGGATTAGAGGCATAGTTTGAGCTACAAAACACCCTACATGGGTCATTTTGGGTAGTGGAGTGAAGGAGAGTGGATGCTCATGTGCTAGGTGAGTGCGTTTGGTCATCCAAGTGTTCAAATGCCATTAGTGAGGTTAGTTTGGCCTTGGCTTGGATCATGGCTGACCAAGCCTCATTTGGTCATGTTCACTACCTCCCTTGGTGCCCATGTGGACCAATGGAAGGATGCCAAGTGGCCTTGAGAGAGAAATGATCAAATTCTAAGTGAATTTGGTCATAGGATACCCTTTGACCTAAAGGCAATGTGGTCATTTTGATTTGAGTAGATTTGAAATGATTCAAAAATGGGTTGGGCCAAATTTCAAGTGATTTGGAGTTCATTTGATTTGCTTTGGTTCAATTTGATCCATTTAGGTCAAGTTGGGTCAAATTGGGTTAGGTTGACCAATTGGTCAAATTGGATCAAACCATGGGTCAGGTCAAGTTTAAATGATCATTTAGAGCCTATGGGTGTCATTAGTTTGGTTCAATTTGATTTAGTTTTAGTTTTTGTTCATTTAGGTTCATTTGGGTCAAATGGGTCTAGTTGACCAATTTGACCCATTTGGCCCAATTGGGTTAGGTCATGGGTTGGTTTAGGCTTGGTTGATCATTTAAAATGTATTGCAAGCTTTGGTTTGACTTCAAGTTGATTTTACCTTTAGGGTCATGTTGGGCATATGAAATCCCATAGCCTGTGTCAAATAACAATGTCAAAAAATAAAAAGTAAAACATAATAAAATTTGCATTAGATTAGGTCATTGTTCATTTCCTTTATGATCTAGTCTCTTAGGGAGTGAGTTTAAGGACTTTGTCTCCTTTCTAATATAAACAATAGCCTAACTATCTTGCAAAGCATAAGACTTGCCTACATGTATTTAAAATTGTAGGAGGAGTTAGTTGGCCACCTCCGTGTTGTAAGTCCAATAGTCGGGCGGTTTATTCTCTCTTATGGAGGTAAACCATATTCTCATTTTTGTCTTAGATTTAGGTCTTGTTTTGGCCCTCACCAAAGCTCCCTAGATTTAAGATCTGAGGTTATCGTTTCCCTTCGCGAGCTACAAGCATAAATTCTCACCTCATAGGTATTTCTACAATCTTGTGTTGTAAAATTGTAAGCCTTAGATTTCTAATAGAAATTCAACTCAAATATATAATTCTCCTTAATTTCAAAAATATAAAGCTCAATCATAGAATAGTTTGGGATACTCACTAGGTTTCCTAGTATCATGAGCATCCCTTACTCATCTCCTTTTGGTCCCAAAAATAACTCTTTTCTTTTGCTCAAATATCACTTGATTTTCTAAAAATAACTAATTGATTGATAGTCCTATCTTTGAAATCTTTGGAGACAACGATCATTTACCTTAATCGAGAGTATTCTAAGGAATCTCATTCCTTAGGATGTAATTAACTATGGAGGCTTACCTCCATAGGGAATTTAACGAACCTAGTTTAAATAAACCCTACTTTACTTTTTCATGTAAAATAAGGGATAGATCTCTAGTACATTAGAAGACTCATTATCCATAGGAGTCCTTATTAGATGATTAGGTCCATTGTAGGATGGTGAATTCTATCTCTCGAGATAGTACATCATTTCTCGATGTCGTACCCGATCACCCTAATAAGTACATCAGTGGATATACATGGTGTCACTCACATTCAACCAAAAATAAAAACACCATAGTAATCTTTCTGGCGAATCCATTGGGGAGGGTTCCTCTCTCCATCTTTGGTAAATGATCATTGGCTCCAAGTGTCAATAATGGATTTGTAGTTCATACGAGTCCGAGACTATCCTTTTTTTTGTTGACACTTATCTCATTTCATTCTTAAGCTAAGCTAGCCAATATTGTTTAGGTTTTAGGACCTCACTCCATGCAAGTCTTAAAACCTCTGTTGGGTCTCCCAATAAGTGAAAATAAATTTAATAAGAAAGAGATGCCTAAAGGCCTTTTTCTTACCATCTCTATGGTAAGGTAAAGTTCATTCCAAAAATAAAGAGAAATAAATCCTTTATAAAAATATCATTTTTCAAAAAGCACTTTTCCAAAAAGTTCACATAATAAAATACTTGCACAAATTTTTTCATAAAACACATATAACTTAACCTCATCTAACAATCTTCAAGATTGCTACATGCAGGATCTTTTCAAAATCAAAATCAAGAAGAAAAATCATCTTTCAAAAAGCACATATTTGAAAATGAACACCCTCATTCAATATATCCAAATTTATTGAATGAAGATCTCATTTCCAAATAAAATTACCTCATAAGACTGAAATCCCACCAAATATATATCTCATATATATTAGAGTGGGAGTTTCTTTCTTTCAAGAAGTATAAATTTGAAAATAAGCATCTTCATTCAATATGTCCAAGTGTGTTGAATAGAGGCTTCATTTCCAAATAAAACCACACCATTTGAAACTCCACTCAACACATTCCACATGTTTTAAGTTGGAATTTCCTTCTTTTAAAAAAAAATAATCACACACAAAATTTCACCTTTGAAAAATAAAATATGATTGACTTCCATTATACATACCCAAATTTATTAAATCTAAATCTCCTTTACAAAAGTCATGGAAATCAAAATACATTGGAATTCCATTTGACATACCAAAATTTGTCAAATGAGAGTTTCATTTTTCAAAAGAAAATTGAAAATAAATATGATTCTATTTAACACACCATATTTTGGACTTTATTTAGCATACATAAATTTTCTAAGTAAAGATCCCATTTTAAAACCAAAATAAAATCAAGCACATTTGGACTTTATTTAGCATACACAAATTTGCTAAGTAAAGATCCCATTTTCAAAACCAAAATAAAAATCAAATACATTTGGACTTTATTTAGCATAAATAAATTTGCTAAGTAAAGATCCCATTTTCAAAACCAAAACTAAAAAATCAAATACATTTGGAATTTATTTAGCATACACAAATTTGCTAAGTAAAGATCCCATTTTCAAAATCAAAATAAAAATCAAACACATTTGGGCTTTATTTAGCATACACAAATTTGCTAAGTAAAGATCCCATTTCTAAAATTCACACATGATACACATCTTGGGCAAATAAGAAAAAGAAGAAAATTATTTTCAAACATCTCATCTAGCATACCCAAATTTGCTAAATGAGTAAATCCCAACATCAAATCTAAAACAAAATCAATTGACCTTCTATTTAACATACTCAAATTTGTTGTATAAAGGGTCTCCAAACATTAAATCAAACTCAATTATGAACCAATGGAAGCATCAAAAGTCTCTCCAAAATATTTTGAACCCATTTTAACATACACAAATTTGTTGAAAGTGGGTTCTAAACTCAAATAAACTCAAAATTTCTCCTTCAAAAATCTCTTCTAAATTCAATGAGCCCCACTTAACATATTCAAATTGTTGAGTGTGGGTTTAAACTCTAAATTAAATCTAAAAAGACAACCAAGACAAAAAAAAAAATCTAATTTGAGTTTGTTTTCAACAATTGCTGAATTCCAGTTCAATCTCAGTAAGCTTTTCTCTATTCAAGTATAGTGCAAATGGACTCTTAGAGGTATGTGTTCACCTTTCCTTTTGGGATGGATTTGGCCTTGGATTGGGCCAACCTCCCCCAAATGATTTTTCCCATCTAATACACTTTGGCCTAGGATGCGAAGGGGCCAAGATTACTTGTGAGGGAGTAACCCTCACCATTGTTAGCAAGAATGTGGTGGTTGGGCAGAAACCAATCATCCATGTTAGGATGCCCTCGATTCTGAGTTTCCCTCACTAAAGAGGAAGGCGGTAGAAGTTTTAGTAAGCGGTTTTAGGTGCACCGCATCAATTGTTCCGTCACTACCCAAGTGCGGGCTAATACCCACTCACTAACTTCTTTCAAGGGGAAGGCTACCGTATCTTTAAGGATAGTCTCTCCTACCTATGAGATAGGGTCTAGCTCCAGTAATGCTCCACCGAGCTAGACTTAGTGTCATAATAGTAGCAAGATCAAGCAGCATCATGAGCACATTGCTAAGGAGATGGAGACATTATCTCACACTGCAATAGAGAAGTCACCTAGAGTAGTCTCCCCTTTTCCCACTAAGAATTCCATCATCTTTTTAGGAGATGAAGATGTTGAGGATTACAATATCACCTCCATTGAGGCTCATATCTTTGGGATGAGGTTGGTTGGATGCGGTTGATAGTATCTTGGTATCTGGGTTATTCCTGATTATTGACTATTCCTCATTGTGGGAGGGATCCATCAGTGTGCATTAGTTCATTACCGAGAAGAGGGCTGTGTCACCTTTTCTTCATGATTGTGCTACTTATCTTTATATTGACTAGTACCATCATGTGAGGAGAGTTCCTTCATAAAGGGAATCAATGTTGTCTCCATCACACCCATAGCTACCGCCATGCAAGTTCCATCTTCCATATTTTTAAAAGCCAAGGAAGCATCGGGGGAGAAGAAAGCTAGTGATCCGTATGGCCAAGGGATCCCATTTCATCTACACACCACCAAGCGGCTCTCTTTCGACCTCACTTTAGTTGTAGTGAAGAGAGAGTGGTGACCTCATAGCATCGTGGTTGTGCCACCACCACCTCTCAGATGTGAACATAGAGAGAAGGAGAGTGTCCCATGTGATAGATCCTAGGCACTCCACCCACATGGGTGACAATCATGAGCATATATCCTCCGGTGGTAGCCTCATAATTAGATATATGGGATGTGGATGTATCTGTTCATGAACACGATCCACCCAATCAATCGATCATTTATGCACGCAGTTGGACCTCCTTGGATGATATGTAACTATTATCTCGAGAAAACTAGGGTATGATTGGTCAAAGAGAAGAAGGTTAGCTTTGACCCCAACAAAGATGATTTGTTGGAAGACTTCAGGTGCATATGGTTGACAATAGTGGTTCTCCGGGATCACCCTTTTGGAAGAGTTTGAGGCGAGCAGGATGATCTGACACTCCTTTTCCAAACTCAAACAAAGGATGAGCGGTCGATAAGATGGGAAAGAGGCTTGAAGATTTGTTAGTGTAGTCCTAGCACTTCAGAATCAAGCCCTAGCAGCACATTCTACCATTGTGGAGCTGACTGGTTGTTTTGTTCTTGGATTAACTAGAGTTCACCGAGTAGAGTAGAGTAGCACTAGGTTGTATAGGAAGGTAGTGGGGCCTCTCCATATAAGAAAAGATATCAAGCTCATGGTTGAACAACAAGTGAGGGAATCGCTGGTGTAAGCCCAAAGTGGTTCATTAGTTCCAAAGGGTAGACCCTACCCAGAGGAATTTAATGTTATCCAATATCCTAAGGGTTTTGTGCCTCCTTTTTTAGATGAGAAAGAACCATTGTCGTATAAGCACTTGGGAATTGTATCTTTGGTGGTATGCACTATTGTTCCATCTCTTTGTCAGCAGTTTAGCGGCCATAGCTTTTGATTGGTAAGCTGAACTCCCCAACAATTCAGTGAAGACTTTTGCTGACTTGGAGCAACTCTTTGTTAAAGTTTAGAGCTCGAAAGGGTAATGGCGTGGCAGTTGTAGCAACAACACCCCAATGAGTCCCTCATTGATTATATTCTTAGATGATGCAATTTGAGTTTGAAATGTGAATCACACATAAATAACTATTGAAATTCTATTAAAAGTATTCATGGCGTCTTAATGCTTAAAGGTTTCACCATCAAGACATTTGAGAAGCTAATCAATAAGGTGGCTAGTCAAGGAGAGGCCAAGCAGGTTACCTTTTCAAGATCGATCATCAAAATAAAAGCCTATGAGAAGAAGCGTGGCATTGGATAAGGGGAGCAATCAAGCAAAGATCGTGAGACCTCGAGCTCCACTATCACTTTTCCACCTCCTTTACCACTGGGCCTTGGCGGCCTCCCTTCCTCATACTCTCATACACTCTCTCCATGCTATCATCCTCTCTTTTGGATAAATTAAATAAAACTTATTCATTTAAGAGGAGAAATCTTTATTTTAAAGAAATCTTATTTTAAAGCCTAGAGGAAGTGGGCGGGAGTAATGATCCTAACTTTTTTCCCCTGCATGCCATATTTTGGAGGATGCTTCACATTTAAGGGCTTGAGCATATCTACAAGTTAGGTGCTATAGTTATCTCAAGGAATATCTAGTAGAAAAACATCCAGTTCTATTAGGGTAATCCTTAGGGATACAAGTGATCCTCTAAAAATAAAAGAAGATTGGGATATCTCTTTATCCCGAACCTCGAAAAAGTTTATTTCTAAAATCAAGAAACTTTTCCTACAGGTGTCTGAGGCAGCTCGAACCTCCAACATCAAGGAAGGTTTGTAAGTTTCCAAAGATAACTTGAGGAAAGTGGGAGCTCAGCAGTAGTAGCAGCAACCCATATTTGCCCGGGATAGCCAAGTAGTGCAACCATTGATTGAGTCCAGCCTCCATCCCACCATTTTTACTTTACTTCGCTTCTTCTTCTAGTAGACATCTTGTATCGGCGAAGGAGGGCATCAAACCCCTCACCCCACTTACTTTACTAAATTTCTACTATGTACCTCTTTTTTAATCTAAGAAATCAAGGAATAAAGCTAGTTTGAATTACATCTGAGTCACTTCTGATGGGTTATCTAATTCTACTTCTTTAGAAAACTCTTCAAGTCTAAATAATTATAACAACTCCAATCATCCTCTTTCTGATTCAGAAATGGACTTTCCTTTTGAATCGTTCTCTCTTGAGATATACACAGAATTATCTAATTAGAGGTCTATAGGAGAAGTATGATGAAGCGGTAGAATCTTCACTAACTCAGAGGTCACCAAAGTTAACCTCGTGGTGGCAAGGTTCTACCTCTAGGGTAGCACCTCAAGATAAGGGAAAATAAGTCATTGGTACCAAGCGAGAAAGAAGCCCTCCTCCAGATTCTCCAATGGATATGCTTGTGGAGGATCATTAAAGTTGATTATAATATCCTCGTTGCCAAAGTTTAAGCATATATGATGCGTTTATCTTATCCAAAAGATGAGGAATCATTAATCAAGACTCTTCTTAATCCAGAGATATGCTTAGCTCAGTTGGCCGTTGGAGAGGAGGCACATTATACAAGAGAAGCCCAGTGAGTCACATTTACCGATGAAGACTTTCTTATGGGGGACATGGAGCTCAACCATCCCTTCTACATCGGTGGATATGGGTAGATTTAGACTCTCTAGGGTGTTGGTTGATCAAGGTGCATCAGTGAACATTATGAGCCTGAAAACCCTTGCTATTTAAAGAATGGCATCTCTGCACTCCGAGGAGATCGAATGATGTTGAGAAGATTCAATTAACAGGGTGAGAGGGCTTTAGGCTCTATAGTGTTACCTTTGGAAGTAGATGACTGGAAGGCTGAAGCCAAGTTCTATATAATTGATTTGAATACATCATTCACTACTTTGCTCAGCAGGCCTTGAATACACTAGAACAAGATGATTTCATCCTCCCTTCATCAGTACATCAAGTTTCAAAAAGATGGAATGGAATACTATGTCAAAGGAGATGAAAAGCCATTTTCAGTTAGAGAATTTGAAATATATGAAGATGTGACCTACTATCTTCCTCAAAATCAAAATATCTATTCTCATAAACTTGGTAAAATCAAATACAAAAGAAAAAAAAAGAAGAAAGATAAAAAAAGATAAAGGAAAGTACAAGTGCGTGAACAGAGGAAGAGGTAGAGCCCCATGTTACATTCCACCCACAATTCGTTCCACCATACGAACACATGGGCGAATGACTAGACCTCCACAGGTAGAGGCGGTAGATATAGAGGCAAATCTGAGGTGGAAGAGCCCGGCAACAGGGGGTTATGTTCCGTTCACATTACTCTATTCACATAGACTTGGAATCAGCTGGAGGGCAGTCTTGCAATTAGCACACCAACTAACCTCCCAGGCCTCCGCAAAGCATGAATGTATTTAAATCACAATTATGTAAACTATTAGGCAATAGTTGGGAACTTTGGCTCTTCACTTTCTTCTCAAAAAATTGAAGGTTTAGTAGTTAAGCCCCAGTCTTGGATGGCCAAAGAGATTCTATTGGAATCATCATCCTCAAGTCTAGAAGTTGATGTAGAACTTGAGGATAATTCATATAATGATTTAATGGAATTATCTTTTGATTGGTACTCGCCTTGTGTTCATAATCTTGCAAAGAAATATTTAATTCCTTATACATGGTCTAGGCATAGGTTGGAGTATTTTGAGAAGCTATAGAATAATAAAGGTAGGGATGCACAATCCAGACCAGGACTAGGATTTTAGGTAATGGGTCGGCGATGATAGTTCTTCTTAGTTCACCAATCATCTAGTCGATAGGATCTTCTCAACTCACACTAACTCTTATGAGAAAGTGTGTTGAGAAATTTTAGATGATCATGACGATCACTAAATCGAATATGCACCTCCAAAATTTGAAGAGGAAATCCATTTAACTATTGACAAGCTCAAAGAAATCAACCTCGGGATAGAAGAAGATCCACACCCTACATATATTAGCTCTCTATTAAATGGAGAAGAAACCAATGACTTAGTTAGGCTATTAACTGAGTTTAAGAACCACTTTCCATAGAGCTATGAAGAAATGCTCAGATTATCTCCTGATGTAGCAGTCCACAAACTAGCAATATACTCTAATGCTAACCTTATCAAGCAAGCTCATAGACGCATGCGATTAGAAATCGAACAACAGGTCATTTCTAAAGTCAAGAAATTGATCGATGCTGGCTTTATCAGGGAAGAAAAATACTCTATGTGGTTAGCCAGTGTGACAGTTAAGAAAAAGAATGGTCAAATTCACATATGAGTTGATTTTAGGGACTTAAATAAGACATGTCCTAAGGATGAGTTTTCACTTCCTATACTAGAATTAATGGTGGACATCGCCTCATCTCATGTAGTATTCTCCTTTATATGGGTTATTTGGCTACAACTAAATCAAGATGGCCCCCGAGGATGAAGAAAACACTGCTTTTTGAACCCTTATTAGAATCAATTATTATAAGGTCCTGCCTTTCGGCCTTAAAAATACGGTAACATACCAGCGGGCCATGACTCAAATCTTCAATGAACTCATTCATCATTAAGTTGAATGCTATGTTGAAGATCTAGAATAAAAATAAAGAAAAGGACCATCTCTTTGACTTGAGAGTAGTTTTTGAATGGTTAAGATAATTCAACCTCAAAATGACCCCCATGAAGTGTGCATTTGGAGTAGCTTCAGGGAAGTTCCTTGGGTTTGTTGTCTGACACCTGGGAATAGAGATAGACCCAGAAAAGATCAAAGTCATCTTAGAAATACCACCCACTAAAAGCCTAACTCAACTCAGATCATTCCAAGGGGCGTATCTAAGGCGCTTTATCTCCAATCTATCAGGTAGATGTAAGCCATTTTTAGCACTTGTCAAAAAGGATGCTAAGTTTAAGTGGGATGGTAAGTGCCAGCATGTTTTTGAAGTCATCAAATAATATTGGTGGTGAAGTTCTAGCAACCCTATCACAGGCAAGCCACATGTCCTCTACACTACTATATTGAATGACTCCCTTTGCACTTTATTGGCTCAAACCAATGAAGAAGGGAAGGAGAACGCTCTCTACTATTTTTGCCATCATCTAATCCCTACTAAAAAACTACCAACCTATTGAAACATTGCTTAGCTTTAATCTTTGCATCCTAAAAGCTATGACACTATATGCTTTCTCATAAGGTAAACTTGATTTCAAGAATCAATCCACTGCAGTATCTCATGACACGGCCAACATTATCTGGTTGGTTGGCACGTTGGTCCATGATTCTCTCACAGTTTGATATCACATTTGTACCCCTCCGTGCGGTGAGAGGACATGCACTAGCAATTTCTTAACAGCACACCCACTTCCGTTGAGTGATGACCTCCCCGATGAACAAATCATAAACTTAGGGGACACTAGCATTTACCATTGGGAGATGTATTTTGATGGTTCGACTTCCTTTCAAAAAGGAAAAGAATCATGATTTACTCTTCCAGGAAAGGTAGGGGTAGGAAAAGTTCTTTTAACTCGCATGATGTGATGAGATTTTCATACGATCTCTCCAATCCATGCACCAACACCAAATGGGTATGAGGCTTTGATTATCGGTTTGGAGTTAGCCATTGTGCATGTCAAAACATCAACATCTACAAAGATTCTCAGTCATCAGCGGTCCTATAAGTCTCTAAAACCTAAGCTTCATCATTACCATGAGTACACTATGAAGTTGTTGGCCCAAATCTCACACATCTACAAGGTTCCTCGAGGAGAGAACAGTAGAAGATGCTTTGGCCAAACTCACCAAGGAATTGACATGTCAAAGATGAGTCTATTCCAATAAGGGTCCAAAATAGACAAGTCTTATCCCTTATTGATGTTGAACTTGTCGAGAGACTTCTCTTGAAGGAGAGGTTGTCGTTGCTGAAAAGGATGAGGAGCTAGATTTGAGGCAACCATTCATAGATTACTTGAACATTGGAAAACAACCTCAAGAGAAATCACAAGCCCATCAGATGAAACAGAGAGCCCTCTCTTATGCTCTCATGGATGGCACCTTGTGCTGACAGTCTTTCGATCAAATGTGGTTACGCTGTTTAGACAAACATGAAGCCCATAAGATCGTGATCGATGTACATTCAGGTCTATGTGGAGCACACCAATCTAGTTCAAAGATGAAAGCCAAGATCAAGAGACTAGGATACTACTATCCTTCGATGATCATAGACTGCATGAACATAGTTAAGTGATGCCATCAATGTCAGGTACACGGTTGTTCACCTCATTTTTAGAATGAGTTCTCAACCCCTAAATCTTAGACATAGGTCTTCTCTTAGATTTTAAGGGATCCTTAGTCTTAAGACACATATAGTGATTAAGTGGACACTCAACCTAACCCTAGAGACTAAAAAGAGTTAGCCATATGAATAGGTCATGCCTTGAGGTGTTAGGAAAATTTGCCCACCCTATAGCTTGAACATTCCTCACTTCCTTCCAACAGTCAAACTCCAAATCAACATCAAACCTAAATCAATTCCAGCCTAATTGATTTTCTCCAAACCCAAATGAATGCCACATGATTGAAACCCATGATTGAAATCCATGATTGGAATTCCAAATTCCAAATCATTCTTAAGTCCTTTAATCCCTCTTAAGGACTTAGCCTAAATCATCTTCAAATCAATTCAAATTCTTGAATTTTTCTCATAACCCATTTATATTCTTATTTATATTCACATATATAAATGAAATATAAATTCAAATCAATCAAATAAAATTCCAAGTTGAAATTCCAAATTCCAAATATTTCCTAAGTCCTTAATTCCCTTTTAAGGATTTAGCCTAAATCATCTTCAAATCAATTCAAACTCATAAAAATTTCTCACAACTCATTTATATTCTCATTTATATTCACATATATAAATGAAATATAAATTCAAATCAATCATACTAAATCCAAAATTGAAGTTCCAAATTCTAAATCTTGCTATGTCCTTTGATTTCCCCTTAGTTTAAAATCAAATCTAAATCAATTCAAATTTGAAATTTGCTCATAACTCATTTATATTCTCATTTATCACATATATAAATGAAATATAAATTCAAATCAATCAAACTAAATGAAATTCAATTCCAAGTTCAAAATCTTTCCTAAATCCTTTATTTTTTTTTTGGACTTAGCCTAGATCATGTTCAAATCACTTCAAACTCATGAAAATTTTTATATTTATATTCTCATTTATATTCACATATATAAATGATGTATAAATTCAAACAACCAAAACCAACTCCAAAATCAAACTCAAATTCAATAAAAATCCCACCTAAGCCTTTCAATTCAAATTCTTGAACTTAGCCAAATCAACTTCAAATCAAGCCAAACCCTTGATTTTCCTTCTTGATTCATTCAATCCTACAATCATGAATCCAAATATAAATACAAACTTCAATCACTTAACCAAAACTCAATTCAAAAATCAAACCCAAGTCAAACTCATGTTCACCCTTTGAACTTGAAATTTCAATTTTGACATCAAACCACTTGCAAATGGATTTATATTTCAATCATAAGTTCATATGTGATTAAACTCAAATCAAGCTTTCAAGCTTTGACCCACTTAGGCTCATTTAGGTGACCTAAAGTGCACCTTTATGAGCCAAATTCTAATCCTAATCAAATTGGATTGAATCAAACTCACCTAAGCTCTCATCATGATCAACAATCATCATGATCAATCTCTCAAATTGGGTCAAAGTCAAATCTAAGGGTTGACCAAGTCACACTAGCAAATGAAACCCAACATAGCCAAAATACACCATAGGGAAATTGATTGAAACCAATGATCTAAGTTCATTCATGATCAATGTTTGAACTTGACCAAGTCAACATTTGAGCCTAACCTAGTAGTCAATTGCCACTTGACCCAAGTTGACCTTAAAAAAGTCAAAATGTGTCAAAACTTGATCTAAGCCAAATTAATTGAAACCAATGGGTCAAGTTCATTCCAAAATGATTGTTGAACTTGACCAAAGCTCCAATTATTAACTGGAAACTAGACATCCACAAATTTAGCCAAATTCATACCAAAATTGTTGTACTCTTTTCTGACTAACCAAACCTAAACATACATGGTCAAATAGTCAAATTTTCAACTTTGACCAAAATGAATCAAAAGAACCAAATTCAAACCTAAATCAAATTGAATCAAACCAAAAACATCAAAACATTTCAAATGGTCATATGAAACTTGACCCAACCCACCAATATGACCATTTGGTCAACTTGATAAGTTGATTTTGACTTAAATGGGTCAACAAGAGTCAAATCACCTCAAACCAACTCAAAATCCAATGAAACTTGGCCAAACCTATTTTCTCATTATATCAAATATACCCAAACTAAAATCAAGATCAAATGACCATTTTACCCCAAGGCCATAGGTAAATTATGGCCAAATCCATTTGAAATTTGGTCAAATCCTCTAACTACCACCTTGGTGGATTAAGTGAACACTAGGAGTGTGGTGCACCCAACCCAATGGGTTTAGTAGCTAACTAGCCAAACCAACATGCCTTGAAATGAAACACATGGAATTCTCCTTACACTTAATTCAAGCACATGGCCACCTCACCCACCTTCTCTAGGACAAAACTAAACCAAAACAAAACTAACTCATTAACTTACATGATTGATCAAAATGGAAAGCATTGCTCGACCATCTAATTGCAAAGGGAGATATACTCCCCTAATTCAACAAAATTTTCACTCTCCTTAGTCAATTGAAGCATAGAACTCACAAGCTAGTCTTCCCAAGCTTCCTAGAGAGTTTGAAACTTGATTTTCTTGATTTTCATCACTTGAAAATAAGGGAGCTCCACTAAAATTGAATTTACTCCACACTCAACATCAACCCAATTCTTCTTCAAGCTCATCAGGACCAAGTCAAACTTGTACAAGCTCTTTCTAAGCTCCAAAGGCAAGGGAGGATCCAATTTGATCAAGGCCGAGCTCAAGGCAAGGAGGAGTTGACCCATAGAAGCATCTACTCAATTTCAAAGCCTCAACAAAGCTTCATCTCAGATGAAGCTTATCCAAGAGAATCAAGCAGGTGATCACCTCAGTGAGATTGTGGGAGTGTAATAAAATATAACTGCTTTTGCTATGCAGGTGCTTAAACCCCTAAGCATAATCCAATAGGCCAGGTGGACTTGGTTACCCATGTGTGGGGTGCTAAGTCCAGTATACATTCTTAGGATTTGTATGGTTTGTTTAGCTAATCTCTATTTTACAGGTGTTAGTTAGATTTACTTTTCCTTTTCATGTATTTTTGCACTTAGGATTTTGGAATGATTGTTATGGGGGATTAGGATGAGCATTTATCATAAGATCTTATTTTATGCACCATGTAAAGCCTTTGGAGCAACCATCTTCCAACCATTCAAAAGAAGGAGCCAAAGAAGAAAGAAGAAAAGAAGAAAGAAAAGAAGAATGAAGAAATGAAGCTTGAAGACCCCCATAATAAAGAATTCCTTACTTAATTATACTTAGATCATTTGTAATTCAAGTTGTATAAGGGTAGAGCTCGGCTACTAAATTTATTTTCGGGTTTGTGGTGGTGTAAATGACCTCTTATTCTTCTTTTGTTAGCTTTATAAATTGATTGATGATTTGTTTAGCTTGTGCATTAAGATGGCATATTTTTCCTAGTTTCTTCCTTTCTTGATGTATGGCTTGGATGTGGATTAGGCTCTTAGAGAAAAATAAATCTTCTACCAAATTTAACAATTCAAAATTTAAAATAAAGAACTTATAACCTCACCTAAAGCTTAGGCTAAAATCTAGATAAAAGAATTAACAACCCCTTAGCTTGATGGGTATTTCTTTTATAACATCATGCACAAATGCATATTATTTTCACTCTTGATTGGAGGGATTCCACCTTTGCCAGAGAAACTTGGCTTGACCTTTAAGAGCCATGGTGGAAACACACCTCCTCCCTTCTCGATGATTTTGGCCAATAATCTTACTTCTCATGTATTTGGCATATGAATCCTATAAGCCTGAGTCAAATGGTTATCTAAAAATGAAAATAATATGTAATATAATTTGAATTAGATTTAGGTCATTTAAAGCATGCCCTTACATGATCTAGTCTCTTTAGGGAGTGAGTTTAAGGACTTAGTCTCTTTCTAAATAAATAATAACCTAGCTATCTTGCATAAAGCATATGACTTTACATGAATTTAAGATCGTAGGAGGTTAGTTGGTTGCCACCCCAGGCTTGTAAGTCAAGCAAACTGGTTTTCCTCTCCTGTGGAGACAAACTAAATACCCATTGTCGCCTTAGATTTAGGTAATGCTTTTGACCCTCGCCAAAGCTTCCTAGATTTAGGTTCTGAGGTTGCTTCTTCCTTCTATGGGTCATAAGCATAAATCCTCACCTCTTAGGCATTTCTATAACCTTGTATTATGAAATTATAAGCCCTAAACTTCTAATAAAAAAGTCATGAATAATTCAATTTCAAAATGTAAAGCGTAGGATAGTTTGAGATGCTCGCTAGGTTTCATAGCATCTCCTACTTTCTTCCATTGGCCTCGATAATAACTCCCTCTCTTTGATCAGTCCCATTTGATCTTCCAAAATAAACTAATCGATTGATAGTCCTACTTATTGAAATTTTTGGAGACAATGATCATTTACCTTAATCGAGAGTATTCCTAAGGGATCTAATTCCTTAGGATGTAATTAACTATGGGGGCTTGCCCCTATAGATAACTTAACGAACCCAGTTTAAAATAAACCCTGCTTTACTTTTCCATGTAAAGTAGGGGAAAAATCTTTGGTACACATGCAAACCCATTGTCCTTAGGAGTCCTTATTGAGGTGATTAGGTCTATTGTAGGGTGATGACATCTATCTTTCGAGATAATACATCTCTCCTCAATGTCGTACCCAATCACCCTCAATAAGAATATCTAGATCTGGTGTCAAAAATGAATAAAAAAGAAGATGTATATATGTCTTCTTTTCTTATCCATAGAGTGAAGATGGAAGTATATATTTTACTTGTTTAGAAATTTCTACATTATAAAATTTTACCATAATGGTGTGGTCTTACATAACCCAACATTCTACATCTACATTGGCCTCATGGCTATTTGTGTGTTGGGATACCGACATTGTGGGTCCTATTGATCCTCCTTCCTCCAAGGGTCATCATTTCATCCTAGCTGCCATCGACTACTTTTCCAAGTGGGCAGAGACAATCCCACTCAGAGAGGTCATAGCTCAACATGTGCTCCAATTTTTCAAGAACCATAACATATATTGGTTCAGGGTGCCTCGACGAATTTATCTGATAATGGTACTGCATTCAAGAACATTGTTGACCTCACTTTTGGAGTGAGCTTTCAGATTCTCTATCTTAGACATAGGACTAATCTAAACACTAAGAGTTCCTTAATCTTAAGATGCTCCTAGTGATTAGGTGAACACTTAACCTAATCCTAGAGACTTAGAAGAGTTAGCCATAGAAATAGGTTATGCCTTGGGTATTATGAGGACCACATACCTCCAAATCTTTGCTTCCTTCTTTCAAGTCAATTCCAAATTCAAATCAATCCCAACTCAATTGATTTTCTCAAATCATAAATCAATTCTAAAATCCAAAGCATGTAATTTCAAATCAAATGATTGAAACCCATTGGATTCAAATCTAAAATCTAAAGCCCTTTTGATTTCACCTTATGGACTTAGATTAATCATATCCAAATCATTCTAAACTTAAAAGTTTTCTCAATTTTATATTCTCATTTATATCCACAAATATAAATAAAATATAAATTCAAATAATCAAAATCAATTCAAAACTCAAATCCAAATTTAACCAAAATCCAACTTATGTTCTTTCAAGTCAAATCCTTGAACTTAGCTAAATCATTCTCAAACCAAGCCAAACCTTTGAATTTTCTCTTAAAAGAATCACTCCCTCAATCACATACACAAATATAAACATAAACTAAAATAACCAAACCAAAAATCAACTCAAATCAAATCCATGTTCACCCTTTTGACTTGAAATTGTCAAATGAACAAAACCCATTTGACTCCAAATCACAATTGGATTTATATTTTATTATAAGTACATATGTGAGTTCAAAGCGCTTGAATCAAGCCTTGATCAAGCAACTAAACCATTTAAGCTCACTTAATAAAGTGACCCAAAGGGCCTTTTGAGCCAAATTCTTATCCAACCAAAATTGGATTGAACTAAGCCCATGCCTCATATTGTGAGCAACAATCATCCAAGATGATCAATCACTTAAGTTGGGTCAAACCAAGTCAAACTAGCCTTTGACCAAGTCAACACTTAGCCTTTAAATCTAAATAAGCCAAAATTCACTTTAAGCCAAATTGATTGAAACCATTGATCTAAACCAATCCATAATCAATGATTGAGCATGATCAAGCCATCAATTGAGCCAAACCAAGCCTAATTGGCCACTTGACCCAAGTTGACCCAACTTGACCTAAAAAGTCAAAATGGGTTAAATCTTGATCTAAGCCAAATTGATTGCAACCAATGGGTCAAATTCATTCCAAATCACTTGTTGAACTTGACCAAAGCTTCAATTGACTAATTAGACCCAACCTAGCCAAATTGACCGTGAGCCCAACTTGACCTAAAAGGTCAAATCAACTTGAAATCAAACCAAAGCTTGCAATACATTTCAAATGATCAACCAAGCCTTAACCAACCCATGACCTAACCAAATTGAGTCAAATGGTTAATTGGTCAACTTGACCCATTTGACCTAAATGAACTCAAATGAACCAAAAGCAAATCTAAACCAAATTGAACCAAACTAATGACCCATAGGCTCAAATGATCATTTGAACTTGACCTACCAATTTGACTAATTAGTCAACTAACCAATTTGACTTGACCTAAATGGATCAAATTGAACCAATTCAAACCAAATAAACTCCAAATCACTTGACATTTGGCCCCATTTTATCATTCAAATCATTTCATCCAAATCAAAATCATGGCCAAATGATAATTTCGCCCTTAGGTCAAAGGGTATCTTATGGCTAAATTCACTTAGAATTTGGCCAATTCTTTCTCAAGGCCACTTGGCATCCTTCTAGTGGTCCATTTGAACACCAAGGAGGATGGTGAACATGACCCAATAGGCTTGGGTCCATGACAACCAAGGCCAAAGCCCCCTCAATGGGAATTGAGCACTTGGAACACCCAATACACTCACCTAGCACATGGGCACTCCCTCCCTCCTCCACTCTCATCAAAAAATGACTCACATGGATGTTAAAACCCAACGTGATCAACCAATCTCAATAATTGAGCTAAAATGACAACTCAACTCTCAGTTGATCAGGAGGGGAGATATACTTCCCCTCATTCCCTCTCAAACCACACACTCAATTCAAGCCCTAGAATCAAGCATTCTAAGCTTCCCAAAGCCATTTCCAAGCTCCATTGATTTATCCTTCTCAATTTTATCCAAAATAAGGAGGCCACTTGAAGATCCAAATCACTTAATTATCCACAAAAATAAAATTAACTTCACAATCACCATCAAGGGACTTCATCGAGCTCAAGCAAGTGATTTCCCAAGTCACCAAGCCACGAGAAGGAGGACTTTGATCAAAGTCGATCACCATTGAAGGGGAGCTTGGTCAACCGAGCAATTCACTTCAAATCGTGACCCAATACCATCAATAGTGCTTCATCTCTACTAGACGAAGCTACCTCCTCCGTTGGAAGCACTGGTGATAGCCTTCGATGAGATATTGCTCAAAATCATAGCCATAGGAAAAATAGCTTGGTCCTTTTTGAAGAGAATTGTAATCCCTTGAGATCTTGACCATTGGATGTGCATCCCCTCTCCTTTCGAAGGTGTGGGATCATTTTGATCCCAGTTAGTGAGCTCAATTGAGGGAGAGATGAGCGTGTTCGCTCTCATATCGCCGGAGAAAGATCACCCGCCGTCCGTTCTGCATGATTGGAACGGATGGCTATGATTAGATCACGTGATTAGCCCCTTTGATTTAAGTCTAAATCACAGGATTAATCTTGGCCATCCGATCTTAGATCGGATGGCCCATGGAAAAAGTGCATCCATCGCTGGCTGACTTGGTAGCGGATGTGACAACTTAAATAACCTATTCAGTTGCACCACGTGGAAAGCGGTCCGCGTTAGCCGCCAAATGGCCCGATGGGATTAGGAGGTTAATTAAGCTTAATTATTTCATTTTTAATGCTAAAACTTCCAAAATTCATAACTAAATATAAAAAAATCTAGAAAATATAAACTCAAGTTCATTTTAAAGATAATTCAAAGGAGAATAATATAAAATTAAGATCAATGTTGATGTTGAGTACCTTTCACTCAATTTGGGTTTTATTGGAAATGTTAGGTTAATTACTTTAGCACTAATTCCAAAATTCCTAGGGTTGATTAGTAGGATGAGCTACCTCCCATGATTTTCTTCAAATTTATTGTTAGATTAGAAGAATTGCTTGATTCACCACTAATCACTTTCTTAATTAATTAAATGATTAATTAACCTATCAACAGTGATAAATTCACTTAATTCTTGCATCATGAAATAGTGAATGGGCTTGGGGAATGAGATTATGACTTCTTTCCCAATCTTTTCCCTAAGTTTATTTCATTTGGATAAACACTTAATTAATTTGCAAATTAACTAATGGATTAATCACTTAATCAATTAATTCAATTAATCAAACTTAAAAATAAATCATTCCAAAACCTTAATCACTTAATCTTGGGTAGATTCTTTGGTGTTCAATAACTTAAGAGACTTCGAAATTATAATCAAATTACATATGTAGGATGGTTATGAAAGTACTTAATTAAACCCTTTTAATTAATCAATAATTATGAACCAATTGCATTGAGCCCCTTTATTTCTTAGGTGCATTTGTTGATTTAAATTCCATATGGTTGCATATCATATGTTGGCTCATAATTACTTGAATAATTATGTTAAAGTGGCAAAGATAAGGCATAATTAATGAATTTAATTCATACCTTAACCTAATCAAAATATAAAATTAACCTAATTTTTTAAAAATTAAACTAAACTACTTCACATATGGGGGAAATGGATTAGGACCAGCAAACACTTTTCATATTTCCTAAGTCAAATCAAATCCAAAATAAAAATTTCTTTAAAGAATTTTGATTCATTTTAAATAATCCCATTTTATATGATTGTCCTTAGGAAGTAATTAGTGTGAATGAGATTATGTGCTTACATTCCTTTATTTCTTTCCAAGCATGTTAAATATTGTTTGCCATGTGAAATCATGCATTCATTCCTTTTGAAAAATTAATTAAATAAAATATTTCCTTTTATGTCAAATTACATATTTTGGCTAAAGTTAAGAATATGTGTGGATATTATCACTATTAACCAAAAAGTATTTTTAAAACATATAAAAAAAATTATGAATGAAGTGATGCTACTTACAAGTACTTATAAGCTTGCATGTGGTTATAGCATAAGATGTGCATTATGTTATTTTCTTCTCTTCTCTTAACATGGATTTGAATAGGATTTACAAAGTGTATAGTTCATTTGAAAAGAACACAATACTTGCTTAAATCTATTCCTTTTATGTTATGACCTAGGAAGGATCTTCACATTTACACATGTAAATTATACAACCAAATCCAACACAACCTTTTGCATGATTCTTCATCCATTTATTTCTTTTTGTACATTTACATGTATTTAAGAAAAGTGGTATATTAGTCTAGACATCCCGGGGCTACGAGGCTTTAAGTAGCCCTAATTAGGTCTTATACCTTACTCAGTGTAAAAAATAATAATGATACTCATATCTTTTATACATGTGGATGTGCATTTGATTAATGAATGAGAAATCCCCCTTTTTCTACATAATAAAGACATGCATCAATTGAATATCCAAATTCTCAAATCATATCTCTTAGCATACATTATGAAAGTTTGTTAAAATTTGATCATCCATATGCATTGTATACATGGTGGAAAGAAATGAATGGGTGTGTGTTATGTGATAGTGATTCACCCTAACTAATCCTAAGAGGCCTTTTTGGTTGAATAGGACTATTTAGAGTAAATCTAAATTTAGGATTAAGCAAAATACATAATAAAACATTCACAAAAGGAAATTCATTAATGAATATACCTTAAAAATATTTTAAGGTAGGGATGAAAGAGAGTACTCCTCTCTTTCTTCTCTTTAATAACATTTAATTATTTAGTGTAGGTTCATTCAAACCAAATCAAATCACCAACTAAAATGGACAAATCAACTAAATCACTTAAACCAAAACCACCAACTAAATTGAATCTTTCACACTTAGAAAATTTCAACCTAAGACATGCCACACAATCCACAAATGACACACATACTAGGGTAAGTCACCATTTCTAGCTCTATGTTAGGGCGGTCCATGGTTTGATGTGTGATTTTATTTTGTGATGTAATATTTTTAGGCATATTATTGTGTATGTGCATAGCGGATGATAGGTTCTTAGTCTAATCATCTTCTCTATTGTGCTTAGAGAGTGTAATAAAAATATAAATACTTTTGTTGTGTAGGCTGTTTATACCTCTAAGCATAATCTAAACTAGGATAGGTGGGCTTGGTTACCCATGTGTGTGGTGTTAAGTCCAAATTATTCATATAATTGAGTGTGGTATGTTTATCTGCTTTGCTTTGCGGGTTTAGTTAAATTTACATTTCCCATTTTGATGTAAATTTTGCAATTAAATTTAGAATGAA
>CM038224.1:78440142-78528229 GCA_021442155.1 Cymbidium sinense | reverse complement strand
GATTTTCAGTCTTTAATGGGAATAGTGGATTACCGTGTTGCATTAATGGCGGCAATTAAATCTTTTAGCGGATATGAAACGTTGAATGAAACTTTAGTGGAAGTCTGAGATGTCGATGTCCAGAGGTGAGAATGATGATGGATTAGATCGAATAAGTCTAACTCATTTGCTTCATTTTCGTTTGAGCGTCGGTTAGGGTTCTGAGAAAGCGAGGAGATGGAGGAAGATTCGATTGTCAGGAGATTCTTCTACCGATCAGTGAAAGATCCACCGTAGAAGTGATCTAGAAGGTCGTCAGACTCGAGCGAGAGAAGAGGCTTCTGTTGGCTTTCCGTTCGATGGTGATTCCGCTTCCGTGAGGCTCACGGAGAGGAAGGAGAAGATTGGGGGAAGAGGAAAAGAAAGAAACCTGAGAGGAGGAGTTCTTGAGATAATTTTTCATCCCTTTCTTTGATTTCTTCATCTCTATTTATAGTATTTGGTTTGCTCTTCTAGAATCTTCCTCTGCTGGTCTCTGTAAATAATTTCTATTATTTTACATTGCTTCTTGCCTGCGTGTATTATTAGGTTCCTTGATCTCATCTTTATTATTTCTTACATTTAGATCTTTGTCTTTGGCGGTTTATGTTTCTTGATCTCATCTTTATTAGTCTTACGTTTATTCTTGGTGTATTGAGCATATAGTGCAAATCCTCATTGTAAAGGCGATTATTTTATTTATTTTATTGATTTATTCTGTTTATTGTGGATCTTCTTACGGATAGTTGTTATATTGTTGGGAGTGTTAGTGAAGTCTTTTAGATTTGGCCTTCTCACGATTCTTTTGTCTCTTGATGGCTTGGGGATATGTGTTCATATCATTTACTCCTCCCCACCTTGACCTTGTCCTCGAGGGTCAAAAAAAATTTTCTTTCTTTCTGTCACCCAAGATATATCTTTAATAGTCCTTCCCCTTTGGATTAGTACTTCTTTGATCTTGATCTCCCTTTAGTATAACTCACGTGATCAGGGACTTTGGAGTGTGATAAACATTTGTCCATCTCACGAATTGATTTGATAGTGTCTTTGGATGGATAGTAGAGTCTGTCGTAGGGTTTTAATCTAGATATGTGAAATACATTATGTATTCTTCTTTGCGTAATTAATTCAATTTTATAAGCCACCACCTATTTTACGCGGTATTTTGAAAGGTCCATAATACCTTCTTTGTAACTTGGTATATTGATTCCCTGTCCTTTGAAGTGCATGCAGGGTTGTATCTTAACTAATACTAATTCATTGACTTAATTGAAGGTCTCTTACGTGTTTATCGGCAATGTTTCATCTGTTTTGTGCTTCCGTAAATTTGTTATCGAGTTGTATGTTCTTGTCTCTTTGTTGTATCTTGAGTCTACGGGCGGTAGTATTTTGACATATGGAATGATTGTAGGAGGAAGTCTACCATAAGCTGCTTGAAAAGAGTCATTTTGGTTGAAGTATTGGTGGATGTGTTATAGCAAAACTACGAGGCATAAATTGTAACCAATTCTTAGGGTTGTCCATAATAAAACTCCTTAGATACTGTTCTAGTATTCTGTTGGTTACCTCAGTTTGGCCATCTGTTTGTGGGTGGTAGGCACTGCTGTGGCTTAATGTAGTACCACTTAATTTGAATATTTCTTGCCAGAAATTACTCATGAATATAGGGTCTCTATCAGAAATTATTCCTTTGGGTATCCCATGCAGTTTGACAATGTGAATAGATTTATGTAGGAGGTAAAGCGGTTGGCAATCTTGAAAAAATGTGCATATTTTGATAATCTATCACCACCACTAGTATACTTGATTTTGTTATGAGACTTTGGTAGACACGTAATAAAATCCATTGATACTTCCTCCCAAATGTTGGTGGTATAGAGGTTGTAGTAACCACTGCTTTTGATTGTCATATTTCACTTGTTGACATATAGGGCAAGTTCTGAAGTGTTGTATGTCTTTTTTCATGTGTTTCCAATAAATTCTTGAGTAATTCTAGTCCAAGTTTATGAATTCCCATATGCCCTCGGTTGGTGTAGAGTGTAATTCTCGATAATCTTATGCACGATATCGAATTACGGCATAAGACAATCTACTTTATAATATATTAATCAGTTAATATTTTTATATTTTGAAAAGCGGCAGACTGTATTTATTCTTTGCGACTTTTGTAGTTCGATTATTAGTTAGTTTCCTTTAATTTCTTTGAAGCAATGTGGTGAACTGTTGAGTATAAGCATATAGATGTAGGAGCATATGCAATTCTGACTGATTCTCCTTCGAAGTTGTTTCTGTGTTTGGTTCCTTGATAAAGCATCAGCAACTTTGTTTTGCGACAGTTTATACTCAATAGTATAATCAAATCCCAATAGTTTAACAGAACCTTTCTTTGCTCGTGTTTGGATAGTTTGTTGTAATAATTCTAATGCTTTTATCGATTCGATTGTAAATTTGGCTCCAGTAAATATTGTCTCCATCTTTAGCTTGATGATAGCATAGAGTTCTCAGCATAAGTTGAAGATTTTTGCATTGTAGGGTTTAACTTTTACTAAAATAAGCTAAAGGGTGATTATCTTGAGCTAATCTGACTCTATTCTCGAGGCATCTGTTTCTAGTATAAATGGCATAGTAAAATTGGGAAATGCTTGTGCGGTAGTGTTACCATAGCCTCTTTTAATTTTGTGAATCTTTGTTGATTCTTACGTCGGTGGAATTGTTGTTTGTAGATGTAAGAGGGAAGCAATTTCTGCATAGTTTTGACAAACTTCCTATAATATCCTCCCAAAATCCTCTTAAGCTGTTTTCTTGATTTTGGCATAGTCCATGCTTGTATGCTTATTTTCTTGGGATCCACCTCTATCCCTTGAGATAAAATATGTCCCAAATATTCTATTACATTTTGAATAAAGAACATTTGGATGGTTTGACATATAAGGTGTGTTGCTTGATTGTTCCGATGCAGTTTGTAGATGTCCTTGATGTAATTAGGTTTGTTTGTATATGAGTATATCATCAAAGAAAACTAGAACAAATTTCCTTAAGAATGAAGCTGAATTTCATTAGCTTGAAAGGTAGATGGTGCATTGGTTAACCAAAGGCATTCTATGAATTCATAATGGCCTTCATGTGTGTTAAAGGTTTTATGAATATCCTTTTCTGCCATTCTGATTTGGTGATAGCCGGATCTTAGATCTAGCTTGGAAAAAATAGTGGCTCCATATAATTCATCCATCAACTCTTCAGGAGTTGGTATGGGAAACTTCGGTATGGTTAATTTGTTTAAAGCCATAATCCCTGCCATCATCTTTTTTTTAATAAGCAAAGGCGGGGATGAGAAAGGCGGTGCTTTCTCTTATATAATCTTTATCCATCATGTCTTTAATCCTTTTCTATTTACGTTTTAGAAAAGGATATCGTAGTTTTAACCTTGACGGTTGAGTTCAGTTCTGTGTATTTGGTGATCAATATCCCTTTGGGAGGCAAGGTGATCCAGAAACAAGTCTTGGTATTGTCTAATACATGTTGTATACTTGCGGGTAAATGGTTGAATTTTGATTAGGACATTTGTTCCCTCGATAATTCGATCTGTAAGTAGGCGATATTTTCGATTGTGCAGTTTGGTAAACTGATGAAATGTAATATTATCTATTTAGGTTGAAGTATCTCCTTATAGTTTGATTACTTTGTCATTTTGATAGAACTTCATGGTGAGCTTTTTGTTGTCCATTGTACATTCACCTAATTGTTCCAACCATTGCACTCCTAACACCACATCTGCCCCTTGCATTTGAAGAAGGTAGCAATCTATAGTGAAAGTGTGTCATTGTAGGTGAATCGGAATATTAGAGCAAACTCGAACTTGTAGAGTCTCTCCATTACCCTCTTTAAAAGCGATATGGGTGTTCTTGTATGGTTTAGGAACTTGGCAAGTTTATATTGAATAAAGTTGTGGGTTGACCCACTATCAATAAGCGAACTTGTTTGTTTGCCAATCGTCCATACTAGACAGGATTTATTTGTCCGTAAAGGCATTAAAGGCGATTTGAGATATCTTCACGATTAAATCGACTCATGAGTCGGTTTGGATAGGGTTGTCTTGCTCATCATTGATTCTTACAAGGGTAAGAGTTTAGATTTTTTTATGACCCTATAAAACTTCTCATCCGAAGACATCTTCTTTTACTCTTCCAATTGAAGCGGTTAATTTACGAATGGGTATTTGTGGTCTTTGTTGGGTATTTTGGATAGTTGTTCTGTAGAGTATTTGTTCATTACGGGTTGTGGGGCAATTGTAAGTGCAGTTGTAGATATATCATCTTATGTCATCTTCCATTAACTTAATTGGAAGGCTTGTTGTAATGAGGTTGGTAGTGCCCTCACTTCTCTTTTAATATCATGTTTTAATCAGATTCAAAGCAACTCGTAAAATGGGAATTCACGAAATCGGTTAGCTCTTCAAACTCATTGTAAAATCACGGGTGGATTTATGTTGTAGTTTAGCCAATTCACCTAAATCTCATAAAGAGAGGGTCCAAACCTCACGAATTACATTCTTTGAGCGATTCCATGTATTTAATTATTTATTGCCATGCATCCGATACCTAAGTGCGGGGCCATCCATGTACGAAGCAATTAAGAATTTGATCTTGAGATGGGTTATAATATTGGAAAAATTGATGCGCCATAGCCCCCAGGTTGTCACCATTGAATCTTGGCATATCCACTTTAAGCGGTCTTCTTTGTTTGAAATTGAGGTCTACTATTATTAGAAATTTGGTGGGTATGAGTTACATACATGATTGTTCTTTGATGAGAGGATTTATCAAGTTTCTCTCTCATTGCGATAATCTTACGGATACTTCATTAAGTATCATGGTAATGGATTGCATTTGCTCATCATTTTGTTTAGTCTGTTTACACATTCTTCCATAGTTTTTTCTTATATGTACCCTCTATTGTTTGATATGTGGGAAATCAACGGAGCACCAATGATATGGTTTTATTTACGTATTAATCGTCTGATGAGGCAGTGATTTAATTTTTGGTTTAAGGCTCTGTTTGAGTTCCTTTCCCTGGTGGTGTCGGCTTGGTTTAGGCTAATCGTGAGTGAACTCACAGTGACTCGAACCCGGAGTCGAGAGGAGAAAGGGTTTTGGATCGTCGATTGTTGGATCTAGCGTCTTTTCTTCGGCCGTTAGATTGGAGCACTTGGATGAGTCCCTCTTTGTTTCTTGCTTGGCCGTGATTGCGTTTGTTTCTAACCCTTGGATGTGTTTCTTGATCAGGGTGCTTTCGTCTTTAATGGAGATAGTGGATTACTGGCATTCGTGGCGGCTTGATCTCTTTTGGCGGATGAGCGTTGGATGAGCTTTAGTGGAATACATATCGATGATCGAGGTGGGAATCGAATTGATGGATTGAATCGAGCGAAGTCTAACTCATTTTGCTTCATTTTGTTTGGGCATCGGTTAGGGTTCTGAGGAGAAAGCGGGGAGATGGAGGAGAGATTGTCCGGAGATTCTTACCGTGGTCGATCGGTGAAGATCCACCGTAGAAGTGATCTAAGAAGGTCGGTCGCTCGAGGCGAGAGAAGGAGGCTGTTGGCTTTATGTTCGATGGTGATTTCCAATGGCTTCCCAGGCTGAGAGGAAGGAGGTGGGACAGAGGAAGAGAAGACCTGAGAGGAGTTCTTGAGATAATTTTCATCCTTTCTTTGATTTCTTCATCTCTATTTATAGTATTTGGTTTGCTCTTCTAGAATCTTCCTCTGCGGTCTCGTAAATAATTTACATTTATTTTACATTAGCTTCTTGCCTGTGTATTATTGATTAGGTTCCTTGATCTCATGCTATTTCTTGTTTAGATCTTTGTCTTTGGCGGTTTATGTTTCTTGATCTCATGCTATTAGTCTTACATTTATTTGTATTGAGCATATAGTGAAATCCTCTGTTGTAAAGGCGATTATTTTATTTATTTTATTGATTTATTCTCTTTGTGTGGATCTTCTTACGGATAGTTGTTATATTGTTTTGGGAGTGTTAGTGAAGTCTTTGATTTGGCCCTCGATTCTTTTGTCTCTTGATGGCTTGGGGATATGTGTTCATATCATATCTCGAACTCTGATTAATTGACACTCTTTATTATCTTAATTCTATGAAATTTATGTTTATTTAAATAAAAACAAATGATTTTAATTTCTTTTATGTAAACTTTTTTCTCATTTAAAATGTAAACATTTGTCTTATGTTTTGGATTGTTGTCCTCTATCATAAGAATTAGGTTGAATTCAAAATAATTTTGTGGGGATAAGAATGATATAGCTAAATATCATAAGAAATGCACCTAAATAGACTCTAAATGAGAGAATGTGGTTGAACAAAACACTAGTATAAATCAATTTTGATAAAACACAATGCCTTGATCAAATATCCTCTAAGTTCAATCAATATAAAATTGCCTAATTTATAATCCTCCCAATATGAATCCTCCAAATCAACAAATTTGTTATTTGATTAGGATAATCAATACTATTTATGTTAGATAGTTGATCATCTTATTAAATTAATAGCCTCAATATCTCTCTCATTTATTGCCATTATCATCATTAATTTCAAATATGATTAATAAATATGATGCAATATAAAGATATCGAGCGAGTTAATAAATAAGAGGTCAAGATCGGTAATGAACAACAAAAGTCTATGTGATCCAATATAGTTTTACTCACCAAAGTTCTTTAAGACAATAAAGTCTCAAAGGTTCTATATTTCGAAAGATTCTTTCTTTTCACCTTTTGGTACATAGCACTCTAAAATTAGTTCCTTGTGATCATGGACAATTTAGATCCAATAATTATCAATTGATTTAATTTCAAAACAATTAGATGAGTTGAATTGAACTAATTTGCTCATCAAATTGAAGATCGAAAAAATTGAACTCAATTAGTTCGATTTTATTTAAAATAAATCTTGTTGCGTCTTTGAAAATTCGCGGTAAAGTAAAGTATTTACGTTTATGAAATCCAAACAGTATTTAAAGTGAACAATAAAACTCTATAATTTTTTACGTACCTCGAAAGAGGGAAAAACCACAGCAGCGATAAAAGCTTCCACTATGTATATGTTTGAGTACAAGATCTTCCGTCTGGGATTTACATGTATATGAAATGAAGCGATTCTTAGTAATAGATAATATTGTGATGATGTCAGCGATGGTCGGTGATGATGGCAATAGTGGTGGGTAATCAGGGTGGCGGTTGATGGCGGAGCGGTTGTTGATAATGGTCAGTGGTGGTACGATTGTCTTAGAGGATCTTTGAGAGCTCTCTTCTCTTTCTTGGGCCTCCTTCTCCTTCACTTCCTCTGAGAATGAGAGTATTTATAGATTAAATGAGTGGCGTCTCAGAAATCATGCAAAACCCGTACCACTCCACTTCCGGACTCAAAATGATCCCCTGATCATATGATGTATTTTGTGCATTTAAATACTCAAATGAAGTCATTGTAAGATCTTTGGCTTGTTGGAGCCTTCGTGACTCGATTTATTATACACTCTATATTTGAGAGCTTTTAAGAATTTAACTGATGTCAAAATTTCCGATGATATTTTAAGTCTTGCTCTGAGTTTGATTTACGATTAGTTTTCGTCAAGATTCGTGCTTTTGTAGTAATTTTTGATCATATCAAATCTAAAATAAATAATGTATTAATTGTTTTGATGTGCTTTTCATTAATTATACAATTTCAGTCCGAAGTGAGAACATTAGTCAAAAATTTTAGCTCCAATTTTATGACTTAAAAAAAACAAAATTATTCTATAAACATAAAATTTTAAGATTTACATACACTCTCAATTCTTATGTATTTCATATTTTCACCTAAACTTTGAATATTTACTTAAATAATCTTAAATCTTTATTATTACATCAAAAATACTGCAGTTACTTTTCTGTGAAATACATCTTTTCGTATAAGGAAAGTGCTAGTTTTATAAATATTTAAGTTTAGGTGTGAAATTTGTAAATGCATAAGAATTCCGTGGTATGTACGTAAATTTCCCAATTTTTAAATACAGATCACTAACATGATAAAAATGCTCTTATCCATTGGTTTGTGTCCTGAATCCTAGTAAAAAGAATAGTTACAGATGTAATCAATCCACGTCAAAAAGTTATCGGCCAAATCAGCACGCCGGCAGACCCTCATCTCCTCTTCTCTCCTCTCCTCTCCTCCCCGTCTTTAACCCTAGTTTTTTTGTTTTTCCGGAGAATGATTCTATCATAATTTAATAAACGACGTTATTCTTTATAAGAAATACAGAGGCTTCGTCCATACCGAGCCATAGAAAGCGACTGCAAGTTGCAAAGAGACTTCGGCTATAAAAACCGAAGCGACGTGTTGGAACTCGATAGTGGATGCCATCTAACTTTTGTACAGTCGTCTTCCAAACGGCACTAGTTCTTTCTTCTCTGTTCCAGGCCTAATTTCACCTTATTCAGACATTCGGTGGACTGGTGAGGTTTCTAGTTTCCTTTTGTTTTTCTTATTTTTAATCATACAGCATTGACGGGGTTTCTATAGCCGCAGAGATGAGTCATGGAACGAAGTGGTTGCATCACCTCAGGAAGCTAAGCTCTGCGAATATCCCCGCTAGTTTGATAGAGAATGGGCAGAATCGAGTAATTGATGCCCTCTCACTCTAATTCGTGAGAGGGCCAAGCTCAAGGTGTCCTCTGTTTCGACGAAAAAGTTATTGTTATATTTATCTTTTACGATTGCGTGAATAGAATAAATCTTCCTGTCTATGTTAAGGTGTTTGCCATGCTAAAGTTTGTGGATTATATTATTGAAAAAAAGATGCCAGCTTTCAAATTAAAATATTATGCCATGTGCTTTGGTAGTTATCCTTTGAATTTTGAACTGGCTCACCTGAAGAGAAATACATACAGTGTGATAGCCCTGCCCTTATGTGCGGTGAAGGAAGATGAGTTTATTTTTTTCAAGAAACTGTCACTTGGGTAGGCATGAGAACCATATCATAGTATCCATTACTGTTTTTCAATGTTAATGTTACAGCATATTCTGTCCATCTAGTACGAGGGATTTGTAGCCAGTTGTTACACTTTAAGGTTTCAAGGTTGCCAACTCAGCTCTGGTTTTAAGATTTGTGCATGCTGTTACTGTATTGGTTGTTTTCGTCACTGCTATACAATTCCGTCATGATCAAGCAGGCAGAAGTTAGAAATTTTCTGGTTCAGCTTCGCATAGTAATTGAAATGATGTCTTACTTATGATCATGAAGTTTTCTAGGTTTATATCATTTCAAATTTGAAATTTGAGGATATTTTTTAAATATAATTTGACTTTCTACTTGTCACTGATTGTTGATGGTTTAAAAAAAAAATGCTGCTGAGCTGAGTTGATTTTCATATATCATCTAAATTAGGATGTGGCCCTTTTCTTCTTGTTTAAGTATGTAACAAAAGAATCTATAAACTTGGAAAGTTCAACTCATTTCATTAAAATGGCTTTATGAAAGCATAAAGCCTCTTCAGGAACCGTCTTCTGTATATCTCAAGAGTTCAGACAACTGGGACATGCCATATGCAACATAGTAATTTCTTCTTCTTCATTTTCTAAGGAAGCCATGGTAGTGAAAGGAAGTGGAATAATCTCAATGTGTTTGTTCCCTAGAAGATAGTTTTGTGTTGGAATCTTTGGCAGACATTTACTGAAATAGATTAACCCACCTCCTATCTTCATCAATTATGAATGTGAATGTAGTTATTCTTTTTTTAATTTTTGAATGCCATGTGCATATTTAACTTTATAATCTTCCAGGGAGAACTTCTTCGTGCTTTGGGTGGAGCAAAAGCTTCAGCTACACTTCTAGGAGTTCCACTTGGCCACAATTCATCTTTCTTGCAAGGTCCTGCTTTTGCACCTCCTCGCATTAGGGAGGCCATATGGTGTGGTAGCACCAATTCTAGTACTGAAGAAGGTATGCAAACCCAACTTGGCTTCTTGTTTCAGCATCCTAGCCTTCTGTGGGAGCACATCATGTTATCGACAACCATATCTACATCTTGCTTCGGCTGGTGATATTGAACTACTTTATTGTTCTCCTCGTATGAAACTTTGTTTTTGTTATAGTGATAATATATTACCCTTTTCTCTCTCTTTCTCGCAACACATAGGAAAACACATATTTATTTGTTCTAAGACACATGAACAAGCATTTGATTCAGGTCAAAAGTTTTTTTGATCAATTTGTGGTACTTAGCTTTTGGTTGATTCCTTGCACGGATATGGAAATATAATGTGAAGCATGCGGGACAAATGCCATGATGAACCTGCAGGGCTCATTTGCTACATAGTTCTGTTATATGGAAGAACCATGCTTTTAGCTAGAATTATGGTTTTAGACGTGAAAACCATCGCATTGTAATGAGGATATCACTCAAAGGAGTTTTGTCCTCTTCTTCGAATTTATGAAATTCTGTTTTTTTCTTATTAACGACTCTAGTATATTTGCTATCCATTCTATCAGTTAATCTACTGACTTTTAAATTAATTTCATCAAACAATTTCTGAGAAAAATCTGCACTGATTGCCATTATTGCAATTTAATCAAATTTATTTTATGAAGAAGTTGAACCACCAAGCATTGTTGTCTAAGTGAGCATTTAAATTGCAACTACTGGTGGCTTTGCTGGCGATGCTAGTTCTCTTCGAATGTGGCAGAATCTGATATTATTAATTTCTGTGCATCTGGTGTATATTATGATCTGCAATTGCATGCTGGTGTTAGAATTAAACTGTTTTATTATTGCTATCGAATGATGATATTACTAGTTAATGATAAGTTTTGTTCTCTCAAGTGTTGGGCACTGTATCACATATCTTGGACCAGATGTGAAAAAATAGACACGTGATTGGGTTATATTTGCTTATTCTTATTCTGAGATGACAAGAATTCCTAATAGGATTATTTTACAATGTTTTTTTATGAAGAGCTGCAGGCACATCTCTTATTTCTTGTTCATTAGCTTGCTTGATTCTGGAACAGTTTGATGTCTTGCGTCACCTTATGTTGAATGATTTGCAGGCAAAGAGCTAAATGATCCTCGTGTTTTAACTGACGTTGGTGATGTTCCTATCCAAGAGATTCGAGACTGTGGCGTAAATGATGACAAGTTAATGAATATAATTAGTGACTCAGTAAAACTAGTGATGGAAGAAGTGAGTCTCTTTCTCTCTCTCCTCTATACTATTACTAAGCATATATATTTTTTTGGAGGCATATGTATTTCTATCGATTTTGTGAAGTATTAAGTGTATATGGGCTTAGTTATTTTCTCATAGTAGTTTAGTATTGGCCGCCTACGTATGTATCATTCAAAACAGCTGAAGTTAAATTCGATGGGCTTGACGGCGCGTTAATCGGGATTCAAAATCTGGGCGTCGAAAATGGTCAACGACCTCCGATCGACGAGCGGACTTTCGCTGCGTTGAGAATGTCGAAATTGATCGATATAGATATTATTGCAATCAACGATCGATGTCAATATTTCGGTACAAAGTGTCGGCGAGTATCTTGAAGTTAGGAGGCCGACGGCCGATGATCATTCGTGAAATTGACTATCTTTGTTAGCACATCAAAATCTATCAATGAGATTATCTGGCTCAATTCAAATGAGTATGCGATGTGTGATTTGAAGTGATAGTCGATCGATGAAATGTGCGTAGCGTAATCAATCAATCAAATGGCGATCCGATCGATGGACTTCCGTCAGTTTAGAATATTGAAATGGTCGAGATATAAATATTGTATGTTTAATGATCAATACGTCGATGCCAGTCATTCGCGTCGCAGCATATCGAGGTCGGAGGAGCCGATGAGGATCAAACGATCTCCGCAAAATTGATCGCCATTCAACCAAAATCTATCAAATAAGGTATTACTCAATTCGGACAGTCTGAAAATCAGCGAAAAGGGAAAGCGTTTTGTTTGAAAATTAATGGAATTTAAGCTTCAGTAGCGGTCCAGCGGTTCTGCGTTCGTAATATCTAAATCAACATATATATATATATAATGATGTGTAAATTTCATTTTTAAAATTGATTAATATTTGAAAAATCAATAAAAAAAAAGTCTATCAAACATACAGTTAGGATGCAACCGCTCGCGCGAGTATCTTCCCCGTTCAAACGACCCCGTCCTCGAAACGGCTGCCGCTCTCGGCGACTCCAAACCGCAAGTGGCAAGCTTCGTGGAGCGCAACATGAAACTATCTCGTGCATGGTCTCTCTCTCTCTCTCTTATATCCAGCTCACGCTTATACCGAAATGTAGCATATCCCAGTTCGATTCCGCAATATTTGCGGTCTGGCAGTCCGTTTGAAACTTTCTAAATCACATTAATATCAGCCCTGGAGATGAAGACTTCTTTGATCAAAAGGGAGGGATTTCCATGGAGACACTAGATAAAGTTTATAATTTGGATTGGTACACCAATGCTTCTAAAAATGAATGCACAATGCTACAGGCTTCAAATGGATGCTTAATCATGTCTTGATGCAGAATCCAGAGGACATAGTCGAATACTTTAAAAGAAAATGTGTTTCTTCTATATTCCTCTTCAGAAGAAACCTTCTTCGTCGATTGGTCTCCTTGTTTGCAAACTCTCATGATCGTGATGCTAAGCAATTGAATGGGACTCATAAGGCTCACGTGCACTCAAGATATGAAGTTGAAGTTCTTGCAAGATTCAAGCCTTTTATTGATGTTGAAAGGTTGATTCCTGATATGAAGCAAATTAGAAAATGAAGTATAGATATTTTTCAGTACTTCAAAGACACTCGCCACATGGTCCTATACTATGAGGATCTTGTCCGCAACCAAACAAAAGTGATAGATGTGCTCAACTTTCTAAGAACGTCGCATGGAAAGCTCATGAGCTTGGCTTGAAGCAGAAGCTGTGGAAGGTCCACATTAAGGTTTCACCAATGAGAAGATAAATAGTTTGACGCTAATGCTAGAGCGTAGTAGGTGCGAGAAAATATAAATGTGAAAATACATATATGCTTACATTTTTTTTTTGCGGTTTAAGATCCGCTTAACGCATTAGAGAAGTGTGGGTGCATGAAGATGGCCAGATCATGAAGATATGCTTTATCTTTCAAGAGCGTCAAGAAACCATTGTTAGATGTCTCTAAATGAAAATGCCAAATTTTGTTTAATTTCCGGACTTAGAAAAAAAAAGAGGATGATTATATATTGCATTGTATGTATTCATTCTGAGTTTGCTTGTGCTCAGCAGATGAAAAGACATTTGTGGTGTCATGACCACTCACTATCATGGCGTCAGAAGCAGTCAAAATACCCCCAATCGACCTATCTGGGGATGATGTCGGAGCTGAAATTTCGTCAAATCTTTTGACTTAGAAAAATAGGAGAATGAAATGGGCTAATGTAGGAGCACTAAGTAGGAAAATATGCAGCTAATTTTATAACGTCAAATAAAAAAAGAGGAGCTTTTAAAACAAATTTTGAAAAGAATAGAACATCCATTTAAAATCTAAGTAAAATTTGGGGGAGGCTAATATTAAACTCACAAACTCTAGTCACAATTTCCTATGACTTAGATTGAAGCGATAAAGTGAGTTTCCTTTTCTTGTAAATTCCTCAAAATCGAGCAGCTTTAATCTGAAATTTGGGCGTGACTAAAGCTAAACTTCGTAATAAACTTGTAATAAACTCAAAATCCAGGATGAATCCAAATTAGGTTTAATAACTTTTATATGAATGTGGAGGTTATTATTATACTATCTAATAAATATAAGTAGGGCTAAAGCAATAAACATTGAAATTGACATAATTTATCAAAATTGATGCAAATTGAGTCTAATCAAGTTGAGAAAATTATAAAAACTTAACAAGTAAACTAAGTGTCAGTAGTGTGTTAAACTGCAATCTAAATCAAAATATCTTTACAGGATCTGCCCATATGGCAAAGGCGAATGATATTAAATCCAAATCTATAAAAATCATAAGGTTTAATCAAAATCAAAGAATTTCATCTAATTATGACTTAAAAAAATCAACGAAATCACTAATTGGGTGAAATTAGTTTTATAAACACCAGCATGTGCCCACATCTTTGATGCTAAATTCAAATTTGCGAGGATCTGTGGCGGGTTCTTCGTTTAGTCTTGGGGTAGTAATTAACAAAACTTAAAAATCTATAATAAGAGTTTCAAATCGATGAAATATCGAAATTGATTACAGTGACAACCTCTATTCTTTTAAATAGAGGAATCTAAAAAACTCTTAAATATATTCTAATTAATCAATTTTAAATAACAATCAAATCGATATCATAACTCAAAATAAAACTACATAAGTTCTTAAATACACGCGTATTGCGGATCTTTGAATAGTCAGTGTAAATCTGGCGTTCTTCGGTTTAGTCTTGGGAGTTGGGTTAACAAAACTTAAAAATTATAATAAGAGTTTCAAATCTGAAATATATCGAAAAGCGATTCTGTCGGTGTGATCTAATCTTACGTTGTTAAAGAGTTGTGATCTAAATCTCTTAAACGTATTCAAACTAATCAATTTTTCAACTCAAATCAAATATCAATATAAAGTTGCTTCCTTTAGTGATTGGGTTAACAAAACCTAAAACCTATAATAAGAACTCAAATCAAATGAAATATCTAAAACTCATTGGCGATGATCTAATCCTCCGGAAAGAGTTAATCGAGAATCTAAAGTTCTTAAACATATTCAAATCAATAAATTTTTTAATCAAATATTAATCTAAAAAATGGCTTAAATGAAATTTTATCATTAAAAGCTTAAAATCAAACTCAATCTATCCAATTATTTATTGGGGAATTAAGCTTAGCGATGTCATCAAGTGTTCTAATATTGCTCTCAATATATGCTAGTAAAATTGGCCGTGTTCAATTGCGTGGCGCGATGAGTGATGAAGCAGTTATGACGAGTCCTCGATGGTGATTTGGTCATTATATATTATCGAAGCCCGTATGTTCGATGGTTCGCTTTGAGTTGTGAATCATGGGGTATCTGATAAGAAACAACTCTCATCGTAAGGTGGACTTAAGTTCTGCGGTTTATTCTTATGATTGGGCGGGTTAACAAAAAACATAATAAGAGTTTGAAATCAATAAAATATCGAAAAATTGATTACGAGGTGGCGGTAGATCTAATCTCTAGTAAATAGAGTTGGCGATCTAAAACTCTTAAATATATTTAAATTAATCATTTTCTCAAATCAAATTAACTCAGTTGAGTGTCGATAAAAATCTCTTTGAAATTTATCATTAAAAGCAAAACCAAACTCAATCTATCCACCTTAGCTTGATTTGGGGTGACAAATTAAGAAAACTCACTTAAATGAGCCGTCAATCAGTGTTATCTTTATGTTCATTCTCAATCAATCTCACGCCCGAGGGGCCGTGTCTCTGAGCTGCGTGGCATGTATGCAGATGAAGCGATTAGTGAGAGTCCTTCGATCGAGTGGTTTTGGCTCCATTATATTATGATCACGCGTAGTCGTATGCTCCCAATTATGCTTTTGTCTATGGTATCTTGATAGGACAAACATCCTCTGTCGGTTAACTTGGATTGTCTCCAAAATACCACCCTGTCTAAGATTTTTTGACGGCGTGCTTGTTGTTCTTGATGAGGATCTTCAACACTACCTCCTCTAAGTAGGCGGGAGGATTTGTCGGATATGAGAACATGGGATCTAGATGACACGTCATCATTCCCCAAACATCCGGTTTAAGGGAAATGATAAATTTCATAATCTAAATTTTGAAACTTCACACGCTTCTATCTTTCTGCGTTTAGCGATCTAATGTAGCTTCCCAGTTCTCTATTGAGAGGATATTATAAGAACTAGCGCTTCATAGCAGATCTAAAGTTCTCACCAAATAAGGACGAAATCTGGGTAGTGTCTTATCTACTATTCCATCTCGCTTCAAAATTACACACACTTAATTACTCTTTTTATCGAATGGTGGGTGAATAATTTTTTTGACCCATATTTAGTCATAACTTTCTTTGTTATAATCACTTCTCTTATTCAATTTGTCCAATTTTATATGATATTTCACTTCAGAGAAATAAGGTAAATTATCTGTTTAAAATAAATCTAAGCTTCATCTTTTGAATTCGATTTGAGTCACTTTTGAGAATCCCACAATATCCCCTACTGAATGCTGAACCATTGGGCTTCCGAAATTTTGAATCTACTCAAATTTGGTTATCTTTGCTTGTCATTCAAAATTGAATCTTTTTGGGAATATTGATCTGTATTTTTAGAATCAATTATTTCTTTTGTGTTCTTAGATTCAACCCGTCTTTCACATAATTTTAAAAGCAAATTGGACTCATTGGTATGATCGATTATATTATGAACTAATCTTTTGGTTGGTTTGATTTGAGTCAAAAAATATTTTTTACTCAATCAATCAGAATCAGAGTTAACCAATGAATTATTTTAATGTTAATCTAATTTTGATTTTGATTTTGATTTTGATTTTGATTTTGATTGGATGGTAAGAAATAAAAGATTTAAATTAAAAATAGATAAAATAATTAGAATATCAAGTCCCAAAATTTTAATTTGGATTTATATTTAAAATATTTAAAAGCGGAGTGTCCTAAATTAGAATATTTATATTAAATTTGTAAAATATTATTCTTGCATTATTATTATATTATTTAAATTATTTTAAAATAATTTTAATATTTATTATGTCATTCACTTCAACCTTCAATTTAACTCTGGTTAAGCCATTAAATCTTGAATTTCTATTTGTTTCGATTCAATGCTTAATTCAATTTTCAAAACCTTCATTCTTCAATTTACCGAAGGCAGTGTCTATTTTCCATGCCCAGAAGGCATTTCTGAATTTTCTTCTTAGTGGCTATTACAGTAGTTGTTCTTTTGATTTACTTAAATGCTTTTTAATGGGTTTTACAAAGCTTTGTAATGATTATCAATCACCTATTATTTCAACCGTAGCTCCGGTTCAAGAAAGCTGAAACCGCTTAATCTCCCACTTTTCTTTCTCTTCTTACTAGTCCTTCAAGCCTTAATGTTTAAGCTTTTAGTGTATTTTGCTTTTGAGATGAATTTTAATTGATAAGTTTGAATAGTGTCTGAATGCGTTTTAGTTATCGAAAGTTTGTTTGAGCTTTTAGTAAAAGACAAATAATTTTTTGAATACTTTAAACCGTTTTAGAATCAAACTTAACCAAATAAAACTTTAATGTAAGCCCTTTTAGTACATTAAATATTTAAAGTGGCTGGAATGAATTGCAGATGAAGTGTGCTTATAGCAGTGAATGACTGTCAGTGCTTGTTTTTGGCAGCTAGTTAGTGGCATCACATGATGGGTTGACCTAAATTTTCATTCCCAAAGCACCTTATGTAGAAATTTTGAAGCTAAATTTTTAGATAATAAATTCTTCACAAAATTTGATTAACCTTAAAATGTAAATATTTGATTAATCCATTTATAGAAAATAAAATAATACAGAAAATTCTTAAGAATTTTTATTACCTTGAACAAGAGGGAAGATATATAGACATTTCTAAGAGATATTGTAAAATAAGAATAAATAAAAAAGGGAGAAAATTAAGAAGAGATAGTGGTCCTCTAGGGAGACATGGGGATTGCAAATCGAGGGCTATAAAGTAATTGATCCAACAAAACAAAGCCTTGTTTTATATCTCTTAAGCTCTTCAATATGAATGGAGAGTGAATGAGTGTTGATCTTCATATATGTGTCATAAATCAACAAAATTCAAATTGGCGGACTGAAAGCGTCGGCTCAATCAAAATACGGACATCACGAAAATGGTCGGGCCTCCGATGTGGCCGACTTCGCCGTTGTGTTCAAAACGTCAAAATTGATCGAAATATAAATATTACAAAATCTAACGATCAATCGATTAAGCGCTCGAGTTATTAATGTGGCAGCGCGCTCAGTCGGAAAACTAATGTCCAACAACCTCCGTTCATGAAATTGATTGCGTCGTTGGCCAAACACTATCAAATGAGGCATGCGTGCTTTCGGATGAGTGCGTGCAAATGTCGAATGAGCGGTTATCGAAAGAAATGCATGGCGTCATCAAAATCAACTAAATGACTCGGACGACGAGCGAACTTTTCCGCGTTCAAAACGCCAAATTGGCGAATATAAATATCGCGACGATGATCAACCGATAAACACTCATCGTCACAATGTCACGCTCTCGAGGTTAGGAGGTGTCGGCAGGATCGCTTCGTTCAAATTGATCAGCCATGACTTCAGAAATCTATCAGTAAGATTGCTTTCGCTCATTCTCGAAAATCGGCGGTCGAAAATGACGTGCATTTTGAGTTGAAATGATTTTGACGCCACTTGAATCAACGACGCCGATTGCAAAGCTGCAATGTGTTGAACGTTAGATCACCTTGATTGATATATATATATATATATATATGTGTTATATGTATTTATCGATCGAAATCCATATTAAAATTATTTAATAAATTTAAAATTTATTTAAAAATCTCTAAATTAACCCATGCTCAACCGTTCCCTCCTATTTTTAGTTTTTTGATAAATTGAAAAAAAAGGCGGTTCTACTCCATTTTTCATTGTTTCTCTCTCACATCCCTTGAAAAAAGCGAAAAAAATTTACTCTACTTTCATTTTTGTTCTCTCCGTCTGAATAAAAGCAGCGAATGAAAAGCTCGATCTGTGAGCCTGTGACCACGCATCAGCTCATTTACCCACGGCGCGCTCTGCCGGAATCGTAAGCGATTAAACTCGACAAGCTGCAGCTCTGCCGGACATGCTCTGAAGCCAGGTTTCTCTACGTCTTCTGACATAATCTTAAGATCTTGCTCCGTGATTTCAGAATCATGAGAATTGATATCATTAATAGAAATCGAGAGAAATAGATTAAACAGAAAATAAAATTTAAATCTTTAGAATTTCCGTGATTAACCTCTACATGACTTTATCCAGTTTTAAAACAGATGAAGAACATCGTCAACGTTTTTTTTTGATTTCCAAAATTCGCTTTCTTTATTGTGCTAAGGGAAGAAACATCATCAATGAAAATTCTTTCGATTTGGACGTCGTTATTAAATAATCATTTTAAACATGCGGGAATAAAATCGTCAATGGATCTTCTTCGATTGACATCGCATCTAAAATGTTTTTAGAAAAAAAAACATCATCAACAGATGAATTCTTTCAATTTTGGCGTCGCGTTCCTTTCATTACATTGCCATACGGATCTGCAAGCATTTTGCCGCAGAAATGCGTCAATATGTGATCTGAATGTGGATATATATATATATATATATATATATATATATATATATATATATATATATATGTTTGTGTTTATTGATTTTAAAATTCGTTGTCTAAACGAGAATAAGATGAAATCGGTTGTTTTCAGAGACATTTTAGCTCACGTGAGTAAGCCAACACTGTTAATCGCTTCTGATAAAATGTTCTTAGAAATTTTAAATTTAGACTTAAAAAAAATAATGAATATATATCGATTTATTTCTTTTCGGGTTTAAAGCTCGTTGTCAAGCAACATGTATGACAAGATAAAAAAAATCGCTGTTGTAAGAATTCAATGTCAAAATCGAGCTTAAATTCACAAACTTTAATTGTAATTCTCTCAGCTTAAATTAAAGCGATAAAGTGAGTTCTTTTTTTTTGCAAATTCCTCAAAATTAAACAACCTTTAATTGGAATTTTGGGGAGATTAATGCTAAACTCATAACAAATTTACAATAAACTTAAAGTCTAAGGATGAATCCAAATTGGTTTAATAACTCTTATATGAATATGAAAGATTACTTATCTTTCATTTGCGTGGTAGGGTTAAAACAATAACAATGAAATCGACACTATCAAAAGTGATGTAGATTGAACATAACTAAATTGAGAATTACAAAACTTAAAAGTCTGGTAATGTTTTAAACTACAATCTAAATCGAACGCCTTCTTATCTACAACTTTATACTGGTAGAGCGATGCTAAATTAAAATCTACAAATCATGGACTTCTTTGATAAAAATTAAGAAATTTCATTCTAATTATGATTTTAAAATCATGATTTTATTAATTAGATGAAATTAAAAAAGCTAATTGGAATATATTAAATATTAATTTGAAAAATCTAATGAGATATTAGATCAATTTATAAATTCTTTGGGATCTCTCTTTGTACAGATGAAAAGCGATCTTAAATCAAAATCTACAAAATCATGAGCTTCCTTTGATCAAAATGAAGAAATTTTTAATTATGATTTTAAAATCAATGATTTAATTAATGAAATTAAATTTATAAATTAAGATGTCTTTGAAGATTTAGTCAAATTTTAATGTTCGTTGCGAAATTGGAATATATTAAATATTAATCTGAAAAATCTAATAAGATATTAGATTAATTTACGTCTTCTTTCGGATCATGTTCTTTGCAAACAAACATAAGGCGATATTAAATCAAAATCTACAAAAATCATGGCTTTTTAATCAAAAATTAAGAATTTCATTAATTTTGATTTTCAAAATCAACGAAATCACTAATTAGATGAAATTATAAAAATTTATAAAACCCATGGTATTATCTTAAATGCTTAAATTCAAGTGTTTGAGGATCTTTGCTTGTTGTTTCGGTTTTGTCTTAGATTTGGTACGGATTAACAAAACCTAAAACCTATAATAAGAGTTTGTCGGTGAAATATCGGCGATTACGTTATTAATTAATAAATTCTATCTACAAAAGCGATTAAATCAGTATTCTATTTTTCAATCAATCTCTTGTCGTCGTCCTTCCTCGATTCGTAAATCTTAAATAATCCATAGATAAAAGTAATTTACCAGTCTCTGTCGGTGTTTGACTTGTGACTTCATTATATTATGATCATGATCATGTTCGTATCTACGATGTTCCGCTTTGAGTTGTGAATCATATGATTTATGATAAAAAACAAACTACGTCATTAAACTTAAAGATTGCTTCTTGAAATAACATCAGTCTACAAAATTTTTGAACGACGCTTACGATATTCTTTATGAGATCCTATCAATCTCTTGTCGGTAGGGCGTGTGTCACTCCCGATTGCGTGGTTTGATGAGCTCCAGATGAAAGTTCGACAGAGTCTCGATGGTGGTTTGCTTTGACTTCATTATTATGATCGTGGCAGTATGCTCCGATCTCTGCTTTGAGTTGTGAATCATCGTGGGTAAACTTAGATTGTCTTCTTACAAACATCTGTCCAGAATTTTTTTTGGACGTACAAATGTGTTCTTGATGAGAATCCTTCTCGGGTTAGATTATTCCTCTCACAAGTAGGCAGGGATCGCTGACGCGGGATACTAACCATGGGATCTAGATCGGACACATCATCATTCCCCCAATCATCCGGTTTAAGCTAAAAATGATAAATTTCATAATTTGAAATTTCAAAACTTCCATATCTTTTCTTTATTATGCTTCTGCGTTAAGCGATAAATAGTCTGTCAGTTCTCTCCTTATTGAGAGGATAATTAACTATAGGGGCTTTTTGCTACTGAACCGATCTAAAGTCCTTACCAAATGAGGACGAAATCTCTAGGTAGTGTCTTATTTACTATTCCATCTGCCTTCTGAAAATTACACCGACATTTTCAAATAAATCACTCTCTTCAATTCAATATTAAAAAATTGTCAAGTGGTCGGTGACGAATTTTCGGAGCTCAGAATGGGCATCACCAAAGGAGAGAGAATGTGGCGGTCAATAGCCACGGTATTGTAGTGCGCTATAATATTGTGCTACAATAGTCAGAAATTCAACACTATTCTTCAAATTAGATGGTATAGATCTACTATTATAAGTTTATTTATAATATTTTTTGAATGTGGGGTTGCATAATTTTTTGATGAATATGTTGGTTAGTTGATTTCCTATAGTAGGTACATATGGAATTTATATCTGGTCACTTTTTTTTTTTTTTTTTTTTTGCAGTGCCTATCAACTTCAATATGTTTGGTAGGATCATGTTGTACTGAATTGTGTGCAATGCTGATGACTGATTTTTTATTACAATATATTTTCATAAGCTCTTTTTACTTGAATTCAAAGCCATGCTTAAGAGATTTATGAGCAAGTTATGCGATTTTCTGTCAAGGATGTATAGTATTCGGAAGTTAGATTTATATCCATTAGTGATCTAGCATAGTTTGCATCTCTCTATCCTTCAATTTGTAGGATATCATTCCTTTTTATATAGAGTTTTTTCTAAGCTAATTTAAGATATTTGAGAATTCTCTATGTGTCTTGAAGATGCAAATCTTTAGATTTGTGCATAGATTAGTTGACTTCACTTAGTGCAAATACAATATTATGACAGATGTGAGATAAGTATATTAATTTTTCTACTAACCTTTGATATTGTTTTGTTTCTACATTTCCTTCTTTATGATGGTCTAATTTTGTCCTAATTCAATTGGAGTTTCATATAGATTATCATTTTGATTTCTACCAGTAGGTTCATAATATATTTTTGTAGGGAAAGAAATATCCCTTATTTAGATCGAACCTCTTTTGTGCTGAAAAAATAGTAGCTTCGACGAGTTTTTTTCCGAGAGTAGAGCTTTTTTATTTTCATCTCCTGTAACAATCATAGTGTCAATATATATAATATAAATTAAGGCTTTACCATTAATAGAGTGCTTTATGAAGAGACTATGGCCTTTTTAGTTTTGTTTCTATGTAGCTCGTATCATAACTTTTATAAATTCGTCAAACCGAGGTGCTTGTTTCAGTTTGTATAGGGCATTCTTTAATATGCATATTCTTTTTTTACATCCTTATTATTGTATAGGCCATCCATGATTTATCTTTAGAGATATTAGAATGTAAAAAATATTCACATTTATAATAGGAGCAAAGAGTTCTTGATAGTTAATCTTATATCCTTTTGCTTCCAATTTTGTTTTGTACTTTAATAGGGTCTCATTTATTTTTTATTTGATTATGAATATCTATTTGTATTCTATTAGCTTCTTTTTTTTTGGTAACTTTACGTCTTCTTTGTACAATGTTTTTCGAAGACATTTGTCTCTTCTCTCATGGCCTTTTTATAATTCTTATTTTCAAGTGCCTCAAAAAAAGTTTGTGAAATATAAATGAGTTTGGTGATTATATTATTCAGAAAGACTTTATGAGAGGGAGAATTTATAGAAGGAGATGTATTTAGAGATAAAATATAAATGAGTAGTAATAGGTTGATTAGTCTTATCTGATAATGGCTCTTAGTTTTATACTTGTTAGAGATCCTAGTTGTTGTTCCTTCTTGTATAGATCTGAAGGGGTCTTGGTACAAGATTTATGTTTATAAGTTTTTGGATACAAGAATATCAAGATGAAAATATTTATCAAAATTATCTTTAAATTAGGAATTCTCCCCTTAAATATGAATTTGAATAAAGAAGTTATAAGTTTCATTAGAAGTGCTATCCTTTTAAGTGAATTTTTTTGGGGTGAATGATAGCACTATATTATTTCTGTGTGGCTGAATATTTGATGAATACACACTTGATAGCTCTTTGATCAAGTATTTCTTATAGTGTTTATGGATATGAGCATAGGTGATGTATTCAAAATTTTAAGCCTGATATTTAAGTTGCTTGTAGTAAAGAATTTTAGCAAATAATTTATGAGACTTTAGAATTAATTACTTTGGAGGATATTCTTTTGATTAAATATACACTTATTACAACAACAACAACAACAACAACAAGCCTTAATCACTAGTTCATTATGAATCATGTTCTCCATTTGTGTCTATTATGTGTCAAATTCTCATCTAATTCAAGTATACTAAGATCATTTTATACATCTTAACCAAGTCTTTTAGGTCTACTCTACCTTTCTTAACATAAGGCAAATCTAATACATCTACTCTCTAATGGTCTGACGGCGGCGCTTTATGTGGCCAAACCATCTAGGCGACTCTCCCTAATCTTATCTACCATGGTACTCCAACTTTTTTAGAATATACTCATTTTGCATTCTATCTCTCAAAGTAAAGCCACTCATCCACTAAGCATCCTCATCTACTGTACACTTAACTTAGTCTTATGCTTCTCTTTTATTGGCACATTTCCAGTCATTGGTCTTACCACCATCTTATAAAATTTTCCTTAAGTTTAAGTGGAACTTTTTTATCACATAATAGGCGATGCATTCCTCCACTTCAACCATCCAACTTGAATTCTACTAATAACATCTCCATCTATTTCACCATCATTTTGAACAATAGATCCTAAATATATCTCACTCTTATTAATGACTTCTAAGTCACAACACTAAACTTACAACTAAAATTACACTCCATATATTCGGTTTAGATCTTAACCTTTTAAGTTGACCTCCATAATTCAAGTTTCTGGACTCCCTCTAGTCTTATCAACAAGAAGAATGTCAAACAAAGCATACACCAAGGTACATCTTCTTGTAAATGCCTGTAAGAACATCCATAACTAAAGTAAAAGATAAGGGCTTAATGTTGATCCTTGATGTAATCCAAGCTGAAATAGGAAAATATTTTGTCAATCCTCCTTGTGGGACCAAATGCTTCTAGTATACATATCCTTAATGACTTGAATATATTAAACTTCTCTCTAGAACTCTCAGAAATCTCTTGACTTCATAAGCTTTCTTCAATAAATATCATATGTAGATCCTTCTTACTTTCTCTATTCATAAACCTCTTAACAAATGTATAGCATCCATAGTAGATCTACCGGCATGAAAGCGATTGTGAAACTTACGGATCGTAAATGCTCGATTACTCTCTCCCATAATTTTAATGTATGGCACATTAACTTAATTCCTCTATAATTTGCACACTCTTGTGCATCACCTTTATTCTTAAATATAGGAAGATCTTTCTCGGTCATTGTTTAGTTAAGGTTCTAAAATCAATCGTCTTTGTCCCATTGAAAAAGTTTATATATCTACATTTTTTAATCTTTTAAGAAAAAGACTTTATTATTTTCATCATAATATTTGACTATGTCTTTCATATATCTTTGCTTGGCTAACTTGCTTATCACATCGTTTTCTTTGGTGTAAATCTATTATTATAAATCACTAAAAGTAAATTTTTTCATCATATATTTCTTCTTAGAATCTCTACAGCACTTTATATCTTTTCCCAATTCTCATTTTTAGTCAAGTTTTAATCTTCTTATTCTTATCTTTTTCGCTCGACTCACTATTCTTTAAGAAAACTTTTTGATTCTCCAGCATCTTTAAGCTTGTTTAATTTCCATATTTTTTTAAAATGTTACTTAACATGACATTTAAATTCTAATATCTTGCTCTTAAAATATTTTTATTTGTGTTCTTTAAGTATCATCTAATCTAGGACAATAATTTAGTTTATTTTTCTCTTAATCTTTCATCTTAAAATCTAAAATTAATATGATGTTAGACTTAAAATTTCACTTGTATGACCTACAATCTTTACAATTTAAGCGATCTATTTTCTTTGTCAAAATAATCAATCTGTTTTACTAGATCCATTTTTTGTAATAATATGTTCATCTCTTTTCTTAAAAAAGTATTAGAACTACAAAATTATAAAATAAAAATCTAATATAGTTTTCTTCATTAGTCACTAATCATATATGAATCTTTAAAATCTTCTTATTCACCATAAATCTCCTCCGATAAATACTTTTGAGGGCATCTGTTGTATTAATCTCATTCATTCCAAAATTTTTCTTACCTCCAAACCTACTTGAGATACACTATAACATTGATAATCTTGGTATCACAAAAATCTTTAAAGTATAATTACATCATTAATCTATAGATATCTTCTTTTTATCATATGACATTTCTAGTTGACTTTTAAATACCAAAGTTTAAAACCTAAACTATCAATCTCTTGACTTCTCACCAATTTAGTTCTTGGTAAAATATTTATCTTCTATGACCATAATATCTATTAATTCCATTAATTTACACGTAAGAGTACATATTCAAGATCTAAATAATTTTGGTTTCATGGACTAACTTCTTTGCGCATCGTCAAAATGTGGGAACTGCTATTTAACACTTGTGCGGCCGTCGTGATTTCACATTTTGTATTCATCTGGCATAAAGCTTAGGGATACAAGATGATTTAAAGGATTATGTGATTATTTCTAAATTTGGTACATTGACTATAGCAATCCACTTTTGCATCGGAGGGACGCAATGATAGTGTTAATGATCATTAGAGCAATTAATATCATTTGGGCATTTGATTGTGGTCTTAATGATCTCCAAAAGATAGTTTTTTTCTACCATTTGTTGCAAAGTGTAAAGAAAATTACCTCTTTTGAATAAATGATAATGTATAATTAAACTAATCATGGTCACTATTAGTTTGAATAAATTGATGTTAGTGTTAAATTGATTCTTTATCATAGCCATGAATATAAGTTGTATAGTGTTAACATCAAAATATTTAATTAAATATTATCATATCATTCAAGTGCATTCATCAATAAAAGTAATAAAATCAGTGGCTCTGAAGATATTGAGGATTTTAGAGGATCCCCCAGATGTCAAAATGAGTAAATACAAAAATATTAGATGATCTAGAGTTGCTTATAAGAAAGGAAACACAATGATGGTTAGTAATTTTAGAAGTTTTACAATAAAATTTTTTAAATTTTGTATTTATGAAAAGAGAAAGAAAACATATACTAAAATTTTTTAAAAGAAGAGGCTCTAATCTATAATGGTGTATCTAGATGATGTTGATGGTGCTTGAGATGAATGAACATGATAGCTAATTTTGGACTTCAATAAGGTATAATATATCCTTTCTTCTAACTTGTCATATCATCTTTATTGTAGTGATGTTTTTAAAAAAAATATAACGATCAATAAAAAAAAGATGATTTTGTAGTTATAGTCTTTGAGAAATTTGTGAATAGATAAATTGTTAAATACAACATGTAGAATATGCAATAAATTATTGATAGTTCAGAGCAATTGAAATATCTCCTTGTCTTGTAATGATAGTTAAAGATAGATTTGCAACTCTTTTTTAATTGTTGGGATAGGGTTTATAAGTTTGAAATATATTGATGAGGTTTGTCATATGGTTAGTATCCCCTAAATCTAGAATCTAGGAAGGAAATAAATCACTATAAATATAAAAATTAAAAATTATATCATTCTGAGCAATAAAGCAAAATTTAGATAACTTTTTTAATGAATTGAAAAAACTTTTTAATTTATCATATTTTTTAAGTTAAGTCCTTCTAACTCTACTGGATAGGCCCGTCTTTTTTTTTTTAAAAGTTTTGTTTTTTTTTTCTCTATAATCTTAGTTCATTTCATGGAGCTTTCAACATTTGTCTTTAGTGTGTTATTTCTTTTTGCATTATTTGCACCATAGATTATCTTTAGAAAAAGATTTTAATTTTTTTAGGAGAAAATTTTGTGATAGACAGTCCCTTTCTTGGGATTCATAAGTTATGATACTTATTTCGAGACCTGGACTATTGCTCATCACCTTTTTTTTTCTTCTTCAACCCAAATAAGAGAGAATACTTCATTTAGAGTAAAGAGATTTTCTTTGCTTAAGATTTGAACATGAATTTGATCAATTTTATTGAGTCTTATCAAGAACTTAATGATTACTGCTCGCTCCATGAATTATAAAGGGTCATTGCATTCTCACAACATGATATCTTGAGATTTTGATTGTAGTCCAATTTCAACTAGTAAATTTTTATGATATATATTCAATGACAAAAAAAATTATTTAAGTGCATCTCAAACTTTTTTTTTTTTGGCGGTGGAGAGAAATATAAAAGGCCATTGATCTCTAGTAGCATGGTGTAGAGATATCACAATCACATGGAAAAAGAGTCAAGATAGATAGGAAGGGGTTGCAAATTAAGAGAGAAGAAGCAAGCTTTTCTTATGTAAATATGAGTGATGTCTTTTGCTTCTTCAGAACAAATGTGATGTTATTTTTGGTTCCATTAAAAGAAAAAACTTACATTTATGATAGTAAGAATCTTTTATTTGGACTCTTGTAACATAAAAATGAAGAGAGTAATTGCTGTTAGGCAAGAGAGTTCCTTAATCTAAGATTGACTACTATGAACCACAAAATGTCTACAAAAGAGATTAAGCAGCACAAAAGAGAACAATAAAATTTATGTACATGGTTGCACAGAGATCACATAATCTATTAAATTTCAAAAAATAAGCACATGAAACATTACACTTCATACAAAATTAGATATATGGACAAATAAGCTGCTTTATCTAATTAAGAGAAAAATATAATCAATTGATATGATGATTAGATAGATGTAAAGAAAGAGAGATTTTATTTCAAATTACCATCTTTCCAATATTTATTGCAGAAGTTTAAATGAAAGTTATTGAGTTTTATGACCAAGAGCTTCTTTTTTCACTAAAATAAAAAATAATACCACTTTTTCCTTTCCGAAGAAGCAAAAATTCTTCTTATAAGGGCCCAAATTTTTTTTCTTTTTCTTTCTATTGTTTCTCTTCCTCTTCTCTCTTTATTACTTCTTCTTGTATTATGCATCAATCCAAGACAACCACCTCTTCACATAATGCTTAAAGGTGTTAGATTTCAAGTTTAATAATGTTATGTAGATAATGGTAAGTATCATAATATTGATGTTAGGAAACATATGATAGATAATAAATTTATTAGGTTTAGATGGAGAATTTTAAGTAAAAATTTGTATGAATTACATAAAATTGTTTGCCTACCTTAACAACCTCCCACTTGGAGATAGAATATCTGATATTCTTATTCAATGATCCATATTTGAACAATTTTTTTGTGTTGCCTTCTTTCATTAGTCATAAAAGTTAACTGAGACTTTGCAATATTGCAGTCCATTAGTAGCATACCTATTGAACTTTGCCTCATTATTGTATTTCTTCTTTATTTCAAAATTTTGCTTATCATGCATCATTAATTAACGTTTTGAAAGCTCTAGTTTGTTAAAAATTTTATTTTGTGTTGCTCTTCTCGAATCGTTAATAATATAATTTGTAGTAGCTCCATTTTTCTAGTACTTGACATCATATACATAGTACCTTTCTTACTTTTATGAGCTACCATTATAGTTGTTGAACCCAATACATCAATATGTGGCACTTTGCAAGTGAAATGCATAAAGTTAGCTATCTCTATTTAACTTCAAGATACTAGACCTTGAGGGTGTTATCTTGTAACATTAAGATCACTTAAAGATATTAAAGTTTTCTTTAAAATTAGTACTTATTGGACTCTAATAGATATGGATATAATATCATGTGCCTCAACTTCATAGTGCCAACCTTGACTTGTACTTACATCATAATAGAAGTAAATCTTGAGGTTGACACGATAAATCATGCATTGTGGAAAATCAATAACATGATGAAGATTGATGTAAAAGAAAACATAAATAGAACAAAATAAAAAATTGAATATTACTACAAAAGACATTCAAGATGCACTTATCCTCATACTCATAGTCTAATGGAATTGTCCATGTGTACTTTTGCCATGATTAAAGATTGAATACTACCAAGGATTTTTCTCTAACTTGTAATAAATTGTCAATTGGCGCCTTTTTAAGTTTAGAAATTGTCTTTTAAGAAGTGAATTTTAATATTGTATCATGATTATATCATATAGTATCTGAAATGCTTGTAACATGGGGTAAAAACGATAGCAATAATCCCAGATCATCATTAACAACAATACATCAATATTCTATAAATCTTAAATGATGAAATTAAGCTCATTTACATGTTATTTAATAATTTTATCTTTCTGTATGCAAAATAAATATTCTTTGATTCTAATAAAATTTATTGGGAGATTTTAGTCATGCATAAAGACTCTAGCTTAAGAAGCTTTTTTACCGTTATTTTCTATAAGACTTATGTTACTATCTCATGTATAAAACATACCTAAATTGTTGGGAGATCTTTCTCATCATCTATGTCTTGTCTTTACTTTCAAACATCTTAGTACACCTTATTAGTGCTTTCATAAGCCCCTGGACAAGTACATCATGTTTCTTAGTTCATAAAGAATGAAATTCTTTCATCCATCAAACTTCTTCCTCGTTAACTTCATCGATTGGATATTTTCATAACCTCGATACTCTAATTGTTGGGAAGAGAATAGTCTAAAATTAAGGGCAAATATTATGAATCATAGAGTGAATATTAAAGAAATAAAAACTATAATAGATCATCAAAATTATGTGGTTTAGTTTAAGTAAAGTCTATATCTGCGGTTGCATAGATCACATAATTTGTTGAGCTTTAAAGAGATATGAAGAATTACACTTCATATAAAATTAGAAATATTAAAATAGCAACACTTTTGTCTGACAACAACACAACAACAACAACAATAAGCCTTAATCCCAGGGTGATGAATCCTTTCCATTTATTGTCTTATTATGTGTCAAATTCTCATTTAATTCAAGTATACTAAGATCATTTTTTATACATCTTAACCAAGTCTTTTGTAGGTCTCTCTACCTTTCTTAACATAAGGTAAATCTAATGCATCTACTCTCTCCTGTCATTGGACGGTAGGCGCTTTATGTGGCCAAACCATCTAAGCGACTCTCCCTAATCTTATCTATCACTTTGGAGCTACTCCAACTTTTTCCCGAACATACTCATTTTGCATTCTATCTCTAGGTAAAACTCATCCACACATCCTCATCTGTAATACTTAACTTTGTCTTATGTTTCTCTTTTATTGGCCAACATTACACCATAAGTCATTGCGGTCTTACCACCATCTTATAAAATTTTCCTTAAGTTTAAGTGGAACTTTTCTATCACATAATAGGCGGATGCATTCCTCCACTTCAACCATCCAACTTGAATTTACTAATAATATCTCCATCTATTTCACCATCATTTTGAACAATAGAGCCTAAATATCACAGATGCTCACTCTTATTAATGACTTGATCACCTAAAGTCACTAAAACTTCTACAACTAAAATTACACTCCATATATTAGGTTTTAGATCTGCTTAAGCGAAAACCTTTAGACTCTAAGTTGACCTCCATAATTCAAGTTTACGTTGGACTCCCTCTCTAGTCTTATCAAGAAGAATGTCATCGACAAAAGCATACACCAAGGTACATCTTCTTGTAAATGCCTCGTAAGAACATCCATAACTAAAGTAAAAAAATAAGGGCTTAATGTTGATCCTTGATGTAATCCAATGAAATAGGAAAATAGTTTGTCAATCCTCCTTGTGTTTGGACACAAGTGGCGACTCTAGTATACATATCCTTAATGACTTGAATATAACCAATATTAACTTCGTTCTAGAACTCTCCAAAGAACATCTCTTGAGACTTTATCATAAGCTTTCTCTAAATCAATAAATATCATATGTAGATCCTTTTTTATTTTCTCTATGCTTCTCCATCAAACCTCTTAACAAATGTATAGCATCCATAGTAGATCGGCATGAAACCAAAGCGATTGTGAGAAACTTTTTATCACATCGTAACTATGCTCAATTACTCTCTCCCATAATTTTAATGTATGATACATTAACTTAATTCCTCTATAATTTGCACACTCTTGTGCATCACCTTTATTCTTAAATATAGGAACCAACAAACTCTTTCTCCACTCATCTGGCATCTTTTTAGTCTTTAAAATAACATTAAAAAGATTTGTAAGCCAATAAATTCCTTGATCTCTAAACATTTCCACACATTGGAATATTATTGGTCTACTTGCTTTTCCACATTTCATTTTCTTTAAAGCTTCTTGATTTACTAATCTGACGATAAAAATGAAATTCTCTATTTTTGTTTAGGGTATTAAGGTTGCTAAAATCAATCGTACTTTCGGATCCTTCATTGAAAAGTTTATTAAAATACCATCCACTATTTTCATATCTTTTCTAAGAAAAAACTTTATTATTTTCATCCTTAATCTCATACTTACTATGTCTTTACTTCTCCTATCTCTTTGGTTGGCTAACTTATACATACATCTTTCACCTTCTGGTATCTATTGTATAAATCACTAAAAATAAATTTTTTGCATCATATATTGCTTTCTTAGAATCTCTGCCATTTTATATCTTTCCCAATTCTCGGTTTTACATCTAAGTTTTATAACAATGCTTCTTATTTTTATCTTTTCTTGCACACTCGACTCCACCACCAACTATTCTTAAAAAGCTTTCCTTTTGATTAAGCACATCTTTAGCTTGTTTAATAGCACTTGATATTTTTTACATAATTAGCTTCTTTATGAACATCCCAAACTTTAATTTCTTGTAGCTTGCTCTTAAAATATTTTTTGTGTTTCTTTAAGTGTCAATCTAATCTAGACAATAATTAAGTTTATTTTTCTCTTACAACCTTTCATCTTAAAATCTAAAACTAATAGTCGATGTTGGGATCTTAAAATTTCACTTGGAATGGCACAATCTTTACAATCTAAGATCTATTTTTCTTATCAAAAATAATCAATCGTGTTTTTCTAGATCCATTTTATAAGTAATAATATGTTCATCTCTTCTTCTTAAATAAAGTATTAGCAACTACAAAATAAGCTAAGGCAAAATCTAATATAGTCTACCTTCTTCATTAGTCAAATCATAACCCATGAATACTTTTAAAATCTTCCACTCTACCAACATGTCCATTTAAATCTCCCCAATAAATATTTTTTTCAAGAGGTATCTTTTTGTATTAATCCTCTAATTCATTCCATTTTCTTTTGAGCTTACCTCCAAACCTTGAGGAGCGTAGACTTATAACATTGATAATCTTAGTATCAATAATCTTTAAAGCTATAATTCTATCTCCACATCTATTAATACTTATAACATTATCTTTCAAACTTTTATCTATAATCACACCTACCTTTTCTAGTTCTTTTACCGAATACCAAAGTTTAAAACCTAAACAATCAATCTCTTGGCCTTCTCAACTCATTTAGTTTCTTGAACACATAAAATATTTATCTTTCTACAACCATAATATCTATTAATTCTATTAATTTACCTGTAAGAGTACTTATATTCCAAGATCCTAACCTAATTCTAGTTTCATGGACTAACTTCTTTGTTTAGTTGAGAAGAAAATATATTTACACTTTGCAATATTGCTAGACTACTTCTTCCTTGAAGAAGTTGAACTCAACTTGCAAGCGCTTGAAAGATTTCTTCTTTTCTTTCACGGATGACCCCTCCCATCTTTCTTTTTCTTCCTCTTTCTCACCTCTTTATCATTTATTTTTTGGATGTTCTATTGGTGAGGATTATGTAGGTTAATTATGAGCCACCATTGATGACTTTTGTAGCTCCATTATAGATTATTATGTTAGTTTCTATTTAGGACTTCATGGTAGTCTCCATTTAAATATTTTGTTGGTAGCTTTCAATTAAGGTTTTTTGGTAGTTACCAATCTTGTAAAAAAAAAATCAAAATCAAATCAAATAAAAATATTCAATGAAATTAGACTTCAAACTTAACATGATGTACTATTTTGAGATTTAATGGAGTATTTAATCTTTGTGTATCTGTAAACATAGGTATATCTTGTTGAATCATGTAAGCGTGTGTAACTTATGTTTGTGATTTTTTTTGTATTCATTCTCTCATCTTCTTTTGATTTTGATTAAAGTTTTATTACTATCCTAATAGCTTAGTTGTTGGGAGGCATGCTGCCTTAAATAAAAAATGGTTGCAACTAGAGCAGATGCAAAGTAAGCCAGGGCGCTAGGGTTGCGCGAAGTACACAACATTCGACTTGTATGGTATACATGTATAGTGTTTTGCCATTGCATGGTGTTTAATAGAGATTTGCACGGACAACAAGGGAAGTGCTAGGGTTGCACGAAACACACATTATGGTATACATGTATAGTGTTTTGCCATTGCATGGTGTTTAATAGAGATTTGCACAGACAAGGGAAGTTTTTCTTAAGAACAGTTTTTCATCATGGGTGTATAGCCAAATACTTCTTAAGTCAAACTCAACTATGTGTTTATCAAACATTCTTAAATGTCCTTGTCAAAATCGACATCTAATGGTGGTCGACTAAATCAATTCAGTATTCGTCCAGTTGATATGCTGCCATCCGAGATTCATCAAGTTCTGAATTATGAATAACAACTCAAATTGACTAATGAATAATGTTCATCAAATTCTAGTAGGTATGTTCATAGAATCTTTGGTTCTAACAATAGACACTATGGATCTATACAAACTAAGGGGCTATTTGGGATCAATTTTATTTTTTATTTTTTATTTTTATTTTATGTTAATTTTGAAAACATATTTATTTAAAATATTTTTATATGTTTTATATTTTATTTTAAAATAAATAACATTACTTTAAAAATACTCAGTTTTAGATATTGTTTTAAAAATAAGAATTACAATCAAGCATATTTTATTTTAAATAAAATAAAACATAAACAAAATAAAATAAAACAAAAACACAAAATAAAAAAATAAAAAAATAAAAAATAAAAGTGATCCCAAACGGCCCTTAAATAAAGGAGGCTTGCACTGCATCCATATTGACAGGTGTAGCAGTCCTTTTATTGACAGAAAGGTCTTGAGGTACAAAAACAGGTTTCTATGCTGTTAGAAGTTTGTAGAGGTATAAGATATTGCAAAGCTGTTTCAAGGATTCAAACTAAACCCATAAAATCATATGTTGGAGAAATTTGTATGTCATTATCCTATTATTAGGTTTATCCCAAGTATTTTGACCAGATTTACGCAACTTCATTCTCCATAAGTTCAATTTTTTTGGTGAACCTTTCATGGATAAATGACTAAAATACTATGCTGTAGGAAAGCATTTTGTTTTGTTGAAACCGTTTGTTTAATCTATTTTGAAGTTATTTTTTCATTTTTCTAATGCATATTTACTCTCTTCTATTACAGGAACCACTTCACCCTTTAATTTTAGGCGGTGATCACTCTATTTCCTATCCTGCTGTTAGAGCAGTGTCAGAAAAGCTTGGGGGACCGATAGACATTCTTCATCTTGATGCCCATCCTGATATATATGATGCATTTGAAGGCAATAAATACTCCCATGCTTCTTCTTTTGCACGGATAATGGAAGGGGGTTATGCTCGTCGACTATTACAGGTAATGGTTCAATTTTCTTTATTAAATAACGTTCTTTATATTTCCAAAATTGATCTTTTGAGGACAGTTGCTGATATAAAACGGTTTAAATTATTTATTTTTGTATTGATAACATATTCATGAGCTTTTCTGTAAAATAATCTTTTGGTCTGAAAAAGTGTTTGAACATCTCTAGAAATCTTATCATTATTTATTAAAGTGTTTGATGATGATGATGATGATGATCATCATCATGATGATGATCATGATGATGTTACCATTATTTACTTTGGAAATTATTTTACATTATGTTATATGGTACTTTATGATGATTTATTATTATTATTGAAATTTAAACAAGCATTTTGTGTCTTTATCCGTTGTTGCAACGACATTCACAAGCTTGACACTTCAGTTTTCTTTAGAATTAATCATATCTGCATGTGGGATGCTTCAGGTTCTTTTGAGTTTCAGCTAACTAAGCGACCATTCATTTACCCTTGCACCTAATTATGATAACTTTATCCAGGAAGGTTGCATTAGAACTTCAGAAGTGGGGAAGATTGCTTTTACCTCCACAATAATTTTTTCTTTGCTGCAAATGTTGTACTTTTGAATATGTTGCTTTTTTATCTGTTTCCTGCAAGCTATGTAGGACTAACTTTATGTTGAAAAGGATATCTGATACATCACTTCATTTCTTAGATTGCAATTAATGATCTAAACATCTAAGAGCTATCAAGTTGATTAATAAATCAAATAAACTATGTATTTTGCTAATTAATTCTAAGGTGGTTTTATTTACTAATAAAAACTCAGTTCCATGATATTTAAATTATGGATTTTACATAAATATGGGCATTGTTATATATAAAAGTATTTGAAAGTATTTTTCAAGTCCCAAATTTGGGATGTGACTTATTAATTTTGGCTGTGGTTCCTGTTTTTCTAAAAGAGGCTCATTCACAGTCATGCTTTTTTTTTTACCGGAGTTGGCTTTCCATAGAATGTTCAGTAGAAAAATATTCTATTGAAAAATTATGAAAGGAGGTTTTAATAGAATTTGCTTTTCAAGTTGAAAGGAAACTTTACCACTATAGAATCATTGATTTGATTCTTTCATTTTCTGTTGCACAGATTGGACTTAGATCTATCACTGCTGAAGGTCGTGAGCAAGGAAGAAGATTTGGTGTGGAACAGTATGAAATGCGCACATTTTCAAGGGATCGACATCTGTTAGAAAATCTGGTATGATTTATTGTGACTCACCTATCTTCTCCCATCTCTACACATGATTGGAACACCCATTCACCTCTAATGAAAACAGCTATAAATCTTGATGTCTTGCAATTCATTGACATATATGCAGGAGTACAAATAATTTTCAGAGAGTAGGGGCGCAAATGAATAATTTGCCCATCTTTTATAAGAGATTATAAAATTCAGAATGTGTAATTGCCCCTCTTCAAATATGAGGTTCCACTCCATGTATGGTCATGATCAAATCTAGGGCAGAGGCATTGAGGGTATATACCCTCACTTGCTTGAGCCTACCCTACCAAATTGTTTGATTGGACGCCTCAACCTCTCTTTATTTTACGGCATAGAATAAAATATTTATAAAAGATAAAAAATGCCAAAAAAATCTAGAATCAAGAGCGGAATCAATCTTAATTCTCAAGAAAGCAAATTTATATGTTAAGATAAAACTAAAGGGTAAAAAATAATTTTAGGAGGGACAAATGAACCTAGGGGTATGCGAGTCAAGTCTCTTTAAATCGAGCTGCTTGTTTAACCCATAGCTCAGCTAAACTCAGCTCGACTTCGATTTAAAGAAAGTCGAACTCGATCTTGCTATTTTTGACAAGTTTTGCAAACTCACTAACTTAAGATAAAACTAAAGGGTAAAAATAATTTTTAGGAGGGACAAATCACTAATTTGACTATCTTATATAAGAAAAATTATAAAGTTCTGTGGCAGCAATTATCCTCCCTCAACTGTGTCTAGCTGCCCTATTTAGAATATAGAGTTAGTAGAAATTGCAACACATTACTATCGTTCTTAGAAAATTATGAATGGCATTCTTAACTCACCATTGATGTTTCGCCTTAGCAACAACTATTGTAATTATAGAGTTTTAGGTAAATAAAGTTAATTTTATCACAGTGCCCGCTAAATAAGAAAAAAAAGTTTCTGGATTCGCCCTGCCGCCATGCATGTTGGTCTTTTCATGGTTTCTTTGCACGTATCAGTGTTAACTACTGATAGTTTTTTACTGGGTGTACAGAAACTGGGCGAAGGCGTAAAGGGAGTTTATATCTCTGTAGATGTGGATTGTCTCGACCCAGCATTCGCTCCCGGAGTTTCTCATATTGAGCCGGAGGCCTATCCTTCCGCGATGTCCTGAACATCCTCCACAATCTTCAAGCTAATGTCGTCGCCGCTGATGTAGTAGAATTCAATCCTCAGCGCGATACTGTCGACGGATGACTGCTATGGTGGCCGCCAAGTTGGTGAGGGAGCTCACCGCTAAGATATCTAAATAGAGTGCCATTTCTGTATCGATTTATTGAGCTCTTTTCTTTTTTTACAAGAATTTTTGTTTTGAGATGCGAGAGTCTCGGATCAATTCAGAGCCTTCTCGAAAGAGAAAATCGAAAGTTACAGAGAATAAATATTCATGTGCAGGTGGGGACTATGGCTTTATCTCTGTCTATTTGCTTTCAGCGAGTGGGATGAACAATTGCATGTGCGTGTTGCAGCAGTGACTAGTCTTAACAGCAACGAGCGCTCGTACTATTGCCGTTCTAGTGTTTTTTAGCATATGCATGGAGACTGGTTGTCATCATGATGCTGGTTTTATTCATGAAGCTTATGAGCTTTAAGTTGCCATACATAGATAATAATTAAAATATGGGCTAATTTTTAAAATAAGTATGGTTTAAAATATAATTAATAATTTAAATATCTTAAAATTAAAATTTAGATAAAGGTATAGTCGCTCCGGGCTTGTTTTTACAATTTCATTATTAAGTTTAATGTCTATCATTTATCGTTTGACGGTTGATTTATAGTATTATATAGAAGTCACCTATTTAAATGGGTGATTTATATGTAACTATTTTTTTAAAAATATTTTACCAATTTGGTTGAATTTAAGTTTTACTATTATCTGTCATTTGATGAAAATTTTATAAATATGTATATTTTTAATGATTTACACATATTTTTATGTTATATTTTATAAGTATTTGATTAAAGTAGAAAATATAATTTAAATGATTTTATTTAATTCTAAATTTATTTATATATATTAATTAGAGTATAAATAAGTATGTTTTAATGATTTACATAGATTAAAAAAGTTTGTTCATGAATAAGGATAAATATTAATATTTAGTCTAATATCTTAAATGATGGATATAATATCTTGATCATTAATGTATAAAGTGATCTATATGTGCATAAATATATATAAATCAAGAGAAAAAGTTATTTCAAATTGTATGGATAATCATTTCTGAAATTTGAGGGTAAAGATGATGGAATTATATAAGTGACTCTTACAGTTAGTTATTATTAAGTAAAATTTTAAATAAATAAATAAATATATATATATATATATATATATATATATATATATATATATATATATATATATATATATAAAAGGTTAAAGAAATTCTTGAGAATAGTTCATGTAGTCATTATTTTTCAATAAATTTTTTTTTCAACTTAAATAAATTTGGAATTAAGTAAAAAATATTTAAATTATATTTATCTACTAATTAATCAAATACTTGTAAAATATACTATAAAAATAGACGCATATCATTAAAAATATGCTTATTTAAAAAATTTGCATCAAAATAAAATAAATTAACAAATTCATATATTTATGCAATTGAGATAAAATATTAAGAATTTAATAAAATATTGATTGATAAGACTTTATATAATCAGAAGGTTGGATAGTTATAATGGTAGATAATATAAACTTAAATTAAATCAAATTGCAAATATTTTAAAAAAAAATAATAATTATATAAGATTTCGTGCCTTTAAATCTAACTATAAATCGTAAATCAAAATGACTTAGAAACATAAGCATACAGTGCCATCGATTATATATATAAATTAACTTTGAATGTACACTTAAATATTCTACATCTAAAATCATGCATTCTTAATTCATGGCAACAAAAAATTGAGAAAAAAAAACTAAAATTCTTTATCCCACAATAATGGGAGCAATTTGTTTATAGTCTCACCAACTTAGCATCTCAAGCTGGTCCGTTAAATGGTTCATACACTTATTAAAAAAAATAACAATAATTAAACTGCAATGTTCCATTCTTGTCAATGATACCTGCATAGAAGTTTTTAATAATTTCAATTATTGATCAGTCTATTTCATGGCCATTATTTAGAGGATTCATCTGCGCAAGTTATCCTCAATAAGTTCATTACAGTATTTTGAAAGCAGTAATTTTTTTTATAAAGTAAATTTAATCTTATATATATATATATATATAAATATATAAAGTCTTAAATCTAAAATATTTTATTTTATATTTTATTTAATAAAAAAACTATTGGAAAGGACTTAGAATCAGTTTAACCATATTTATTTTCAATATATAATCAATTGGTCTTTTAGTTCAAATTAAATAAACTCTGATTCATTGATTCATCAACTCGATTGGAAGGAAAAAAAGATTGCATGAGAATATTGCGATATAAAATTTGAATTAGAATTGTATGCGAGAATATTCATATCAAGAGAGATTATAGTCTAATTAAAATAGTTTTATCATGTAGATTAAAAATTATAAATATACAATTTTTTGTTTCTTCTCATCACCTTGAGATTACAAGATTTGAATTGCTGTCTCCTGCAATAATGGAGTATTTTTGAAGGCAGTGATTTGATTGGTGGACCATGAGTGATGGCACAATGACATTATCTTGATAATAAATTTATTAAAAATTTAATTTAAATAATCTCAAAATCAATTCATAAAACTCATAAATCAAATATTTAAGTATTTTAAAATCTATAATTTATATCAAAAAGTATATATTTGATTGCAGAAAATTCTTAATAATTTATAAAAAAAATTCTTAAAACTCAAAGTGTAAGCTAGTTTCATCAAATTGTAAACTATTTTTTTCATTAATAATAAAATTTTCAAGATGATTATAAATAATTATTTTTATAATGTAAAACGGTATTTCTTTTGTAAATAATAATAACTTGCAGTAAAAAGTATTTTTATATGTTTATAAAGTAATTGCTGTATATTTAAAGTTAGAGACTGATAATTGTCTGCCACTATAGGCTGAAAATTATTAATTTAGTAGTAGTATTACAAAAAAAAAAGTACAATGTACAATGACTTCTCCCAAAACTTCAGGTGAACATAACAGCTGGAGAACGGCGATCACTGTTTCGTTTTCATTTCCCTAATCTTCTTCCAGTAAGCAACACTTTTCTCATTTTCTTTACTGTTACAACTGCTCCACTTCCACGTCCACCATCGCTTCCCCTCCCTCGAAACTTGCTTCTTCGCGGTGGGGCCGGCGTGACCCACCACCACTGGTGGCTTCATCATACGAATAAGCGCCCAACATACACCATCAAAGAATGGATGTTGCTTGATCTCTGTCGCTCCCTTCACGCTCCCCATCCTCCGTCGTGGATCCCGCTCCAGCAGTCGCGAAATCAAATCCCTCGCAGCCACTGCCGCACGCCTTTGGTCGGCCTCGCCGTCGGGAAATCTCAACTCCCTTGAGAGAATGTTTTTCAAAGTTGCTTCTTTGCTCCCACCTTGGAACGGCGTCCGACCATAGATAAGCTCATAGATGAAAACCCCAAATGCCCACCAGTCAACGCCGTTACCGTGGCCGGCTCCGCCCACGATCTCCGGGGGGAGGTACTCGTGCGTCCCCACGCATGCACGGGAGAAGGCCGATTCTGGTTCCGCCACGAACTCCAGCTCTACCACTGATCTCCCGCGATTCCGGCGGTGGAGAACAGGGGAGACATCGGAGTGGAAACAGAGGTCGAAGTCAGAAAGCATGACGTGGCCGTCGGTGCGAAGGAGGACGTTCTCAGGCTTCAGGTCACGGTAAACGAAACCGAGGGCGTGGAGGTACTCGAGTGCGAGGAGGACCTCAGCGGCGTAGAATTTGACGGCGGGAAGAGGAAGGCGATGTCTAGGTCGGTGGCGGAGGAGGGAGTGGAGATCGCCGCCGGGGCAGTAGTCAATGAGGAAGCAGGCGTAGTGCGAGGCGTCGAGTCGGGCGTAGAGGGTGGGGAGAAAGGGGTGGTCGAGGCAAGCAAGAACGCGGGCCTCGGCTCGTACGTGAGAGAGAGTACTGACGGAGGCGTCGAGGTCGACGACTTTGAGAGCAAAGTCGAGGTTGTCGAAGCCGTGTAGGCGGCAGTGGAAGACGCGGGCGAGGTTTCCGGAGCCGATGTGGCGGAGGAGTTTGAGGTGGTGGAGGTGGATGGAGGCGTCGGGAGAGAGGTTCGCGGCAGCGCGAAGGGCGGACCAGTGGGGGTCGAGGCAGCGGTGGGGGAGAGGTTTGAGGGAGGAGGAAGAGGAGGAAGAGGAGGGGAGGCTGAGGCTACTGCGGGCGCTAGATGGGCCTCCGCCGAATGTGGTGGCGAAGGAGGAAGTGGAGGCGGAGCTGCTTGTGAAACTGAGGTCGAGGTCGGAGAGAGATTGTGGGAAGCTGGTTGTGGGGTGATTGTCCTCTTCAATAGTGGGTTCTGGTGCCATTGAAAAAGATGAAGTGGAAGAGGATATTCAAAGGTGAGGAGAGCACCAGGATGAAAGAGATCAAATGAAGAAAACTATCGAGAGGTGAGGAGGAGGGCAGATGAAAGAAAGAGCTCTGATGGATTGATCAAGACTGAGACGGGGTGAGCTTCTGAAGAGGCCAGTGGCTTTTAAAGGAAAGAAATTAACGCTCGATCTTGCACTAAAATTTCAATTCGAGCTCTCTATGACTCAGTCGTCGGTTTATTAACCCTCTAAAGGCTATTATCAAAATAAATTTATTTTACTATTATTTTTATTTCGATAGTAGTACAAAAATGACACCTTATATGTAATTTATTTTAGTCTAATAATTGAAAATTTTGACTCCTTTTATAAATTACAAAATTACAAAAGTAATGAGTTTATGATTTCATGTGAATGAGTGTAAATGAATTTATTATTAAACTTGTTTAAAATCTTAAAAAATTATCTTCCTTTACCATTTAATAATCATTTATATATTAATATGAAGTTTTTTATAAATAAAAATAGAGCAAAAGAGAAATAAAATAATGTTTAAGATTCATTTGAGATATTGACTCATGAATTGAATATGAATTTCATCAAAATAAATATTTACGATTCAGCATCAAGTCTATTTTTTTTTTTTTTTACTGTATGATGATGCATCAAAATAAGTTATAGGAATCTCTATAACTTAAACAGAGAAAATATATAGAGGATAATAACTTAACTAATTTTAATCAAAATAAAAAAAATAAAATATTATTTAAATTCTTGCATGATTATTTTCTTATAAGCCATAAATTCATAGAATTACATTAAATTTATCATCATTTAATTTGAAAAATAGAAGACACTATTTTTTATGGATATTTTATGAAAAAGATGTATATAATATTTGACATATATTGAATATAAATATGTCTGTGATATATGTCTAAAAGATATCAAATACGATTGTGGCATATCTAATTTTAAAAAATTAAAAAAATTTAGACATGCATGTTCTTCGTTAATTAAATTTAAATTATTTAAATATTAATTAAATATTATATTTTTATAATTTATATTATGTCAAATAAATTATATTTGTTTTGTATGTAATACTTTAAATACTGCAGATGATTATATCTTTTTTAAGTTATTGTTAGAATTTAATTACTTGTTTTTTTTATTATAATTATAATTTGTACTCTTTTATTATCTACTGTCATGATTTATACATAGTATATTAAGCTTTTATTTATTATTTTGCATTATTAATGTAAATATTTTTATTCTTATAATGTTAAATATTTTGATTGATAAATATAAAAATAATTTATGTGATTAATATCTATTATTTTAAATTTATAATGTTATCTTAAGAAATTCTCTTAACTCTCATTTTCACGTGGCTCTTTCAAAACCAGTATAGTACTTAGCCTCCAAACAATTCTTCTATGAAAAGCAGGAAAACATAAATAAGATCCTTTTTATTTACTCCAGCAAACTTGTTCGGCCTACAATCCAACCAACTCTCCACAAAGTCAAAACCTCGCTTCCACCAGCGGAGAAATGGTGTACATAATCCTCCAGTTTGGATGCCCAAAGCCCATTCTAGTTCTTCCTAGAAATAATTCTGCTCTTCTTAGGGAGCAATATAATTTTGGAAAACTTTTAAAAACTTCATTATATATTAATATATCACAAAATCAATATTGCTTTATGCATGGCAGCTAACGATATGTGAGATCCTATAAGTATTAAATGCAACACAAAATCAGTAGGCCTATTATTAGTTGGAACTTGGAACGTATTCATTGCGGTGGAATCCAAGTTATAATTAATTTATCACAAGTTGTTAAACTTTTACTTGGTTATCTTTTCAGATCTGTAAAAGAATCTGATGTAAAAAGAATTGTCTGAAAGGATTACTTTATAATTGTTTGATTGAGAGTTTTAATTCATAACTTTATTTTTTTTTGTTTGTTAATAAAATGTAATAAAAAGAAAAGCGAAGGTTTTGACTGGCGGCGTGGCGCCATGTCGGAGGGCGGCGGCGATCTTGGCGGCATCAGAGGCGCCGCATCACTTCTGGGGTGTAAAGTATGGCGGTTTCATGGCGGTGCCAGCGGAACGGCGGCGATCGCGTCGGCGAGCATCGGCCACGCCAGCATCACTCTTTATTATTTTTTTTAAATCTGCTCTTTTAGTATATTTAAAATCATTACATTATCAGAATTTTCTTTACTCACCAAATGCTTGAAATATTCAAAAAAGACTGCATTCCAAATGCAGTCAACCAAATAGCCCATTAATATCAGTGATTAATTAAGGGTAAGGACAAAAACACTTAAAAGTAATGCCATGCCTAGTCAGACGCTGTATAATTAATTCGACTAAAGATATTGGCGCCGGTAAGGATATTTAATTACAGCAAGAGATTGACTAAATTAGTACGTGCCGATTTGTTAATTAGGAAGATGTTGCTGCTAATGAAGTTGGCGTTGCTTAATTTGGGAGGTGATCCCTCTGCTTAGTAGGGTACTTTATAGCAGTTATTTATGAAGACAATTGTTTAGAGAAATTTCCTTGAAATGCAGTCATCTCTCTCTCTCTCTCTCTCTCTCTCTCTCTCCCTCCCTCTTTCTCTCTCTCTCGCTATATCTATATATATATATATATATATATATATATATATATATATATATATATATATATATATATATATATATATATATATAGATATAGAAAGCCATGGATATCTTGTGGGTATCTGATTTCATGTCAATAAAATATTCGAGTGATTAATTCCTGTGTTGAACTAATTCTGCCATAGGTGCGTACGCTAATTTGTTCATTTCAAGGCAAAGCGAGGATTTTACGGACACTCGGGGAACACTATGATTTCATTTGAATAAATTTTTACTTTTTAAAAAGTTTATTTTAAAATAATTTTTAAAAATGTTACTTTAAAACGTAATACTTAAATAACTTTTTATAAAGAGAGTAAAACGATATTTTATAAAAAGTGTAAAAAATTCAAACGATTTTTAAAATTTATAAATTCTATTTTAAAAAACGGAATGCAGAAAAAAACTTGAAATAAATGAGGCCTATAATTAGCCAATCAACCATATCATTGAAATCTCTGAAATTATATTTTTTTGCATCAATCTTTATGAATTTATATGCTATATTATATACATTTACACGCCTTAACATTTTCTTATCTTGGTAGAGTGGCAGTTAATTCGATAAAAAGCATGATAAATAATAATAAGATATTTATTTAAAAGCATTTTGCTTTTAAAGTGTTATAGAAATTAAATAATATTGTTTCTAAGTAACATTTATGTGAATCCTCTGAATGCTTCATAGTGTTAAAGTTTAGGGTCAGATACTTCAGAATGATCCTCTCCTAACTATGGTTATCTTCTATGGTATCCTAAAGAAGCAATCATTAAATGTTAAAAAAATAATTAAATGTATAAAGTTAAATAAAAGTAAAATGTAAATTTTTATTAATTGTCAAATTTTATAAATATGAGGTAATGTGAAATTAGCTTAAACATAACTCTTAAGAGAGAGGCTCAACAAGGACTCGTGAAAGAAAATAGTGCATGAAGGTATCCTTGAGGATCTTAACCAAGGCCTTATCATTATATAATCAACAAAAAATAAGTTAGCTAAACATTTCATATTAGATTAGATGTTGCAAAATTTTATAAAAATTAAACTAATTTTTCTCTAAGATCACTCTCACATAAGTGGGACTTTTAGACTATCTCCCACCTTATGGTATCGAAGAAAGGACAACAGGTAGGTCCAATTGGTTCAATAGTTAATTGATTCTCGATCCAATCACTTCGATCTAAGCTTAAAACTACTGTCACATTGAACCTACTAGAATCGACATTTGAATAAGTAAATAGGACTAGTTTTTGATGAACCCCTAAGTTCTTATATTAATCAATTTTTTTATTTTTTATTTTAATTGGATGGCTAAAAAGGACATAGTTCGATTAGAATTAAAGTAAATAAGTAAAATATCACCTCCCAAAATTTTGATTTGGATACATTTTCAAAATATTCAAGGGTGAAGTGTCTTAAATTAAATTATTATATATTTAATTAATGAAAGGGGCAATTACTTACATAGCACTCAGAACATACACATTTACAAAGATAGCACTCTCTTACATCATTTTACATCATTCAAATTATATTAAAAATTTTAATATTTAGAAGCATTTACATTCATAGTACATAATTCTTATATATTTTTATATTTAACACTTAAACATTCATATTTATATAAATAGTATTCAAATTTTTAATCTTGAAAATAAAAAAATAGCTCCATCATCATTAATTATTTAAAGAGAATATATCAAACTTTAAATGTTAAATATGTAAATTAATAAGAATTGCATGTTATGTCATAATATTTATTATATAATTGGCATCAACCTTTAGATCAACCCCGATTGAAACTTTGAACATTTTCTTTTTCTGATTCAATGTTAGGTTCAATTTTTAAAACCATATCCCACCCTACAAACTAAAGGAATGCTAATAAGTTTGGATCGAAGAGTTAATGTGCCTTTCCTTATGCTCTTGAGAACTCTACACAATACCTCCTTGATCTCTGAATTATATTTGTATTTGCATGAAAATAATAAAACATTAGATCACAACATAATGTAAAAAAAAATAAGGGAATTAGATTTATCGTTATCATATTACTAAAACTTATACATATAATTGAAAAATCACAGATCAAACATATATAATTGAAGTAATCAATGTTGTACGAATCAATTGAAATTTATGTTTGTTGCGTGCCGGAAGACCAGTTGCGGTAGAGTGAAAGTTTACGCCTTAGCTTTGTTGATTAGTCCATCACACACACAGGTATTTAAAGAGTAAGCGAGAGAACTCCAGAAATTTTAACGTGGAAAACCTCGAAAAGAGGGAAAAAATTACGGGGCCTGGCCCAACAAAAATGTTCCACTATGTATATGCCTCGAAGTACAGAATCTTCCCGATAACGGGATTACAAGATGGTATACAAGAAAGGAACAACGGTATGTAATGGTTAGGTTGTAATAGTTCTTTAGTGGCGGTGATGGTGGACTGCGAACTTGGTGGAAAAGCGAGAACAATTTCTGGCGAAATATAGGGAACAACCGGAAATGCAAAACGATTAGGTGATTGGCGATGGCGAGTCGGTGAGCGGTGGCCGCGGTGATGGTTGGCGGCCGTCAGGCGGTGTGCGATCTTCTGGGATCTTGAGCTTGAACTTTCTCCTCCTTCTTGAGCTCCTCTCCTTCTTCACTTGGTCTCCAAAGTCCCTTTTTTGGTGGAGTATAAGGGGCTATTTATAGATTTGGAAGAGTGGCAATCTTGTAAATACATAGAAAATCTAAACCACTCCTCCCATTGGACGGTTACGGGCGATTCCTTTTGATCATTTGATGTATTTGAACATTTGGATGCTCAAATGAGGTCGGTGTGAGATCTTAGGGTTGTTAGATTGCCGTCGAGATGCTTTGACTATAAATACTATTTGATGATCATTGAGGTTTAATTCATGTTCCAAAATTTTATGTATTTAGTGCTTGATCTTGATTAATTTCGACTAGAGGAATTTTGAATGTCATATCAGTTGCCCCCCTATTTTTGGATGACATCATCTTGATCATTCAAAAATATATGCATCAAAAATAACAAATTCTTTAATGAAACTTGCGGTCCATGAATCATACATTTTGGGAGAATAAATTTTCATAAAAGTACAATATTCTGATTATGGAAGTAGATGTAAGGTCGTAGGCGTGATATTTTGAGGTTATGGACCTGTTTGGACACTTACGGAAGTTTTCAGGCATTTTCGGGGACCCATGGGCACGAGCCGTAGGCGCCGTGCGCCCGGCTAGGCCATCTGAACACCGCATGAGCCCTTAGCCATCGCGGTCAGCGGCGAGCAGCCGCCTTGAGCGCGCGTCAGCGGCGCAGCGGAGTCAACAGCGGCCATGAGCGCGTCGCAAAGCCACGTCGTGCGGTTCAGCCGCGGGCCCGCGTGGCGAACCATCCGGTCGATTCGCAGACCGTAGAAGCGGTTCAGCGCGCAGTGGCGCCATATCGGTCGATTCGCGCCCAGACGTCATGACCCGCGTGCCAAGTCGTCAGTTAAGCGTGGCCTTGAACGTGGGAACCATATCTCGGTCAGCGCCCGCTGACGTCGTGAGCCGTCCACGCGTCGCGGAGGCGGCAGCGATCGATCTCGGGCGGGCCAAAAGCGGACAAGGAGGGCCGTCTGCGGCGACAAGCTGGCAGCCTTCGCGCGTAGCGCCCATGAGAACTGGCCCATATGACCAGGAGTTGTTGAGACTTTGGCGGGTTTTGAAGGCCTTTTTTGGGGTCTTTTACCCTTTTATCCCTATGGGGGTCTATAAAAACCCCCCTAGGGTAAGAAGGAAAGGAAAACTTTTCCCATCTCCTCTTCTTCTTGCGTTAGGATTATTTGGAGGCGATCAAGGCCCGCGGTATACGTCGTGGTTCCGGTTTACCGGCCTCGTCGGACCGTCCGGTTAAGCGATCAAGGCCTGGATATCGTCGTGGTTCCGGTTTGACCTCGTCGGACCGTCCGGTTAGAGGCGATCAAGGCCCTATTCGTTGTTAGGTTGTTCCTCGAAAGAGGTATCAGCCTTCGGCGATCCGTTAGGTGATCAAAAACTTGGATGGACGGTTCAGCAGTTGAAAACCGCCAAGATGGCGGGGAGCACTGCGTTAGAGCCGCTATCGACGACTTCGAAAGTTTGGTAATTTCATAGTTATTAGAGGGGATAACTTCTCTCTTCCTCTCTACATATATATATCCCTTCCTCTTCTCTTTCTCTTGATTCGAGGTGGGCGCTGTGATGAGCTAGTGAGGCAAGGATGAGGCTGGAGATGGAGAGAAGAGGCTCAAGGTACTGGTGGAGAGAAAGCATTACAAGATCGCCTTTGGAGAAAGAGCGTGCACAGGCGTGAGCAATGAAATCTCCTTGAAGGCGGTGGAGGACTTCAAGAACTCCAACTTATCGTGGTACAATCAAGACTATGTTGGGGAAGCTCGTGACCATATACTTGATGTTGAAGTGAAGGACTTGGAGCTCCAATGTTTAGAGGAGGGCTTCATCCAGGGTTCTGAAAGAGTCCGTGTGGTACATGAAAACTGGAGCTAGAATTGAGGATATATCTCTAGTCAAGCATCGAAGATCCTTGGGATTGAAGATGAAGGAGTTGTGAGTGGGCTCGGGGAGGATCTCCCAGTAGTGAGGAGGGCGTTGATATCATGTAGTGTCGGTTGTAGATGTCTTTTTCTTTGTTTTTGTTCTATGTAATGTTACTGCGTGTATCGGGATCTTGATCTCTCTTATAGTATCATTATTAATCTGATGATATCTATGTATATTTTATTATTTTTATACACTCTTGTCTTGTTTTACCCATCCAGGGTGAGGTGATTGGTGAATATCATTTGGCGTTGCTATGTATATGCAATTGGATCCACGGGAATTTTTGACCTATCCAAGGTTGTTCATCAGTGTTACGATGATGTTAACGTATGGAAAGGTCTGGAAAGTCCACCAAGGACCTCTTAACCTTTCTAGGTTGTTTGTCGAGTTTTTGCTCAATGACATTAACCCTGATGGAAGAGGTTCGATCAAGTCCCCTTGGGATTGATCATGTTCATCAGATATAACTTGAGATATTTCTCAAATGGGGAAAAGAGAAAACATCTCGTTAGAACAAAGCTACAAATTCACTTACTTTGATAAGTTTGACGACATACAATCATAAGACACGATATGAGCTTCAAGAGAAAATGAAAGTAACAACAACAACAATAACAAAGAACAACAAGTCTCATCCCATTAAGTGGGGTTGAGTATACTGAAGATGAAGTGATAGATAAACTAAAAGTTACAATAATTATGCAATAAGAGCATAATATTTTCGGAGATTCTTAGCATTCCAAGTTCGAGGCAGAGTTTTTCCTTCTAGATCCTTGAGCTTGAATGTTCTCAGATCAGAAGCTATAACCACATATGGACCATCCAGAGGTGAGAGTTTATCGTTGAGGGCCTTTGCCTGCAGCTTCAGACTTCGTAGAACCAAGTCACCGACAGATATTGGACGAGGTTTTACTCTTCCGTGGGAGCTACCCTTTGGTGATAGAAGAAGCATCCGGCGGGCCATGTCATGAGTTTCGGAGTAGTCCGGTGCTTGAGTCGACGCGTGATGGATGGGTGGAACGGCGGTGTCAAGAAGTTCAACATCACGGTTTGGAGGTGGTGGAACTTGGCCTAAGAGAGCGATATTGTCCTCCGGTAATAATCGATCTTGGGGCGCATTTGCCATGATGGAGGTTGTTGTTCCAAAGTCGGATCATCTCATTTTGGACTCTTCCATTCTACGCGATACGCTTCTTCTAAAGAGATTCTGCCGCGTGCCAACGTGGTCATGCCCATTGAGGGAAGTGGGCTAAGGACGCCCCGATTGCTGATTGGTGAGTGACGGGAGTTAGAGCTGAGAGATTGGTTGCATGTGTGTGTGCAAAAGTATGATGAGGAGTCTCTTCCACGAGCCAAACCGCATGCGCGCAAGACCATAGAGAGTGAAAGTTTACGCCTTAGCTTTGTTGATTAGTCCAAAGACACGAGTGTATTTAAAGAGTAAGCAAGAGAACTCAAATTTTAACGTGGAAAACCTCAAAAGAGGGAAAACCACTGCCCGGCCCAACAAAATATTCCACTATGTATATGCCTTGAAGTACAGAATCTTCCCGATAACGGGATTATAAGATGGTATACAAGAAAGGAACAACAGCTATGTAATAACTCAGTTGTAATAGTAAGCAGTGACTACTGTGGAGAACTTGGAAAGTTGGAACAATTTACGAAATATAGAACAACTTAAGAAATGCAAAGAACGATTAGGTGATTTACGATGGCACAGGGTCGGCGGATGCGGGTGACGTGATGGTTGATGACCGTCGGTGCGATCTTGCTTGGGATGTTCGAAGCTTGAACTTTCTCCTCCTTCTTGCTTGAGCTCCTTCTTCACTTGGTCTCCAAAAGTCCCTTTTGGTGGAGTATAAGGGCTATTTATAGATTTGGAAGAGTGGCGCCTTGTAAATACATGGAAAATCTAAACCACTCCTCCCCATCTGACGGTTCGACGCATTCCTTTTGATCATTTGATGTATTTCAACATTTGGATGCTCAAATGAGGTTGAATCTGAGATCTGCAAGATTCGAGATGCTGATTTGACTATAAATACTCTATATTTGATGGTCATTCTGAGGTTTAATTCATGTTCCAAAGACGATGTTTGGCTTGATCTTGATTGATTTCGACTTGGATCGACTGCTTTGCTAAGAATCATGCTTTATGAATTTTGAATGTCATATCAATGTTTGTATGAATAGTTACAGTCATCATATTTTTAAAACTTAAATAATCAAAATATAGAGATATAAAATTTGTAATAGTTAATATGTATTACAAAAATTAAATGAACTACATGCATGTACATACAAAGCTTATATACATGAGAAACAAGAGCAAAAACATATTTGAATAATTAAAATACAAAGAGTTAGATCATTTACAATGGTTAATGATTTGTTTAAAATTATTTTATATATATATATATATATATATATATATATATATATATATATATATATATATATATATATATATATATATATATATATATATATATATATATATATATCTTTATGCTTTATAATTTTGTATTTCATCTTCAAAATTACTACTACTATTAAATTCCAGAAGTATTTAATACTAAAATTAAATTGTTGGGTATATCATTAAAATTTGATGTAAATATTTTAAATTTTAATATTTCATCTCAACATTCGAATGGATTGCTTTTTTAAAAAATATTCATAGATTAAAATTGAATGGATTGCTTTCTATTGAAATTTCAAATATTAATATAAAAAATAAATAACATAAATGAATAATATATAAATATTAAAATAAATTTTATTTTATATTTATATTAACTTTCTTAAATCTTAAAATTTTTTATTTATATTTTTTAAATAAAATAATATATAAATAATTTATATTATATTTATCTTAAAATAAATCTAATACTAACTTTAAGATTTATTCTCGTCAAAATATAATTTTAGATATAGAAATTTTATAGCAGAGTAATGACAATAAGTGAGTAAGTCATCAAAATTAATGATGTCTTAGATATGGGATCTATTGTTCAAAATGATGGTGATATGGATGGAGACTTTATTAGCAGAATTCAAGTTGGATTTTGTAGTTGAAGAATGCATCAAGTTTGTTGTGTGATAGAAAAGTAAGATTTGGATTCTAGAGAAATTTTTATAAGATAGTAGTGAGACCTTTTAATGTTGGTCAGTCAAAGATATATATAAAATTAAGTATTTCAGAGATGAGGATGCTGAGTTTGATAAGTGGTTATACTTATAGATAAAATGAGAAATGAATATATACATGATAACTTTGGAGTAACTCCAGTGACAAATAAGATTAGAGAGAGTCGCCTAAGATGATTTGACATATAAAACTGCAGTCTTATGATGACCCAATTAAGAGAAATTATATTAAACCTATATTAAAAAAGATAGAGGTAAACCTAAAAAGATTGCATAAGAAGTATAAACAATGAGCTTATTTTCTTATATTAGTATTAAATGAGAATGACACATGATATGTTACTGAAAATTCTACTAGTCGAAGCACGAATCTTGATGTCAAAAATAAGTTGATCCTCAGTTAAAACCAGTCGAGATTAAACACTTAAAATATCCTTAAACTTTGGGATATCAGGTTAAATATAAATAGCTCTTAAGCATGGTGTTTATAGTCAATCGAGTGCGTCTGTTAATCAAACAAGCTAAGATCTCATAATTCGACTTCATTTGAATTCAAATACTTAAAATATATCAAATGATCAAAGGAATCATTATGGGCCGTCAGAAGTGGTGGTTATTTTGCATGTTGCGAGGCACCTCCATAAATAATACCTCATTCCTTGAGGAGGCCAAGCGAGAGGAGAGAGAGCTCTAAAGTTGAAGTCCTCCAAAATCGTCTTATGCCAACCAATCGACCAGCCATGTGCCCGGCCGTCTCGATCCTCATGATCATCTCCATCATATCATGACGTCCGTCGTCCATTGTTCATCGTATTCAACATCATCAAGCAATTGGTAATTCTGGCTGAACGTGTACATATGTTGCCTCATAATATATAATTACGTATTTCGGAAGATTTTTGTACTCTGATACATAATGGAAGATTTTTGGGTGCAGTAGTTTTTTCCTCTTTTTGATTTTTGTTAAAATTTTGGAGTTTTTTATGGATTTTCTAGTACATAACAACACATAATAAAATATATTTGAGAAAAGTGATTCATGCAGCTGATCCTAAGTAGTGGGATAAAGTCATAATATTGTTGTTGTAAAATGTAATCAAATATTTGATCTTATGTGTGTGTATATATATATAATATAAATAATATTTATTTTTATAATTTTAATAATAATTTTAAAGATTTTTATTATCAAAAGTAGCTCCTCATCTGAGAAATAACTGAATGATCACTGAAAGAATTACGATTAAAAATTAACAAGATAAATTTTCTGGAATTATTAAACTCGTAAATAATTATATTTTACATAATTACATAACATAAGATATTTTTGAAAAAGGTCAAATTTAAAACAATTTATTTATCGAAAGCCAACGAAAACGTAGGAACCCCTTGAGGACACGTTGGCCATTTTGGTCCACATTTACTGAAATAAATCCATGTACCGGCAATTGCATGGAACTTAATTTGAGCTGACCGAATTGTTACTGTATGAATATATAAAATTTGAAAAGGGATTATTTTTAAAATAGGTTTAATGTTAATCTTAATTATACGTTTAGATATAAAAATTTTTTTTTTAAAAAATATAAGTCTAATCGTCCGTACAATAGACGACTGGCATCAACGTGGTTCCATATCGACGCCACGGAAGGATTTTTTTTTTTTTCTTTCCCCTACGGTAGAGAGAGAGAGAGAGAGAGAAAGAGGGAGAGAGAAAAAAGGTGGCGCGTTTTTTTTTTCTTTCGGGTAAAAGAGAATGAGTTTTATTAATTTTTTAATTAATATACAATAACAACAATAATATTTTTTAATTAATATAATAATTTAAAATATTTAAAATATATAATTTAAAAATATTTTTATAAAATATTTAATAATTAAATATTTATATATTTAGTTATTAATTAATTTATTTATATATATATAATTAAATATATAATTTAAAATATTTTTAATTATATATATAAATTTAGAAATTTATTTAATATTTTTATTAATTAATGTAATTATTTAAATATATAATTTTTATTAATTTTTGTTAATATATAATTTAAAATATTTAAAATATATAAATAAATAATTTTAATAAATAAATAATAAAGAAATAAATAAATTATATAAATATTTTATAAATTATATAAATAAAGTAATTATATTTATAATTTTATTTAGTTATTTATATATTTAAATTATATAAATATTTAGTTATTTAATATATTTATAAAATATTTAGTTATTTATATATATATTTATTTATTTTATATTTTATATTTTTATATTTTTATATTTTTGTTATTATTATTATTATAGACTTATACAAATAAAAATATATATATATAATTAAAATATTTTATAAAAATTATTTTTAAATTATATAAATAATTTAAAATATTTAAAAATATATAAATAAATAATTAGTTATATATATATATATATTTAATTAGTTATTTATTTATTTAAAAAATTTTATTTATTTAAATATAGAATTAGTTATAAATAAAATAAAAATACTTAGATATTTATATTTATAAAATATTTAGTTATTTATATTATTTATTTATTATATAAAAATAAATTATAAATATTTTATAAATTTTATAAATAAAGTAATTATATATATTTATAAATTTATTTATATTTATATATTTAAAATATAAATATTTTTAAGTTATATAAATAATTTAAAATATTTAAAATATTTAAAATAATATTAAAAAAATAATTATTTATATATTTAAAAATAACTTTTATTTATATATTTTTAAATATTTTTTTAAATTATTTATTTATATATTTTAAATATTTTTATATTATTATATATATTTTAATTATTTATTTATATATTTTAAATATTTTTAAATTATTTATATAATTTAAAAATAATTTTTATAAAATATTTTAATTATATATATATATATATATTTATTTATATAAGTCTATAATAATAATAATAACAAAAATATAAAAAATATAAAATATAAAATAAATAAATATATATATAAATAACTAAATATTTTATAAATATATTAAATAACTAAATATTTATATAATTTAAATATATATAACTAAATAAAATTATAAATATAATTACTTTTTTATATAATTTATAAAATATTTATATAATTTATTTATTTCTTTATTTATTATTAAAATTATTTATTTATATATTTTAAATATTTTTAAATTATATATTAACAAAAAATTAATAAAAATTATATATTTAAATAATTGCATTAATTAATAAAAATAAAATAAATTTCTAAATTTATATATATAATTAAAATATTTTTAAATTATATATTTAATTATATATATATAAATAAATAATTTAATAACTAAATATATAAATATTTAATTATTAAATATTTTATAAATTTTTTTTTAAATTATATATTTTAAATTATTATATTAATTAAAAATTTAATAAAACTCATTCTCTCTTACCCGAAAAAAAAGAAAAAAAAAAAACCGCGCCACCCTTTTTCTCTCTCTCTCTCTCTCTCCTACCGTAGCGGAAAGAAAAAAAAAAAAAAAAATTCTTCCGCCAACGTGGAGCCACGTCGACGCCTAAAAAAAATTTTTCCGTGCCTAAATGCATAATTAAGATTAACACTAAATTTATTTTAAAAATAATCCCATTTGAAAAATGTTTCACATATTAAAAAATAAATAAAAAAATCTACATATGTATTTACATATCTAACATCTAAATTATAATTTTTTTTTATAACATTCTAATTTTTAATATCACATTAAAAATATGATCATCATTTATCTTTAAAAAAATGAAATGTATTTATTTAAATATAAGAAAATATTATATAAATAAATATTTAACTTTATATATTAGATATATAAATATATAAAAATTGTGTGATACGTATATAAATTTTTTTTTAAAAAAATTCTGCGTTCAACAGTAAAAATATGTGAATAATCAGTTTATTATTATTTTATCATTATATAATCAATGTTTAGTATTGTTTTAATAGAATGATTGGCTGCATGATTGTACCACCGAAAACATCTGGTGAGAATATTAACCACTAAATATATTAATAGGAGAATCCTGAGTGGTATATAAAACTGAAGGAGAGTAATTAATAATTATGGACAAAGCTTCTTTTCTTTTGTAAATTATGAACGTAAAAAGAAATTAGTACAATTTGTTAGTAAATCACACGCATTTCTGCTTAATTATTTTTAGGGTTGATTATCTTTGATCGTTCATTTTTACCAACTCAACTAATTTAATATGAATACTTGTTTAAAGATATTTCTCCCCTCGAATTGCAAAAATGGGAGATTCAAGCACTCGGATTAATGATTTTTTCCCCATAAATAAGTGTTACGCATGAAAAGATGTATTTTTCTGTTATTTTTTGATGTAATATTAAATATTTTAGCATTATTAATTTAAATTGTTGCGTGCTAGAAAACCAGTCGCGGTAGAGTGAAAGTTCTTAGCCTGTCGATTAGTCCACGCGAGGTAATTAATGGTGAGCAAGAGACACTCAGAATTTTAACGCTGGAAAAACCTCAAAGAGGGAAAAACCACAGCTAGCAGTAAAAGCTTCCACTATGTATCGTTTTGAGTACAAAGTCTTCACGATTCTGAGGATTAAATTACATGAGAGGACCAACAAGCGTAATGATCGAGTTGTAATAGTTCAGTAATAGGTGGAATCGGACATTAGATGATGGTGGTTGATGAGTGAGGGGTGTGACCTTGCTTGGAGGATCTTCAGAGCTTCTTCTTCCTCCTTGCTTAGGCTTTTCCTCTTCTTCCTTGTTTGGATTCTTCCTCTTCTTCCTTGCTTGGGCGGCTGTGAGGATCGGCCGGTGGCCGGTGGTGGTGGTTGGCACGTTGGCGGTGGCTCACTCTTCTTGTTTGACTCACCTCTTCCCTTTCTCTCCTTCATGTGAGGATAGAGTTCTATTTATAGATGGGAGGAGGGTTTCTATATTATGCAAAGTCAGTGCCACTCTCTTGATAGAGAATGGTTCCTTCGATCATTTGATGTATTTTGAGCATTTGGATGCCCAAATGAAGTCGAAATTATGAGATCTTAGGCTCGTTAGATCGGCTAGAGCTTCGATTTGACTATAAACACTCTATATTTAAGAGCTATTTTGGGATGTAATTGATATCCCAAAGATTCGAGATATTTAAGTCTTAATCTCGATCGGTCTTTACCAATCAGTCACTTTGATATTAAGATTGGACTTTGATTAGCGGTATTTTGAGCACCATATCGTTGCTATTTTGGATGAGATTGTCTTAATCATCCAAAATATATCGTCAACCCATGGAATATATTTCAAATATTCATATAAATCCAAGATTACGATTATGGAACCAAATCTACGGTCTTTGGCATGAGATTCGAGGTTATGAATTTATTTGGATGCTCACGAAGTTTTGCATTTTGGGAGTCCATAGGCACAGTGCTATGGCACCCGAGGTCTGGCGCCGTAAGCGCTGTGCGAGCATAGTGAGGTTACAAACATGGATGCGCCCGTTGTCGACCACGCGAGCCGGGTCGGGCAGGCTCTGCGAGTGCTGAGCAGCGGCCGGGTCATGTCCATGGGGCCTTCTACTGAGGTCGGCCATGTCGGCGTCAGCCGTCCGTCGGCGCGGCGTCGGGTCGAAGTCGACGGTCGGGTCATGAATGTTGGTCCGCGCGCCGGTCCTTGAGCAGTCGTAGCGGCGTTATGGCGGTCGTTATGGTTAATCAGTTGGGTTTATCGCGCATAGCGAATGACCCCGGGCGGATAGACATGGTCAGCTCGGTACCATAGCCTCTATACGCCTTGCGTAATTATTCAGCCATAATTGTGCCAGCGTCACAGCAGCGTCTTACCTGATCGTATGGCATACATGGCCGCCCTACCCAGAATTTTAAGAATTTAATCGTTTTTTGAGGGTTTTACCCTTTTACCCTTATTTATAAATAAAGGTGAGGAGAAAGGCATACCTTTCCTCTCCCCTTTCTTGAGTGAAAGTCCTTTGGTGGCGTCGAGGCGATCAAGACTAGTCATGACAAGGCTCAGTTTCTCCCGAAGGTGTAAACTAACCTGGTCGGACGGCCGGGGTTGAAATCAGACCAGCGTTCATGACAGGCTCGTTTCTCCCGAAAGTGTAAACTAACCTGGTCGGGAACGGGATTGGAAGCGTCAGGCCGCGTTCATCGACAGGCTCAGTTTCTCCCGAAGGTGTAAACTAACCTAGGCCTTGGGCGATCAAGGAGCGTTCATGAGCTCGATTTCTCCCGAAGGTGTAAATAACAGTCGGACGGCCGGATTGGGCGTCAAGCGTTCATCTGACAAGGCTCCGATTTCTCCCGAAAGTGTAAACTAACCTAGTCGACCGAGGGATTGGAAGCGATCAAGACCGTGGTCATCTGACAGCTCCGTTCTCTCGAAAGTGTAAACTAACCTCGGACCGAAGGGATTCGATCGAAGAGTAGTCATAGAGGCTCGATTTCTCCGAAGTGTAAAAACCTAGTCGGACCGGCCATTGAGGCGATCAAGACCCGTAGTCATCTGAGCTCCGTTTCTGAAAGTGTAACTAGTCGGGGATTGGAGGCGATCAAGAGTAGTCATCAGCTCCTTCTCCGAAGGGGTGTAAATAGTCGGACCGACCGGGTGGAAGCGATCAAGACCCGTGTCATCGAGAGTTCTCCGAAATGTAAAGCTTTAATTGACCCGAGGATTGGAAGCGATCAAGGCCGATGCGTGTTCCGGTTTCCGCTCGTCCGGTTCGATCCGTCGGATCGTCGGGTTAGGCGATGAAGGCCCACGTCGTCGTATTCCGTTTCCGGCCTCGTCGGTTCGCAGCCGTCGGATCGTCAGTTAGGAAGCGTCAAGGCCCACGATACGTCGTGGTTCGTTTCACTTCGTCGGTTCGTCCCGTCGGATGTCAGGTTAAGGCGGTCAAAAGATGCGTCGTGGTTCCGGTTTCCGGCCTCGTCAGTTCGCGTCGGATTAGTTAAGCGTCAAAACCCACGGTATCGTCATTTTCCGGTTCGGGTCGGATCGTGAGGTTAAAGCGATCAAGGCCACGGTATACGTCGTGGTTCCGTTTACCGGCCGTGACCGTCCGGGTTGGGCGATCACCGAGCGGGCGAATATGATGATATGGGCGACGAGATAATCACGGCGATGGTGGTAACCGGCGATTGCGATGGCCGACGATGTCGGCGATAGTGAGAAGCGATGGCCGGCGGCATGTCGGCGGTAATGAGGCTATGATAGTTGGCGGAAGCGGGGTGGTCGCAAAGCTGGCGATAATAGTCGTTAGTGTCGTAGTCGGCGATAAACGAAAATATGGTATTCGAAGATGCCGGATGGTTCAGTTGATAATTGATATGGTACACATGTTAGAGATATAATTGAATCGCGAGGATTTTGACCATCCAGTTGTTTATCGAGTGTTACATAATGTAACAGAGTGGGTACAAAGTTTTGACCTTTAGGTTATTGGTGAATAATTCGGCCAACAGTATGGCGTGGGAAGTCCACCAAGGACCTTTGACCTTTCACAGTTGTTTGTCGAGTTTTTTTGCTCGATGACATTAACGTATGGAAGAGGCGCGGAAGTCCACAGACTTTTGACCTTTCACAGGTTGTTAGTCGGTTTTACTCGATGGCGTTAAGTATGGAAGAATCGTGGGAGATCCACCAGACGTTTTGACTATCACAGGTTGTTCGAAGTTTTACCGATGATGTTAACCCGGAAAGTCAATGAATCCGTTGAGTAGTCAGCGGTGGCGTGCGTTGATTATTGGCGCGGATGGCCGGCGATGGCGATGGCGTGAAGGTGCCGTGATGGTGGCGATGATCAGCGAATAACCGGCGACAATAGTGGTTGGCGGCAGCTGGTCGGCGGCAGATCGGCGGCGGTAATTCGGCGGCCAAGTCGTGGTCAGCGGATGGCCGGCGGCGACGATTACCCGGCGATGGTGGCGATGGCCGGCGGTAGTCGATATTGGTGGCCCGGCGGCGATGAGGATTGACCCATCGAGGTTGTTTGTCGAGTGTTATCAGATGACATTAACCTGTCGAGGGTACAAAGTTTTTTTTTTTTGTTTGTTTTTTGTTTTTTTTTGTTTTTTTTTGTTTTTTTGTTTTTTTTTTTGACCTTTCACAGGTTGTTTGTGAGCTTTGCTCGATGACATTAACGTATGGAAAGATCCGGGAAGTCCAAGGGCGTTTGACTATCTAGGTTGTTTGTCGAGTGTTTACCGATGGCGTTAACGTATGGAAGAGGTCGAATATTTATGAGCTTGTAGCGAGTTGACCATTGATCTTTGCCAGTTGGTGTTCTTGACTTGCTCATCTTTTGAGATTAAGTTGCCCCGGTTGGGGGTATGTTAAATATGAGTCGATTGATTCTTTTCCAATTGGCGTGGATATCTTTGTTGAATGGGCCTTTGATTTCTTCTTTTGATGGGCGATTACATGTTCCTTGGGGTGCTTTTATGTCTCTCTGCTGATTATCCAAATTGTTTGCGATGTGCATTAATAGCCTCATCAGTGAAGATTTGTGCTTCCACACGATGAACTAAGTCGGCATATGGGACCGTGTCCATGAGTGATGAGTAAAAGGCCAGGAGCCCTCAAGAAAAACTCCTCTTAATAGTTGAGTTTACTCGGGTATTTGGCGAGCTTCTAGGAGAACCTGGAAGTATTCTTTAAGTGATTCACCCTCATTCGAATCTGGAAAGATGGGGAATCTTTAATGATTCTCGATTTGCAATGAAGCTGTTCACAAAGAATCAAGAGTTTGTTAAAGGTATGGATGGATCCCCTTGGAAGAGAGAGAAGAAGTGAGCTTGCCCTTTGAGGGTAACAGGAAAGACGACAAAGCGTGTGTCGGAGCTCGTTGGATATATGATAGTCGTAATGCGATGTGTTCGTGTGGGTGGTTGCCCCATCATAGGAATCAATGCTGAAGCTTGAAACCTGAGGTGGATGTTGAAGAATTGCTTATAAAGGTGAGACTCCTCATAAGCGGTGTGGGTGAAGATGATTTCGTCTTGAAGGTGAAATTCATCTTGCATTAAGCGTCGTGCCGAATAATGTCATGTCGGCGGGATTAACAAGATGAGCATGTGTGAAGCTCAACAACGATCGTGGATTAGTTCGGTTGAGCGATGGATGAGTGGAACTAGCGGTCTAGGAGATCGGCGTTATGGTTTCCTTGGAGGAACTCTAACGTCGGGAAGATTAGCATTTTGACCTCCTCAAGACCTTGCCGATCTTGTTCATTTGTAATGCATTTGTTGTAGTCCTTGCAAAATTTGGATCATCTTATTTTGGGACTCCTCCATTCGGCATTACGATCCTCCAAAGAGATTCCGTTCGCCAAGGTCATGCCTATCGAGGATTGAGGCAACGTTCTTGGTTGGGGCCGGGTTTGAGTGGCAGAGTTGAGCGGAGAGCTCAGTTGTGAAGTGTTGCACAGCCAGTACGTGGATATTCAAGAGAGATTGAAGGGTTTTCTTCCCTGAGGTGGCCCTGACGTGCTAGAAAACCCGGTCAGGTAGAGTGAAAGTTTACGCCTTAGCCTTGTCGATTAGTCCAGCACACACACAGGTAATTAATGAGCGAACAAGAGACACTCCAGAATTTTTAACGTGGAAAACCTCAAAAAGAGGGGAAAAACCACGGGGCCTAGCCCAGTATAAAAGCTTCCACTATGTATGTTTGTACAAAGTCTTCCGATTCTGAGATTGAATTGCATATGAGAGAGAGGACCAAGCTGTAACAATGATCGGTTGTAATAGTTGCGGTAATAGGTGGAGATGTGATTAGCGATGATGGTGGTTGATGGCCGTCGGCGGGTGTGATTGCTTGGAGGATCTTGAGCTTCTTCCTCCTTGCTTGCTTTTCCTCTTCTTCCTTGTTTGGATTCTTCCTCTTCTTCCTTGCTTGGGGTGGCGAGTGGCGGCAGCGGTGGCGGTGTGGTGGTGGTTGACCGTTGGCGGTGGCTCCTCTTCTTCACTTGTTTCAGCTCCTCTCTTCCTTGGCTCTCCCATGTGAGGATAGAGTTCTATTTATAGATGGGAGGAGGCGTTTATGTTATGCAAAGTGTACCACTCCTCTTGATCGCTTAGAATGGTTCCTTGATCATTTGATGTATTTTGAGCATTTGGATGCCCAAATGAAGTCAAATTATGAGATCTTAGGCTCGTTAGATCCTCGTCGAGCCTCGATTTGACTATAAACACTCTATATTTAAGAGCTATTTTGGGATGTAATTGATATCCCAAAGATTCCAAGGATATTTAGTGCTTAATCTCGATGGTCTTGACTTCAATCAGTCACTTTTGATATTAAGATTCGGACTTTGATTAGCGGTATTTTGAGCACCATATCATAAATATTAAAGTTTAAAAGTAATTTATATAAATATATAAGAATTATATGTTATGTATGTAAATATCTCAAATAAAAAATCACAAAATAAATTGATTTAAAGGCACTTAATGAAGAAACTCAAGAAGTAGCGATATTATTATGAATGTAGACTCAAAGATAGTCATCTTATTTTGTTCTTTTTTTACATCAAAAGAAGAAGCTTCCGTGCATGATAAAACAAAAGGTCAAAAAAAAAAAAAAAAGATATAAAGTAATTCTAATCGTTGACAAGAACAAGATTCAAGCTATTAGAGGTGGCTTAATTGTCTCAGTCTGAGATCTTTCCAAGCCTTCAAAAATGCTTGAACTTAGCTGCCCATCCACTTTTTTTATTTATTTTCTATAAAGAAGCCAAGTGATAAAAATTAAGTCGAGCATGAAAAGGCGGTTCTTATAGTTGAAATTACATTGTTTCTTTTATTCCACATAGTCCATAGAAATAAGAAGAATCGACAAAGAGTTCTTTAGAAGTGGTTGAGGAAAAGAACACTTAATATCGTCTTGCATGTAATAGAACGACGAAGGTTTTGGGAAATTTTTTTAAAAGAATTAGCCACCTAACACCCTATCCATCTTGTGGGTGGGGATGTCGTTGTAACTAATCCCAAGGGGCCTAGCGCCACATTCATCACCCAGGTCAATTACTTTCCCCACCCGTTAGGCATAAACCTCATCACGGAGAGGAATTCCGGCGTACACATGCTTCGCCCTCGAGCTAAGAGACGATGGATAACAGCATGAAGGTTAACTATATGAAGATGGGCATTCTCACACTAACAATTATGGCATTTTTAATTTTTTTACGACTGATGATGACCTAATTTACATGGTAAGGATTCAGTATGATTGTCGATGTGGTTTTGAGTGAAGCTTGATGAGTTGACTCAGAGTATTGGGGGCAGTTACTAATGAGTTGAGGATAGCCGGATGCGTTACGGCGTTGGATATGCGTGATGTAACTTGGCGTTAGATCGATCCTTTCGGATGGTGTAACGAGCTTGGCCGTCGAATCTTTGGATTATTTCCCGTGGCCCTTGGATGTGTTTCTTGATCATACGATTTTTGATGCGTTAATGGTGTGAGTGGATTACACAGCTGCGTGGTTGATAGGCGAGAGGAAAGCGTCTAATCATGCGAAGGCGTCGATGGATCGATCTCTCGTTTGATGAAGCTTGGGAGCTATTGATTAATTGGAGCACGTCAGGGTCTAGATCATTCTTCATTTGTGTTTGAGAGCTAGAGAAGCTGGAGAAAGAGGATGTTGGAAGAGATCGGTGCTTCATTCGTAGGGAGGATTCGACTACATCCAGTGGAAATGCTCGGAGAGGAAGGAGAAGACTTGAGTCAGAGGAGGAGTTTCTGGAGATAAACTTTTTTCGATCCTCTGTTTGCTGTTCTCATCCCTATTTATAGTTTTCTGATGTCTTCTTTGATAGCTATCTTCTATGACTCTGTAACTCAATTACGTACATTCTTAAGTATCCTTTTGTCTAACTGAATATCGTTGTGGATATTCTTGATGCTTGTAGTCTGTTTATTGTTCGTTAATTTCTGTATCTGGTCGTGTATTTTCTCTGTCGGTTCTTTGGGAGCTTTTATTATTCTAGCTGGAATTATTTCCTCTTTGCTTTTTTTTGTCTCAAAAAAAAAGCATCTTGTTGTAATAATTTTCTATTTTATTTCTTTATTCCTCTCTGTCGAGGTTGTAATTTATTCTCTGTTTATAATTTCTCCATACTCATGAAATCCTTTAGCCAATCCGGCCTTCTTCTGTTTCTTTTGTTTTTGTTGTTGGCTTGGGGATATGGGTTCATATCATTACTCCCCTCCCCCACCCTGGCCTTGTCCTCAAGGTCAAATTAGAAAAACTTCGCATTTCTTTCTGTTACCCAAGATGTATGTGTTTCTAACAGTCCTTCCCACTGTATTAGTACTTCTTTGATTTGTTGATCTCCCCTTAGTATAGTTCTGGTCCAGGCTTTGATAGGTTTAATAAGCATTTGTCCTTCTCGAATTGGGTTGATAATTGGATGGATATTAGAAGATGTATGGTTTTAATTGGTTGATTTTACAATGTACGGGTTCTTTCATGGTACTTTAAAGGTTATAATATCTTCTTTATAATTTGGTGTATTGATTCTAGTCCATGCGTAGGGTTCTTAATTTCCAAATCATTGACTTTTAATTAAAGCTCTCGTGTTTATCGACCATTTGCTTCATCTGTTTTGAGCTTCTGTAAATTTGCTATAATTATTTGTATGATCTTGTCCCTTTGTTGTAACACAGTCTTACGGATTAGTAGGCTAATGATATATGGAATGATTGTAGGAGGAGGTCTACCATAAACCGCTTGAAAAGGAGTCAATTTGGTGGAAGTATTGATGGATGTATTATAGGAAAACTCTTGAGGAATAAATTGCCAATTTAGGGGTGTCCATAACAAAACTCCTTAGATCTTGTTCAGTATTGGTTGGTAACCTCGGTTTGGCCATCATGCGAGGGTGATAGGCACTCTTGTAGCAATGTAGTACCACTTAATTTGAAGATTTCTTGCGAGAATTGCTCATGAATAGAGGGTCTCTATCAAAATTATTCCTTGGGGTATACCATGCGGTTTGACAATGTCGATACAAATAGGTGAGCTATGTAGGAGGTTTGTAAAGCGGCGATCTTGAAAAATATGCATATTTTGACAATCATACCACCACTAATATAGCATTTTTTGTTATGAGACTTTGGTAGACACTGTAAAATTCATTGATACTTCCTCCCATGTTTCTTTATAGAGGTTGTAGTAACCTGCGAGCTTTTTGTGTCATATTTCACTTATTGACATATAGGGCAAGTTGCTAAGAAGTGTTGTATGTCTTTTCATGTGTTTCCAATAGAATTGTTGAGCAATTCTAGCCAAAGTTTATAATTCCATGGCCTCGGTTGGTGTTGAATGTAATTCTCGATAATTCTTTGTCCGATGTCGTTACGGTATATGACAATCTGTCTTTATAGTATATTAATCCTTTAATATTTTTATACTTTGGAAAGCGTTACGGGTTGTCTATTTATTTGATCTTTGATTTTGTAGTTGATGTTGGAGTTAGTTTCTTCTTTAATCTTCTGAAGCAATGTTGTGGCTTGTTGAGTATAAGCATATAGATGTAGGACCATAAAAATTATTTCGTAAATTTGTTTGTCTTGGGTTCCTTTCTGGATAGAGCATCAGCAACTTTGTTTGAAACTCCTGGTTTATACTCAATAGTATAATCAAATCCCAATAGTTTAATTAGGAATCTTTGTTGTTCAAGTGTTTGGATGGTTTATTGTAATAATTCTAATACTTTTACATCGATTGATAGTAAATTTGGCACCCAGTAAATATTGTCTCCATCTGGCAACTGCTTCAGTGATAACATAGAGTTCTCTAGCATAAGTTGAGAATTTTTGCATTGTAGGAGGTAACTTTTCGAAATAAGCTAAGGGTGATTATTCGAGCTAATCTGACTCATTGCGTCTGAGGCATTTGTTTCTAGGATAAATGGTATAGTAAAATTGAAAATGCTATGCGGTAATGTTATCATAACTCTTTCAATTTTGTGAATCTTTGTTGTGGATTCCTCGTCGATTGGAATTGTTGTTTGGCAAGCATTGATGTTAGAGGGAAGCAATTTCATAGTTTTTGACAAACTTCCTATAATATCCTATTAATCCCAAAAATCCTCTTAATTATTTTACTGACTTTGGCATAGGCCATGCTTATACTGCTTGTATTTTCTTGGGATCCACCTCTATCCCTTGTGCTGATAAAATATGTCCCAAATATTCTATTCTGTTTTGAATAAAAGAACATTTGGATGGTTTGACATATAAGGTGTGTTGCTTTTGTTGACTTTAGATATTGATGTAATTCAAGGTATGGCGTATATGAGTATGTCATCAAAAAAAACTAGAACAAATTTTCTTAAGAATGGCTTAAGCACTGAGTTCATTAGTGCTTGAAAGGTTGAGGGGGCATTGGTTAAACCAAAGGCATTGTTATGAATTCATAGTGACCTTCATGTGTTAAAGCGGTTTGTAAATGTCCTCTTACGCCATTCGATTTGATGATAACGATCTTAGATCGAGCTTGGAAAAATAGTGGCTCCATATAATTCATCCATCAACTCTTGAGTTGGTATGGAAACCTATCGGTATGGTGACTTTGTTTAAAGCCTATAATCTACACAAAATGCCAAGTGCCATCTTTTTTTTTTTATAGCAATCGGGGATGAGAAAGGGGGTACTTTCCCTTATAATCCTTATCCATCATTTCTTTAATCAGTTTTTCTATTTTGTTTTTACGAAAGTGAGGATATCTGTAGGTTTTAACCTTGAGGTTGAGTTCAGTGGCATGTATTTGGTGGTCAATATCCCTTTGGGAGGCAAAGATCGGATCACAGCGTTCTTGGTATTGCTAATACATTTGTATGCTTTGAGTAAATGGCTGAATTCACGAGTTGGACTGTTCCCTCATTAATTCCTCGATCATAGTAAGAAATAATATCTTTCTTGTTGTGCAACTTGGTAAACTAATGGAATGTAATGTTGTCTACTTTGGTTGAAGTATCTCCTTGTAGTTAAATTAATTTGTCATCTTGATAGAATTTCATGGTGAGCTTTTGTAATCCATTGTGCATTCACTAATTGTTCCGACCATTGAACTCTTAACACCACATCTTGCATATGAAGAAGGTAGCAATCAGTAGTGAAAGTGTATCCTTGTAGGTGAATAGGAATGTTAGAGCAAACTCCAGAACACTGTAGGGTCTCTCCATTCCCTACTAACACTTTAAAAACTGAGACAGATGTCACTGTATGGTCTAGAAACTTGGCAAGTTTAGACTGAATAAAGTTGTGGGTTGAACCACTATCAATGAACTTTTTGTTGCCAATCATTCCCTGTAACCTTAAAGTTCTAGGATTATCTATAAAAGCATTAAGGCTGATTTGAGCTCTTCACGAATTTAGGATCTTATGAATCAGTTTGAATAAGGTAGTCTTGCTCATCATTGACTACGACAGAGTAAAGAGTTTGGATTTTATGACCCTGTGAAACTTCTCATCACAATTGAAACAGACCTCTCCTTTTTTCTTCCAATTGAAGCGGATTAATTTACGAATGGGTCTATGGTTTTGTTGGGTATTGTGGATAGTAGGTGCCGGTCATTGGCAGTGTTTGTTTGTTCATTACAGGATGTGTGAAATCTGAAAGATGCAGTTGTAGATATGTCATCTTGTAATGTCTTCCATTAACTTAGATTGAAAAGCTTGTTGTAGTGAGTTTGGTAGTGCCCTCCCTTCTCTTTTAATGTCATGCTTTAAACCGATTCAAAATAACTCGTAAATTCGGGAGGAATTCTTGAAATCATTGGCTAGCTCTTCAAATTCATTGTAAAACTCACGGGGATTTTACATTGCGGTTTAGCCAATTCACCCCTTAAAGTTTCTGTAAAGGGATAGTCCAAACCTTTGAATCACTTGCTCTTTGAGCGATTCCATGTATTTAATTGTTTATTTCATGCATCCATTGATACCGCTAAGTGGCCATCCATGTACCGAAGCAATTATGAACACGATCTTGACGGGTTATAATATTGGAAAAATTGATCACTTAAATAGCCAATCCCTTGGTTGTCACCATTGAATCTTGGCATATCAACTTTGGAGTCTACTGTTTGAAATTGAGATCTAGTATGATTAGGAAATTACGGGTATGAGTTACATACGTGATTGTGATCTTGAGAGGATTTATCAAGTTTCTCCTCATTGATAATCTTACGGAGACTTCATTTAGTATTAGAGTAATGGATTGCATTTGCTCATCATTTTTTTGTTCAGCCTGTTTACACATTCATCAATAGTTTTAGCTATGTGTCTTGTGCCGTGCCATTTTTAAGTTGTGGAGAGCACCAATAATGACTAATTTACTGATGAGTATTCTGTCACTTACGATGTGGTTTGAGTGAAGCTTGATGAGTTGACTCAGGATTGGAACCTGAGTTACTAATGAGTTGAGGATAGCGATGCGTTCCGTTGATGTAGCGTGATGTAACTTGGCCGTTGATCGATCACTGGATCAGTGTCTATGAGCTTGAAAGCCGTCGATCTTTGATTATTTAGCCTTGGATGTGTTTCTTGATCATACGTTTTGATCGTTAATGGTGAGTGGATTACGGTATGCTAAAGCGTGGTTGATGAAGGAGAAAGCCGTCGATCATCAGCGTCGGTGGATCGATCTCTGTCGTTTGAAGCTTAGAGAAAGCTATTCGGTATGGAACGGCATCAGGTCTAGCTCATTCTTCATTCGTGTTTGAGAAAGAGAGAAAAGGAGAAAGAGGATCTAGAGGAAGAGAGATCTGCTTCCGGTGGAGGATTCGGCTACATCCACCGTGGAAATGCTAGAGGAAGGAGAAGACTTGAGTCAGAGGAGGAGTTTCTGGAGATAAACTTTTTTCGATCCTCTGTTTGCTGTTCTCATCCCTATTTATAGTTTTCTGATGTCTTCTTTGATAGCTATCTTCTATGACTCTGTTAACTCAATTCTGTTACATTCTGTTAAGTATCTGGCTTTTGTCTAACTGAATATCGTTGTGGATATTCTTGATGCTTGTAGTCTGTTTATTATCGTTAATTTCATGTCTGGTGTATTTTCTCTGTGGTTCTTTGGGAGCTTTTATTGTTCTAAAATTATTTCCAACTGTCTTTTGTCTAAAAAAAAAAACTAACTTGTTTTGTAATAATTTTTATTTTATTTCTTATTATCTGTTCGAGGTTGTAATTTATTCTCTGTTTTATAATTTCTCCATACTTGTGAAATCCTTTAGTCAATCCGGCCTTCTTCTGTTTCTTTTATTTCTGTTGTTGGCTTGGGGATATGGGTTCATATCATGTTATTTATTTATTTGTATTATTTTGAACATGACGAGTATATCTTTTTTATTTGAACTTCATGGTTGTGCTTTGCAGTATTATTTATTTATTTCTAAAATGATTTTTTTTTTTTGAAAATGAGATATATTTATGCTATAATTAATTTCCTGCCAGTTCATCACACAAAAACTTGACCGTAAAAGAAATATTTAATAATTTCATGGACAGGCTGTTCTACTGTTTACTTACTATTCTCAATGGGGAGTCTTGCAATATTTCCTTTTTAAAATATATTTTTATTGAAAGTATTGATGAAGATACAATTATCTTTTGTAATATTATCCCAAAAAAATTAATTAACTATACCATATTTATTTGCAATTATCATGTTAGGTATTTCGAATAAATGATTATTATAAAATTTCTTTCGCATTAAAACATTATTTGTAATTACATTAAAAATTATTTTATAATTTTGGTAAATATTCTGATTTTAACTTGATTTACGTATGCATAATTATTAATTATTCTGATATTTTTGTTAGCTATTATTTATCTCTATTTTTATTATTTAACCATATCAACTTATTTTAGTGTTGTGTTTATCAAATAAATTAATCTATCATAACAATTTTAAAAGCAAATAATAATAAAATACAATAATCATTCGATTTATGTGTCGATAAAATACATGCAAAATAATAATGAAATACACAACAATCATTCGATTTCTAAATTAGGCCTTAAAAACTCACTTTAAATTTTTTTTTTTTAATATTTATAGTGAAACAAATTGAATCTCAGCGCATGAAAAACTAAATTATGGTATTATGGCCTCGCACAGATCGGTTTTATTTAAAAAGATGAGAGGAAATGATTGAGTGAGATAAAAGGGATGAATGAAGAAACAAAGCGGGGCCCATTGCAATCATCTCTTTCTTCTATTTGCTCTTATCAGCTTGCCTCTCTTCTCTTTTGGTCAATCTTAGTTATTTGTTTTTTTTTCTTTATTTTTTTCATTTCCTTTTTGTCTTTACTTTTTTTTTTATTTTTACCTTCCAATGTTTATATATTCTTTTTTAGAAAATTTTCTCTCCTTACCACCATGGATTATATATATTTATTTATATTTATTTAAAATAGCTCATATTTAGTTTGTGTTCAACCAGAATTCAAATGAATCAAATATAGAAATGATATTCACCAATAATTTTAATTTTCGATCAATTTTTTTTTTTAAAAAATCAAAGAATATAAGCACAAATATTCAGTAAATTAATTAAAATTAGGCTGATATACGCCCTAAATTTATGTCATGAAAAAATAATCATAATAATAATAATAATTACGACGGATAATTTTCTGTACCGAATTCAAGTTCATCTGACATGACCAATCATCTGACTGGCTGAAACACCGGTGCACAGTGTTCCACCTAGCCAATGATAGGCCTATGAGCTATAAAAGAAACGTGAGTTAATTTTACTTACACAAGAGCATGGGTACCTTCAATCTATATATACATATATATATATATCATACAATTTTTATATATTTAATATCTAATGTTTAATATTTACTTATATACAATTTTAATATCTAAATAAAATCAAAATATGTATACGTAAGAATGTATAGTCCACTTAAAAATTAATATTAATAATATTTTTAATATGATTAACAATTTTGATAGTTAAATTTTGAAGTTTGATTGATAGATATATAAGTATATATTAATTATGTGGTATTTATACAAATTCTTCCAAAATTTAAAACAGATTTTATAAGAAAAAATTTAAACCATTTTTTACTTGAGATTTATCATATATATAGCCAATTTGGTTTTGACTTCATGCTTTTTGGATCCCTAAACCTAAAACAAATTTGACCTTATTTTTATAAATAAAATTTAAATCAAAGTGAAACCGAACTATAACTACATCAAAATTATTTATTAATTTTTTCATTTGATTTGAATACTTATATATATTTATTTATTTTTTCACTGCTACTTAGAAGGATAGGGAGAGAGAATGAATAAGATAGATACCTCGAAATGAAGTTTTCATTAACTGTATATTAATACTTTTTTTTTGGAAAAGTATTCACCCTACACCTCACCCATTTTATGGGTGAATATGTTATCAATCCTAGATCATATTTATCGCGCGTACGGATCTGATTTCGTTTTGCCCGGAAGAGAAATCGAACGGGATCCGAGAAATTTTCGGCCAATACTTCAATTCAATTACTTGGTCACAAAGATGTCTCTTTAAAAGCAAGTGGTGTCTGTTGTCTGTTGACCCACTGCCATAGAGCATTTAAATTTGAGCGGTGATGGCAAGAGAAGATGCCTCAACGTGCATGTGTCGGAAGAAAAGAGGTTGGAGATGAATCATACCTGAATTTGTGTTTTGATTAAGGCGTAATTAACGACTAATTATTCGGGTGTCATTATAAAAAAATTGAAAAGAAGAAGAGGAAGAAAAGAATCAGAGGGAGGCACAGTAGTTTAAGCTTGATATGACATTCAAAATTCCCAATTAAGTGAATCTTAAGAGAAGAAACGATCCCAAGTCAAATCAATCAAGATCAGCCTTAAATATCGTCGGAAACTTTGGAACATGAATTAAACCTCTGATCATCAAATATAGAGTATTTATAGTCAAATCGGCGTCTCGGACAATCTAACAAGCCTAAGATCTCACAATTGACCTCATTTGAGCATCCAAATGTTAAATACATCAAACGATCAAAGGAATCGTCCAGAGCCGTCCGATGGGGAGGAGTGGTTTGGGTTTTCCATGTATTTACAAGCTCTCACCATTATAAATCCTAATATGGGGACAAGGCAAGTGAAGAGGAGCCAAGCAAGAAGGAGGAGAGCTCAGCTCAAGATCCCCGAAAGATCGACCATCGACGGTCGTCAACCACCACCGTCGGCGCCCGCATCGCTCTCGCCGTCAATCACTGTCGTTCGCTGCATTTGCGAGTTGTTCTTATATTTGGAATTGTTCCTCATTCCACAAGTTCCTACACGCATCCACCATCACACCGCCACTAGAACTATTACAACATTTGTTATTTACATACATTGTTCTTTCTTGTATACCATCTTGTAATCCCTATATCAGTCCAGGCCTACATAGTGGAACATTTTTCTTTGGCCAGCCCAGTTTTCCCTCTTTTCGAGGTTTTCCACGTTAAAATTTATGGAGTTCTCTCGCTCACTCTTTAAATACCTGTGTCTTTGGATTAATCACAATTTGCGAATTTTTCCTAAAATTGATTTTCTAGCACGCAACAAAGCTGAACTTTGGAGAAAGTACGTTTGAATTCCTTTAACTGACTTCTTTTCATAATTCCTCTTTTTTTTTTTTTGGAATATTCCAACTTGATTTTAATGGACTCTAGCGTGTAACGAAAGAATAAGAATAATATTAGAAGAGTCAAAAACTGTTTATAGGCACCGATTCATTACTTATAATTCTTAACAATATGAATATTATTTGGATCCATTATTTTAATTCGTAAAAGTTAGAATTAACTGTAAGTTTAGACTTAAAAAATATTGTTTGAGTCAATAAATTATAAAACAATGATATTTAATTTAAGATAATTTATTCTCCTGATTTTATATTAGTATATGTTAGAGAGAAAAGAAATTGTAGAAAGAAAGGGAGAGAAAATCGTAGTCTCAAAAAATCATAGAAAAATAGTTTCAGGCGAAATCTTTTAACCCGCGAAGATATTTTTCTATTTATAGATTTAGATTAATCTCTTGACGTTATAAAATCATTTATATCAGATTTTATCGATTAATCGAAAAAAATTTGAAAAAGTAATTCTTTAAATTATATTGTTAGTTTCGTGATCATGTTGATTATTTCATGCAATTATAATAGTTATCATATGCAAAGGGTAGAATTAATCTCAAATTTTTAGGAGGTATAAATTTATATATTAAGATAAAAATAAAAGACTAACAAAATATACATTGTTAATTTTTTTTAGACGTAATTCTTTTGTATCTTTATTTTACATCAGCAATTGTCAGGAAAATTAAAAATAAAATGAACTATGCGAATTAGTTCATTTTAATAATAAATTAAACACCAAAATCTTTTTTCTAAGATGCTTGTCTAGGCGTTAAACTTATTAAAATAATAAATTAGTCATAATTTTTTACATATCAAATTTTTAATATTAAAAATTTAATATTTACTTACATAATAACTTAATCTTTTTTTTTTTCATTATGTAACAACTTAATTATTAACATTACATCAAAAGTATTATTAATATAAATTTTTTCAAATAAAAATATATTTTGATAATAAAATATTATATTAGAAATATTAAACTTTAAATATAAATATATAAAAATGATATGATATATATATATATATATATAAGTTTTGAATTTAAATTAGAACAATAACTTCACAAACTAAGCGTAAATAAGTTCTATTCTAGTGGTAAGTGTTTGCAATCATTATTTTTCACACGGGGAGAGTTAGAAAATTTATGATAGTAGAGATTATGAAAATTTACATTTCTACTTAATTGAAAAGGACAAGACGATAAAGTTTAGAAAACTAACTTGATCAGCTTTCATTGTACTTTCTCTCAAAATTTTGATGAGCTTTTGCCTGAAATGGAGGGGAGATTTATGTGGAGCTTGGACTAATACTTAGAATTAAAATTTGAGAGAGAACATGAAGATTAGAAGAGCTCTAGGATTATTCCTAATTATCACTATAAATGATCATCACTAGCAATCGTCATCATTTGATTAATATTGTCTGAGTAATGTCACTCATCTGCGTTCATCCAATCACCAGCAAATCGCTCGTCATTGTCCTACCACTATTGTTAGGTCATTATTGTTAAGTATTGTTGTTCGATCATCATTGCATAATTATCATCTTATTTGTTGATCTATATTAAACCCCATCACTATTTCTCCGATAATATCTACTAGGGCATGAGGATATTGAGCTAGTATTCTAAATTTTATAATTTTGTGTTCTCCAATTAAGAGGAGGAAGAGATTTTTATCAACTCTATTTATATAATTGATCATTTCATCTGAATTAGACCCTATAGTTTTGTCAATTTTCAAATTTTATACACAAACAACTTTGATGTCTCCTGTGCAAATTTTTTTTATCCGCATACACATAAAATCCTCTTATAAAATTAACGCATAAAAAACTATCTACTGCTACAATTTATATAACAAACAACTCTTAATCACGTTGAATTCTCGCATCTATCGCTCACAGCATTAAAAAAAAAAAAGAAAAAAAAAAAAGAAAAAAAAGCGAAAATAGCAGTTATTAAATTAAATAGAAAATGCGAAATTCTGTAACGGTGCATGAACAGATTCATTTCGTTCCCCCACCAGCTTTGCATTGCATGCCATTTTCTATGCTTCTGAAGAGGGCTTCCCAATCATTTGATCTTATTTAATATCTCTGCTTCAGAAATTATTTAAAAATTATTGAAAATGACAAATGCATATATAAATAAAAAAATTAAATCAATGGAGTCTGATCGGTAGGAGAAGATGCCACAATGACAATGTGTTGATGTCGGTGAGAAGATCATGAACTTATTCATTAACTAATGTTCAATTCTTCAAACTACAGTTTTTTTTTTTTTTTTTTTGACAGCTATCTTTATTATATATTAATTTATAGTGCCATTTTTTAATTTATTTGAATAAATGATATTCAAATATTCAAGTCATTGCTATCAACTAATAGTTTGGACTCTTATGAACCATCATATCATCTTTGTTTTGAAGATGATGGGTTCCACAATGCAGAGTAGTAATTATTTCTGTTGCTGACTTCCAAGTTGGCTTATTTAATTGCATTATAATTTGGTTATAGAGATAGGAAATATGAGAAAATTTTTATGTTTTTTTTAATGCTTGAATTTTACACATCATTGCACTGCATGAGGCAAAAATATGATAATTCAGAGCCTTTTGATTGATTGTAGTCGTCATTTTAATATTTTATTTTCTCCTTAATATTAATAAAATCAGTTGACCAATAGATTGAAGATAGTTACAAAATTTTAATGAGAAATTGCTCATATAGTTGATTTGGGGTAAATGCAATGGCATGATAATGTAATGTGTTACAAAAAAAGCGATTGTTTCAAAATTACGATGAGCATTATAAATTTTTCTTTGAAAAAAAGATCTAGATAAGGTTGAAAAAGTTTCTACCACATATTCTCCAAAATGCAGTTTCTAAATACCACAATTGTCTGTTCTTGATAATATAGAAATATCAATTTAATTTGAATTTCCTAATAAAATCACTTGAATTCTTTCACAAAATTTAAGGGAGGTTGGAAGGGAAGAAGGATTTCTACTAAGTCATAGTTAATTTAATCATATTTGGTGGGGGCTATCATACTTCTTTTGTTGATGCGCTTAGAATTATTATTTTGCTTATTGGAAACAAAAGTAGTTACTTTATGTGGGCTCCGAAAATTCGTCACCGACCTCTTGACAATATTGAATTGAAGAGAGGATTTAAATGTATCGATGTAATTTTCAGAAGACGGATTGAATAGTAGATAAGACACTACCTGAGATTTCGCCCTCATTTTGTGAGGACTTTAGATCTGGTTCCTATAGCGTAAGCTATAGTTAATTACCCCTCTCATAAGTAAGAGAGAACTTTCGATTACAATGTTAGATCGCTAAATGTATAGTGTATAGAAGCGATGTAGAGTTTTAGAATTTAAGATTTATGAAATTTATCATTTCTTTTAAATCGAATGGTTGGGGAATGATGATGTGCCTCGATCTAGATCTCATATTCGCTCATCCCGCCATTTTTTACTTAGTCGAGGAGGTAGTAATAACCCTTGTAAGGATTATCAACACACATGCATCGCTCAAAAAAATCCTCAGAATTGATGGTGTTTGTCTACAAAGCAGACTTAAATTAGAGAATTGTTTGCCTTATCAAGTAAACCCTATAATTCACAACTCAAAGAGGCCATTGGGAGCACATGACCATCATCAGAATAATTGAGCCGACCGCCAAACCACATCGAGGACTGGTCATAACCGCTTCATCTATGAAGCTTACTTGCCACACAACACGCCACATCCCACCGACCCGAGATTGATTGAGAGTGAGCATGGTAGAACACTTGATTTGACATTAGCTTTTTTGTGAGTTAGAGTTTTCTTAATTTATCACCCCTGATAAACAATTATGGAAGGTGGGTAGATTGAGATTGAATTTTGATTTAATCTTTTAATAATAGAATTTCATTTAAGCAGTTTTAGATTGCTACTTAAAATTTGATTAATTAGAATATGTTTAAGAGCTTTAGATCCTGTCAACTCTATTTAGCTTCTAAGAGAGGATTATATCTATTATCACATGATAGAATCAGTTTCTCAGATATTTCACTGATTTGAAACTCTTATTATAGGTTTTTAGGTTTTATTAACCTGGACTCAGTCCCAAGACTAAACCCGGAAACAACCCACGCAGCATCCTCAAACACTTGAATCTAAACATTCAGCGTAGTGTTAGGGCACATGCGGGTGTATTTGAGAATACCCTAATTAATATCTTCTGTTCGCTTGTACAATGTGTTGTGAATCCGGTGGCGTTGAAGACGTTGTAAATTGATCTAATATCTTATTAGATTTTTCATATTAATATTTAATAGATTTCAATTTAGCATGCCCAGCTTTTCCAGACATTAAAATTTGCACTTTAAATTTATATGTCCGGGCACATGCATGTATTTATAGCATAGATAATTTTATCTAATTAATGAAATCACTGACATTAAATATCATAATTACAATGAAATTTCTTTTATTTTTTAATTGAAGGAAAGTTATTTCATTCGTGCAATATTTAGTTTAGTGTTGCCTTCTATCTGCTTGTACAAAGAATTATAGATTCGATGGTGAAGAAGACGTTGTAAATTGATTTGGTATCTTATTAGATTTTTCAGATTAATATTTAATTAATTCTAATTTATCATGCGCAGCCTTTTCAGACTTTAAAATTTGTACTTGAAATCTCTATGTTCGAGCACATGCAAGTGTTTATAGCTTAGATAATTTCACATAATTAGTCATTTCGTTGATTTTGAAAATCATAATTTAGAATGAAGTTTCTTAATTTTTGTATTGAAAGAAAACTCCTTCATTCGTGCAGCATTTAGTTTAGTGTTGTCTTTTGTCTGCTTATACAAAGAATTATAGATCCGGTGATGATATATATTACCGAATTTCTCAATTTTTAGATATTATTTGACTTGTAGTCTTTTATGAGCTTTAGTTATACTTGCCAACAGGTTGCTCATCTTTAGTGAAAATCTCCTTTGAAATGCATTCTCTCTGTCATTGTTGCTTGAAAAGAAGATACTATATCTTTCAAGTCCCTAAAACCTGCAAGTATCCTCTCCACCGCAAAGCCTTCTATGGGGGTAGTAGCAGAGGGCATGCTAGATACATTGGATGGGGAAGAATATCGAGAATAGACAAATAGAGATTCAATGAGGGCTGAACTCAGTGGACTTAGAATGAGATTGTTATCGGGCTCAACATGTATTGCATGTTGGGCAGGAGAAAATGATTCAAGGATCCAGGTCTCCTCTTCTGATATGTTCTCAAATAAAAGGCAGACCTATGTTAAATCGATAAGAAAATGTGATGACTACAATATAAATAAATACATAATTATATGAACTAAGTGATATTATTATTTGTCACATGGTGTCCTCTTAAACTAGTAAAGGCTTCATCCGAAACTTTATTTTCTACCATCACAAAGATCGTTTTGCAAATGGAGATGATCATGATATTGTGTTCACTGATCTACAATTAATATTTATATAAGCTAACTTCAATGATCAAATAATAAATAATCAAGATATAAAACATACCATAAGAAGAGTGACAAATCCACACCTTCTAATGTCTTAATCTGAATGAAATACATCATCAGAAAAAACTAGAAAGCCCAAAATCTTTGCCCATTGTATTCAACAAATTTATTTATGTTACCTGTAGTAATCAATTCGATGCCACCCTATAGATGACAAAAAAAAGAAAAAGTAAAATGTATGACAACTGTACAATACAAATAACGAGCTATCCGACACCTAATGAGTGACTTAAAATGGATTTTATTTAATTTTTTTCTAAAAAAATTTGTCAATATAATCATGATCAACAACGCGCCGCTTATTTAATTTTTTTAAAATAACTAATCACCTAATTAAATTTATAAAATCACCTATTTTAAAAATTAAGACACCATCTTCTCCGCTTAATTTTAAATTAACCTAATTAAAATCACTAATTAGACCTTAAAAAAATTTAAAATAATTCAATGAGGTGGCGCTAAATAACTTTTTTTTTTATAAAACCTCAGAGATCGAATCCGATCCGATCTCTCTCTCGTTTTCTTTCCCCTAACCAAATAAAATTACATAAAAATATTCTAAACAAATATTTTTTTAAAAATAACATAAAAATAAAACTAAAACAAAAATAAAATTGATCCCAAGCAGAGTCTACTAAAAATTTTAACGTAAGAATGAGAAAAGGAAAAATAATAATAATAATAATCTTAGGAGCTGTTTGGGATTAATTTTATTTTTTGTTTTGTTTTAATTTTATATTTTTTTAAATATATTTATTTAGAATATTTTTATATAATTTTATTTTAAAAATAAATAATATTATTTTTAAAAACTTTTAAAAATATCTCAAAGATATTTTGAATATTTTTAAAAATAATAAGTACAATAAAAAATAATTTTATTTTTAAGTAAAATAAAATAAAATAAAATAAAAATCTAAAAAATAAATAATAAAATTGATCCCTAACAGTCCTTGCAGCATGCAGTATAACAGGTTTTTTCTTTTGATGCTGATTGAGTATATACAGTCAATGTCAATTGACCGTCAAAATATTTTTTTTTTTTTTTTTTTGATAATATCTAATTTGCTAATTATATTTTAAATATGTTTATTTTAAAAATTTTGCCAGTTTGTCTGCTGCTCCTCGAAAAAGATCCTGAAATGTTAAATAATTCATGAAATTTTTGAAACAAATTTATCCATAAAATATTGGAAATTGATCCAAATTTGTTCGGATTTGACCTAGTTTTATGAATCGGAGAAAATTTGGGCTATCAACTTTATGTTATAAATTTTAATTTAGAATTATAAGATAAATGATTTAATAAAAAAACTAAAAGAAAAAAAAAGGGTCAAGAATAAAATTTTATCAGATGAGATTTAATTTTTTTTATTTACATTATGATTAATATAATCAATCAATTCATAAATTAAACTCATCTCGAAAAAACATCGTCTCAATTAAATTTCAATTAAGTTGCCCTCATTTTAATATCTATTATAGAAATTTCATTTTAAAACAAAAATTAATATGTGTAAAATTTTATTTTATTTTTAATAGAATTATTGCTTATGTTTACAGCATTACATCAACTTATTTTATTTTAACAAATAATCATTATTTTTAAAAAGATTAATTAATTTAGTTGAAATTTGCAAAGAAAATCATAATCAATGTTTAAGATTTGTTTATCTATAAAAATTTAAAAGTTAAATAAGTGCTCAATTTTTTATAATATATATTCTAACAGCAATTAATCAAATCAGACTTAAGATGCAAATTTTCAAGCAATAAAATTTCTATATTTGCTCCTTACATTTATTAAATATAGGGCTCTCAAAAAAGATCATTGTCACAACAACTCGTCATTCCATGTTGTAATAGATATTTCGCTCGATATATAAACGATAACACGAACAATCATTGTCGACGTGTCGATCGATTTCAAAATAAAAAATTATATTATGTTATATTATACTATTATTATTATTATTATTATTATTATTATTATTATTGTATTACTATTATTTTTATTTATTACTATTATTTATTACTATTATTATTGACACGCCCTCTAAAATTAATCCGATCAAGACGAATCTGGCATTTTCGAAATGCTTCGATCGCCGATTTTACAAATAAACCGACCGCCTCGATGAGACGAACAAGAATATATCGCGATCCGAAGCTCGAATCGACTCGATCGCTATCGGAGCATGAAAATGGATCCGATCCGCCAAATGGTCACCAAAATCGACATATTTATAGTCGATCGAAGCTCGCCAAGACGAATCCAACGAATCCAAGATCACCCAATTCGACATCATTAAGGCACCTGATCATCAAAATACACCGCCGATCGGGGATCGCGACCGTCAGTCCGATGGGAGTGGTTGGAGTTTTCCACGAATTATTACGCCACTCCCAAAACTATAAATAGCCTCATTCTCACCTTAGAGGACCGAATCGATTTGAAGACCGAGAGCTCGAGAACCACCACCGACTCGACGCCGACATCTATCACCACCGCCACCACCAAGAAGGTCAAGATCGTGAGTCGCCTAGGGGAGATCGCCTCAGGACTAGAAAGACCGCCGCCTCTTTCTCCTCAAGATCAAGAGGTTGCTCCCGTAAGATCCGCTCTCGCTTTTGGGAAACTTCTCCTTGGGTTGGAGTTGATATTGATTTTTCTACACTAATATTGTTTCACCAGAAACACCTTCTTCTCCAACTAACGAAGCAAGGATATGATCTTTGAACACATAGTGAAAGTTCTACGATCGGCAAGGCCCCGTGGTTTTTTCCTTAACGGGTTTTCCACGATAACCCTTGTTCATATCCCCGCCAGGTGTGTTGGATAATTTTGGCTACCAAAAGATCTCGTGATCTACCTAAATAAAATACTCTAAAGACGCAAATGCTTTAGGCGTGTGGGAACAACAGCTCCCATTGCTATATCTCCACTATGGTTGGTAAACGCTCAACGCCAACGCCTCATTCTCGTGATCAAGGACGCCAAGTCTCCAACACTTCTACATATGCATTGTCTCTGAGGGTCCGTCAGCCCCTCTTTGAAGATCGTTCAAAGGATGGAGGATTCCGAACGAAATTCTTCGACTCGCGAGAGGACCGCAAAACGCTTCCAACACGCCTGGAAGAGCCACGGTTCTCACGCCTCAAAGATAATCCAGATTTTCTTCCCGAGAATGATTACCCGGAATGCCTGGATCAACAAGTAGAGAACCCTTGGCACCACATCCGTGATGTCGAACTTCGATACCGCTCTACTCACCCCACAAATGGTCACCAGACGTGAAACTCCACACCTTATACGCGATGAACTACGACGACCGTGCAGAAGAGTTCTGAAACAATCAATGATCCATTCTCCGCCGCTTCTTCCAAAACTGCCCTCCGAGATCATCTCGCAATACATTCGACGAGATTCAAGCTTCCCAACATGGACCCTACGATGGCACAACCGATCCAGACGAGCATATCGATCACTTTCAACAATCATGCATTCCGCAAATGACTCTCTGTCGTATTCCCACGACTCAAAGGACGCTCGACTTATTCTATTCGCCGCTAAGGGTCCGTCCGATCATTTGGAGAGCTCGATTTTTGTAGAAGCTTCGGCAAACAAGAGAATCATCGGGATTCATCACATCTCCGAATCCCGTAACGATGGAGAGTCCTCAAAGAATACTTCCAGAGGTTCTCCTCGGCCCAGATACCGTGAGTAGATCCGTAACTTTTGAGGGCGTGCTTCTGAGGACTCCGCCAGATACTATTCATCATTAATGCGGAGAGACCCATTTTATCGACTCGATAGAGGCACAAATCTCCGCCGACGGCTATCGCATCTAGAATTGAACCACCAAGCAAAGAAGCGAAGAAGGTTCCCAAAGATGATGTTCAAACATCTCTAAAAGAAGAGAGCCTCCCCCAAAACCTCCTCGAATGACCTCGATGATGACGTGAGAGGAAATATACGCTCAACACGCCATGCAACATCCCATCAAGCTATTCAGAAGAGGCCAAGTGGCCGCACCTTTAAAGCCCGGAATTGGAAATCAAGAGAAATTTCGCTTTCACCGCAAATGAGGCACACCTCAAGAGTGCCACCAACCAAGGAGGAGATTGAAAGACTAATACGCCGTGGGTATTCTAGGCCGCTTTTATACAAAACCAACCCGTCCCAAAGAAATGCCGGGGCAACCAGCCGAGGAACCGCCGGTGGAGATAGAAACAATTGCGGAGGGCTGTTCAGCCAAATATTCATTGCCGCCTTCAATAGAGTGAGTCAAGAAGTCTCGGGTTGACCATTCTATCACTTTGATGATTTAGATCTAGAGGCTGATCCCACATCAAGATCCCCTTGTCAGGGTCGTGATCCATGCTTCAATATTAAAAGGATATTGATCGACAATGGGAGTTCGGTTGATGTTCTTTTACCCACTTTCCAAGATGGGTATGAGAAAGAGAGAAGCTTCAACCCGCGGCCCAATCAGATGGATTTGATAATCGACCAGATAGTGGAAGGGACAATCGCCTTCCGTAACTCTTGGAGAATTTCCGACACGCAACCCACTTGATACAATTTATTGTCCAAGTCCGAGTCCGCATAATGCAATATTTGGGAGACCTCTCCATATATTCGCGCATCACATCTGTTCTCACCTCAAGATGAAATTCACCACCGGCATCGGCGTGGTAAGTGGGAATCAACAGATAGCACAAGCGTGCTATATCAAGCAAGCCCAGCCATTTACGTCAGTAACCCTCAACATCGAGATCGTTCCGCTTCACTATCGAAATCGAATACGTAGATTTTCTCGCAGAAAAAAATCAAGATATCTTTGCCCTGAGCGATCCGATATTCTCGCATCAAGTCATTACGCGACTCCCTCAAAGTTGAGTCAACCTACAAGCCTGGATACGTAAGAAAAGAACCTTCGCTTCAACGATTGCGTCATAGAACAAGAAATCACCAAACTTCGGAAGTCAAGTTCATTTGAGTCTACTACCCCACTTGGCTAACATAGTTAGTCAAGAAGGCCAACGTTCTCGGAGAATGTGCATCACTACACTAACCTTGATCGCATGCCCAAAAGATAGCTTCCCCTTCCTCGTGATCGACCAACTAGTTGATGCATCGACATCGATGTCGAAGCTTCATGGATGCCTATTCTACAATCAAATTGATAGTCAAAAGGTAGGAAGCACATCTCTTCCATACAGCATCATATTCGATAAACAACCTTGATAAGTTAATCATAGACTACAACTTTCTCCATAACAGGTTAACATCATCGAGTAACGCTATACACAACCTGATAGTCAAAATATCAGGACCCAGACCTCTTCCATAGATTAACATCGCCAAGTAACGCTCGATAAACAACTTGATAAGTTGGCAATCTATGACGCACAACTTTCCATAACAAAGTTAACATCATCGAACGCCCGAGAAACAACTCGGATAGTCAAAGGACTTCATACCTCTTCCATAGTTAACATCGCCGAAGAACGCCTGATAAACAACCTGATAAGTTGGCACCTCTATAACGCACAACTTTCCATAACGTTAACATCATCGAGTAAACGCCCGAAACAACCTGATAGTCAAAAGGTCCTAGTGACTTCCCACTTAATTCTTCCATACAGTTAACATCGAAGTAACGCTCGATAAACAACCTGATAAGTTGGCAATCCTCTATAATGCCTACAACTTTCTCCATAACAAGTTAACATCGAGTAAACGCCCGAGCAAACAACTCGATAGTCAAAATCCTCAGATTCAATGACTTTCCATTTTAACGTTATCGAGTCACTCGACAAACAACTCGATAGGTCAAAGATCTCAGGGACTACGCCGACCACCTCCGCCGCTAACCATCAGAAGTACACGCACTACCGATCATCTGCCGACTATCGCGACTCTGGTATTACTCATCGCCGGTTATCCGGCTACTCATCACGCGCCGCTGCCATTAACTACCGACGCTACCGTTGTTTCAGCTCCGCTATCTGCCGCTATATCCTGCTGATAACTTCATCGCCGCTGACTATAGACATCTTCCGGCCACCTGAATAGTTGTTCACTATCGCTGACTATCGCGACATCATCGGTTACTACATCGTTGCGGTATCTCGCTTATACGACGCTCTGCTGCTGGTTAATTCGACGCTTAATCTGCTGCTGTTGCATTCGCAGACCGCCGCTACACCATGTCGACTCCGGTTACCATAGCTGATTATGCCGCCGGCTCATGGAACATCATCGCATCCATTACTACCATCATCGGTACTACTGCTGACATCACCGGCATTCCGGACCACATCGACGCATCCAATTTCGACAGCTTCACGCGCCGACACTCCTCGTTGCCAACCCATCAGATTGTCACCGCTGCTGATACGTGCGGTACACTGGACTGCTGCTCAAAATCGGCTGACATCGCTGGATCTTTCGCTGTTGCGTACACCTCGGCCATAACCACTGCACGATACTGCTGCCGGCATCTCCGCCGGCTACCACATTGTTGAATCTCGCTGGATTACTCGCAGTCTCGCTGACCACTTATGACGCACCCCACATCGCTCAGATTTTGGCCAACTCGTTCGGACGCCTCCTAACCACGGCCCACGAGGGGTAACCTAATCACGACGTGATATCGCCTGACGCTCCCATTTAGAAGATTCCCCGTCACGCCTCCTTAATGGCTGACGGTCTTTCAAAAGAGTCCCACCCATCTACAAACACCCACAACTGCGATCGAGATGAAAATTATTCCAAGGAGAGTGCCCAAACTCCCACCGGGGAGGGTACTTCTGCTTGGTGAGATGAGAGGTGAGGTTGATACAAGAAGAGTGCCCAAACTCACCCGGGGAGGCTATGCACTCCCAAGAGAGAAGAGGAGATCCAAAGAGTGCCCAAACTCCCACTGGGGAGGGCTACACTCAAGAGAGAAGAGGAGATCCAAAGAGTGCCCAAACCCCACTGGGAGGCTATGCACTCTAAGATGAGATGAGATTTCCTCTTACCCAGATTCCTAGGAAAACCGCTTAAAATCGCCAAAATCGCTTCAACCAACCGTCGTCAGGTTCAGACTCAGGCCAAGGCCCATATACAGACGCTCGCCTCATTCCACATGCTTTCATACAAGGCTTACAGCGCTAAAAACTACCATATCCATACTTCGGGCCATAACATTCATCAGATCAAGGCAAGAATCATGGTCCACGTCGGACTGGCTGTTCATCAGACTAACCGCTCCGAAAACTCGCCATAACTGGCATTTATGAGCGAACTCGGTCCATGTCGAACTGGGCTTTGGCGCCATGCCTTCCATAATTGCCGCTGCTCTGGCGACTGATCCATGATCAGCGCCATGATAAATCAAGGCTGACGCTCGATCGCCGAAGCTCAGCCTCTGTGATCACGTCTCCGTATTCCCAGAGCCATTGGAATTTGCAAGCCATCATGGTTGCCATTGAAAATCGCTGGCTGGCGCTGTTACTAAGCACATTGGCTTATGCCATTCTACGGCTTATCATCATCGCTGATCTGTTTCACACTTATGGATCCAGAATAAATTCGCAACGATCTACACGATTTATGCTAAAGCCTTCCGAAAATTTGATCTATGAAGATTTGTTCTTCAAAATGCGCAGCTTTTGACTCTCAAATTTATCAAGATTGCTATTTTTCAAGAGTATATATTTTTGGATGATCAGATAATGTCACCCAAAATAGAGCAAGATACGCCCGAAAATTAATCGATCAAGCACGAATCTCGCATAAATGCCGATCTAATCCCGATTTCAGTTTCATAAATAACCACCGCCTCGATGAGACAATAAAGCATCAAGTTAGTCCGATCCGAAGCTCGAATCGACTCGTGATCGTTATTTAGCATGAAAATGGATCACGATCCGCCAAATGGTCACTCAAATCGACATATTTCAATCGGATCGAGTTCGTCAAGACAAATCCAACGAATCCAAGATCACCCAATTTAGCATCATTAAGGCACCCAGATCATCAAAATACACCGTCCGTGAGGATCGTTGGCCACCGATGGGAGTGGTTGGAGTTTTCCACGAATTTACAAGGCCCGCCACTCCCAAAACTATAAATGAGCCTCATTCTCACCTTGGGAGGACCAATCCGACGGTAAGAGAGCTCGAGAACCACTACCGACTCGACGCTAATTTATCTAGCACTACCTGCTACCACCAAGAAGGCTTCAAGATCGTGAGCTCGCCTCTGTGAGATCGCCCTGAGGACTAGAAAGACCGCCGCTGCCTCTTTCTCCAAGATCAAGAGTTGCTCGTAAGATCCGCTCTCGCTTTTGGGAAACCTCCTGGGTTGAGTTGACCGACATTTATTCTTTTCTACACTCTAATATTGTTTCAGAACACCTTCTTCTCGAACTAACGAGAAGCAAGGACCAGATCTTTCAACACATAGGAAAGTTCTAGACTGCAAGGTCCCCGTTTTTTTTTCCCTTAATCCGTTTTCCACGATAACCCCCTGTTCATATCCCCGCCAGTGTGTTGATAATTTAATACGATAAGATCTTCAGATCTACCTAATAAAATACTCTAAAGACGCATAATTATTATTATATTATTATTATTATTATTATTATATATACATGAACACATTTATATATTACAAATGTAAGCGCTAGCTTAAAACTTTTGTTATGCAAAAGATACCCACGTTCAATCCTCCTCATATTGTCAAAAAAAGCTCATTATTCATTAACAGCCTCGTCTTGCTTAGTTAAACGAGCAACTAAACGAGCCGAACACCAACAGATATTTTAAGCTCGATATATAAACGAGCCGAACACGAACAAAATAAATTTCAAACGAGACGAATGCGAAGAAAAGTTCTGTTCATTCAAGCTCTGCTCGTTTACACTCCTAATCAACTATTTGGTAGCTGCTTTTACTTTTTTTTTAAAAAAAATTTCTAGTTTAAATTTATAATTTGGAAAAGATTTTTTTCTAAAATATAATATTTTTTATTTAAGAAACTGTATTCACCGAATTGTCGTTCATCATTAACTGGTTGGCCATCTTTATAATAATAATAATAATAATAATAATAATAATAATAATAATAATAGTAATAATGATAATGATAATGATAATGATAATGATAATGATAATGATAATGATAATTATCATTATCATTATCATTAGCATTATCATTATCATTATCATTATCATTATTATTATTATTATTATTATTATTATTATTATTATTATTATTATTATTATCTTTTTGTGAAATCTACTACGACTAAGACTGAAATTTTTAAATGCCTTATTT
>CM038224.1:76917512-77202542 GCA_021442155.1 Cymbidium sinense | reverse complement strand
GTATATAAGACATGGTCTTATAACCAATGTTTATCTTAATCCCCCATAACACTTATCCTAATCCTAATGCAAAAGTTACATTAAAAGAAGGAAATCAAATTTAGCTACACCTGCAAAATAAATGTTAGCTAAACACACCACACAACCCAAGTAGTTATAGGAATAATTTGGACTTAGCACCCCACACATGGGTAACCAAGTTCACCTGTCCTAACTTAGGCTATGCTTAGGGGCTAAGCAACCTGCAAAAAAAAAAATATTTTACAATTTTATTACAGCAACCCCTTTAAACACCTGCACAAAACATGATTAGGCTTATATAGTCCGCAAACACACATACACCCTAACATCCAGTCTAAAATAATACATCACAAAACTTAAACATTCATCAAATCATGCACCACCTTAACATAAAGCTAGAAATGGTGACTTAGCTTAATGTGCATATGTTAGAGCTTGTGTGGTATGTCCTAACTAGACTTTAGAGTTATGGTTTGCTAAGTGTGAGGGATTTAATTTATGAAGGGGTTGATTTCTTTAAGTAGTTAGATTTGGGATTTTACTTAGTATTTTCTTTTGTTTCATATAGATTACACTTAGCAACTAAGTTTTATAAAGAGAAGAAAGAGAGGGAATCTCTTTTATCCCTACCTTAAGTCATTCTAAGGTAAGTTAATTAGTAAATTTTCTTGAATGAATGACTTATTATGTGTTTTAATTAACCATAAGTTTAGGTTCATTCTGATTAACCTTATTCAATAAGAAAGGCATATTAGGATTAATTATGATGGATTACTATTACATTTATTTCTTTCTATCATGTATGTCATGCATATGAATAATCTTAAGCATACCTGTACATACAATGTAAATATTAGCATACTTTGATGATGAATGCAAAGAAATTTTTTTTTTTTGAATTTGAATGTTTCATTTGTTGATTGAATTATGAATGCATGTTTTATTATGTAAAAAGAGGGATTTTTCATCCATTAGCTAAACACATTCACATGTATAAAAGTTATAAGTGAGTACAACACCATTATTTTCTATACCAGGGGCGTAAGGTACAAAACCTACTTAGGGCAACTTAAAGCCTCACAGCCCTGAGATGTCAATGCTAATATATCACTTTTCTTAGATACATGTAAATGTATGAATAACTCCAAGGATAAGAAAATCTATACAAAAGTAATGCTTTCTTTGTTTGATTTTTTTATTCTTTATTTATTGGACACCACATGCATATGTATAAGAGTTTTAAGTGAGTACGGTGCCATTATTTTTCTACAGTAAGTACATAAGACCTACTTAGGGCTACTTAAAGCCTCGCAGCCCCGGGATGTCCAGACTAATATATCACTTTTCTCAAATACATATGAATGTATAAAAAGGACCACATGCATAGAGAATCATGCAAGAAATTATGTTTGGTTTGGTCATATTATTTACATATGTGATATAAAATTCTTCCTAAGTCTTAACATGAAGATACATAGGAATAGATTTAGGCAAGTGTTGTGTTCTTTTCAAATGAACTATACACTTGCAAATCCTATGTGGATCCATGTTAAGATAGAAAAAGATAACCTCAGGTTACACATCTTATGCTATTATCACATGCAAGCTTATGGATATTTGTAATTAACATTACTTCATTTATAATAATTGATTTGTAGGTTTTGAAAATAGCTTTTGATTTAGTAGTGATAATAGCCACTCATATTTAATTTAAGTCAACACATGCAATTTGACATAAAAGGAAACATTTAATTTAATTAATTTTAAAATAAATGAATGCATGATTTCATATGGAAAGCAATATTTAGCATGATAGGAAAGAAATAAAGAAATGTAAGTATATGATTTCATTCATCCCAATTAATTCTTAAGGACAATCATATTAGATAAAGCTATTTAAAATAAACCAAAATTCTTTAAAGATATTTTTAACTTTGAGTTTGATTTGATTTAGAAATATGAGAGAGGTTTGCTAATCCTAGCCCAATTCCCCATGTGTGGATTAGTTTGGTTTAATGAGGAATATTTAAGTTGATTTTATGTTTTCATTAGGTTAGGGTATGAATTAAATGAATTAATTAACCCTTACCAATATCACCTTAAGTTAATTAACTTATTAATAATAAGCCAACATGATATGCAAACACATGAAAAGTAAATTTGTAATGCTCGAGAAATGAAAGGGGCCTAATGCAATTTTATGATTAATAGTTAATTAAGCTTAAGGGATCTCACTTAATCACTTTTATGATTTTCTCACACATGTGACCTAATCATAATTTCATTATCTCTCACTTTGAGTTATTGAACACCCAAAGTGCTACCCAAAAGTTAATTAGGGTTGTTTAGATGTGAAGGAAATTTTAATTAAGTAATTAGGTTCATTAATCCATTTTTTATTAAGCATAAACATCTCCAATTAAGGAAATGAAATGGACTAAAGGAAAGAGATCAAGAAAGAGGCCTTCATCTCAACCCCTAAGTCCTACACTTAATAACTTAGGCTCTGATCTTTATATTTAAGCTTAATTAATTAAGCTACTAATTACCTCATTAATCCCTAATTAGATTAATTCCAAAAGTGAAGAGAACTCAGGAAATGAATTAGGAGAAAAATATCTAAATCACATTCTTTATGCTCCCTGACTATTTAACAGAGGTTAAGATTAAATAATTAATTAAAGCACTATTTATTTATTAGTTATCACTAAATAAATTAGAAGAGTGGTTAAGGCTTAATCAAGTGATTTCTTTAATTAAGCCACCAATATTTAATAATCAAAATTGTATGGGATGATAATTCTCTTCGAAAAAGACCAACTAAAAATCTTATATAGCTATAGTTTTAAAAATTACCTCGAGGTTATCACCGTTCCCAACGAAAGGTAGTTTACTAGTAGAGAGAAGCCTTTGAAGAAATCTAGTCTTAATTTGAAGTGGATTGCTCGGTCGACCAAGTTCCTCTTCAATGGCGATCGGTCTTAATCGAAGTTGCACTTCCTATGTCTTGGAAGCTTAGAAAATGATTTGATTGAGCTTGGTGAGGTGTGGAGAGAGTGTGGGTAAAAGGAATTTGGATTTGGTGAAGTGAGGAGGGAGTATTGCTCTAATAGGGATGCCCTCTCTTTCCATGCAGAGGAGATCTAGCGATCGAGGGAGCTCAGGAAAGCATTGAGAAAGCTCTGTGAGGATTTGAAATTATTTTAGGGAGTCTCACGAAGCTCTATCATGTGTTTCCCATTCAAATTGAGGGTGTATACCCCTCAATTGAGTGTGATGGATGGATGGGATTGGTCATCTATTTTGACGCCTTGTTATTCGCCAAAACTCCACATGGCACACCATGGTTGGGGAGTGTGAGGCTCAAGAGAGTTGTGTTTTCCATTTTTCTCCCAAGCACCTATGGGTTCGACCATGGAGGTGAAGTGCTTGGGTTGGTTCCTTTGGTCCATGGCAGGTTCTAGAGTGGTTTAGGTTGGGCTAGGGATGCTAGGGAGGCTCTCTTTGAGGAGTTTGATCGCCATGGGAGGCGAGGGTGACATTTTAGGCAAGAATCCAAGGTAAAAGAGCTTGACACCTTGGTTTATCCCCTTGGATGGGGTCCACCAGGCTTTGGGCTGATTTGGTAATGGGTTAGGTCAAGTTTGGGTCAGGTCTAGCCTGCTCCTAAGGTCTCATGGCTTGGTTTGAAGTGATTTGGCTTCATTTGGTTAAAATGGGGGTTAGGTTAGGTTGGGTTGACCAATTGTTCAAATTGGGTCAAACCAAGGCTTGGGTCAGGTTCATATGATGATTTGGGATATTTTGGTTCAATTAATTTGGATTACTTTGGCTTTCATTTGAATTTGACACATTTGGATTCAAAAAGGTCAAATTGGTCAAGTTGAACAATTTGACCAAATTAGGTTGGGTTAAGTGTTGAGTCAAGTTCAATTGGTTGATTGAAAATGATTGTGGGCTTTGATTTAATTTAATTTAGAATTAAATTTGATTTTGGTCAATGTGACATTTTAAGTCAATTTGGGCTAGGTTGGGTCAAGTTTACTAATTGATCAACTTGGGCTCAATCATGGCTTTGGTCAAGTTCAACAAGTGATTTGGAATGAACTTGAGCCATTGGTTGCAATCAATTTAGATTAAATCATGATTTGACTCATTTTGGCATTTTAGGCCAATTTAGGTTAACTTAGGTTGAGTGGCCAATTAGGCTTGGTTTGGCTCAATTGATGGCTTGGTCATATTCAATCATTGGTTATGAATGAGTTTGAGTCAATGGTTTTAACCAATTTGGCATATGGTGAGTTTTGATTAGTTTAAATTTCATTTGGATTAAGGTTTACTTGGTCAAAGGCTATGTTTGACTTGGTTTGACCCAATTTAAGGTGGTTCATCATCCTAGGATGATTGTTGGTCAAGTTGTGAGGTTTGATGGTTTTAGTTCAATCCAATTTAGATTGGATTAGAACTTGGCTCAAAAGGTCATTTAGGTAACTTTGGGTCAAGTGAGCCTAAATGGGTCAATTGGCTTGATCAAGGCTTGATTCAAGTTGGTTAGACCTACAAATGGATTTAGGATGAAAATATAAATCAATTGCAAGTGGTTTGGAGTCAAATGAATTTTGGTTCATATAATAATTTCAAGTCAAAAAGGTCAACATGGGTTTGACTTGGGTTGGACTTGAATTGCTTTGGTTATTGTAGTTTATGTTCATATTTGGGTAAGTGATTGAAAGGATAATTGAATCATAAATAAATTCATGAATTTTGAATTCATTTGGATATCATTTAGCCAAGTTCAAAAAATTGGCTAAAAGGGCTAAAGTTGGGAATTTGGTTGTTTGAATTTATATTTCATTTATATTTGTGAATATAAATGAAGATATAAATGGTTCATGAGAAAATTACTTGAGTTTAGAGTGATTTGAAAGCAAATTTGATTAAGCTTAGGGATGTAGGTTGAAAGGGCTAATTTGGGTTTTGATTTGGTTTGATTTATTTTGAATTGGTTTGAATGGTTTGAACATGGATGCCATTTATATTTGTGGATATAGATGAAGGAATGATTGATTTATAAAGAAATTAACCAAGTTTAGGTTTGGTTTGAAGGAGTTTTTGCAGTTCATATGACTTAGGATAGGATTTTGAGGCTTGGATTTAATCATGGGTTTCAATTATTTGGTTTGATTTTGGATTCATGATCTTGAGTTGAATTTGAATTAGAATTTGGTAATTGAGAAAATCAATTGAATTGATTTGAAAGAAGGAAGCAAGGATAGGATTTAGGTTATAGGGTAGGCAAGTCCTCTTAACTCCTTAAGGCATAACTTATACATATGGCTAACTTTCTAAGTCTCTAGGTTAGGTTAAGCATTCCCCTAATCACTAGAAGTATCTTAAGACTAAGGAACTCTTAGTGTATACAAGAGTCCTAGATCTATGATGAGGAAGTTGAGAGCTCATTCCAAAAGTGAAGTAAATAATAATGAGAGAAGTCAAAAGGATAGATATGGATTAAAAAGTGCTTATAAAGATTGAGTTATGTTGGTGGGCAAGGTCTTGAAAGAGGTATTGAAAGAAATAACCATGATTCATGTTTGATCTAGTTTTTGAATCGATGCTCCAATCACTCAATCCAATTCTAGACTACATTCTCATAGAATCAATTAGAACCATTCAAAATTAGTGGATAAACTAAAAATAATTCCAATTTTTGATGAATCATGAATTGGATTCTAATATTGATCAATTTATGTTTTTTTTCTTGATTTTGATTAGATGAATAAAAATAAAATATTACAAAAATACTTTGAATCTACATACTATCATTTGAAGTTGAATGTTTTATGAATTTAGAAAGAGTTGTTGAATGTCTTTTACATTCTAATCTAGTAATAGTGCTCCAAGTATTATTTTTTTACAAATATTTATATATGTCTATAAATATCTATACATAAAATAATCAAAATATTATGCACTTGAATTTTGATTTAAAATCATATTCAAAATATACAATAGTAAAGTATTTTAATTTTGAAAATTGTATATTAAATTAGTAAATATGAATAGTAAATCTTTATTATATCACTTGAATCATATTAAATTTATTTAAATATTTATTATATCATTCAATTTAACTTTGGTTCCAGTAGTTTAACCTTTAAACTTCAAGCCTCTCCTTCTTGTTTGGTCTAAGTTTCAAAATATTGAAAATAATTGTGGAAGATTTATAGCTGCTATGACTATAATTCATTTATAATAATCTTTCAAACAAACCTTATCATAAATAATTTATATTTATTACATGTGCATGAAGGAATGCCAAAATAAAATTTTAATGTAAAATTAGATGATGAGGATTAGCCTATATCATTTTTATGCTATTTAGTTTGCTCTTTGTGGTGTTCTAATTTGGAGTCGTATGGACACCACACAGATCTTAGGAGGGTACATATTGAAGTGATTCAGTATGACTTTAAGTTATGATGTACCATCTCGAAAGATGGAAATTCCACTCTACAATGGGCCTAATCACAATAAGAACTTCTAAAGTAGATGGGTCTATGATATAGAGATATTTCCCCTACTTTACATGGAGAAGTAAAGTAAGGTTTATTTTATGTCGAGTTCTTTAGTTCTCTATAGAAGCAAGCTTTCATAGTTAATTACATCTTACAAAATAAGAAATTTTTAAGAATACTCTAAATTAAAGTAGTCAATAAGTATCTCTAAAGATTTTAAACTTAGACTATTAAAGGATTAGGTATTCATGGAAATTAAATGGGAGAGTTCAAGTAAGAAGACTTATTTATGGATTTCAAAGGAGGATAAGTAGGGAGCACTCATGATACTAAGAAGTCTAGTGAGTACCCCAACCTATAAGTGAGGCTTTACATATTTGAAAGAGAGAATTTAATCTTTATTTAAGCTGGAATCTTATTAGAATGTTGTGGGCTTACCTCCACAATAGAGTATAAACACATCCTAATTCTTTGGGCTTACAACTACATAAATACATGCCAAATAACACCTCATACGCTTTAAAACTAAATACAAGATAGCTAGGCTGTTATTTAATTAAGAAAGGAATTAGAGTCCTAAACTTACACCCTAAGAGACTAGATCATGACTGGCATGAAAAACATGACTTAAACTAATGCACAAATTTAAAATCTTTTACACCATTTTGACACATTCATTTTGGACTAAGGCTTGGAATAATTATGCCTATATGCATGATGAAATAGAGTTGTGGGCTAAATCAACGGGAGGAGGTGTTCTCCACTATAAGGGATCGCCCTCAAAGTTCAAATGTATCCCCTATCATGCAAGAATGGAGACCCTCCCTATTCAAGAGTGAATCAATATGGTATGTATGATGTGATTAAAAAATAGCTAAAGGGTTGCTAAATCTTTTATTTATATTGATTATGAGCCTAGGCTTTAAGATGAGGTTGTGAGTTGTATTAAAATTTAGTTGTAAGTTATTTAGTTAGGGTAGAAAATTTAATTTTTTGTTCTAAATAGCTTACCATATCCAAGCCACACATCAAATCATCACACTTTAAGAAACATATAAAAATATGTCATTTCTATTACACAAACTAAACACAATAATCAAACATTTAAATTTTCATAAAAAAAAATAAGAGGCCGGTGCAGCCGAGTACCTCCGTACACTCAAAAAAAAAGAAATTGGGTAGCAGAGTTCTGCCCTTATACAACTCAAATTATAAAAGAATATTACAATTATAATGAATGCTATGAATGTCTTCATTCTTTGCTTCTTTTTTTCCTTCTTTTCTTTTGGATTAGCTTGCTCTAGGCTTCACAGGGCCTCTTAGGTCTTTACCTTCTAGCCACTGCTCATCCTAAATCTCATAGCACTAATCCTAATTTCTATTGCAAAAATTACTTATTTATAGAAAATAAAATCTAACTACACCTAGATGTTAGCTAAACAAGCATACAAGTCAAAGTTATATTTCACATATTTAGACTTAGCACCATACACATGGGTAACCAAACCCACATATCCTAACTAGATTATGCTCAGGGGCATAAGCAACCTGGAAGTAAGAATATTTATATTTATTTATTATTATAATGACCCCTTTAGCATAATCCTCTACAAAAATATCATTAGGCTATTAACGACCTAACATCCAATCTACACATAAACAATCCAACATCCGCCTAAAATATTATATCATAAAATAAAATATAACACCACAACATACACCTCCAACCAAAAGGCTAGAATTAGGTTAGTATTCTAATATGTGTGAGGTTTAGTGTGGTATGTCTTTATCTAAGCTTTGAATGTATGATTGTTTAAGGTTTTAAATGTTTAAATTACACATTATAGGAGGTTTCACTTCAAATTATTGAAATGATTAGTTAATTTTAATTTGGATTTTTTTTGTATCATTTAATGCCTACTTAACATCTATTTGTTATAAAGAGAGGAAAGAAGTTTGAACCCCTTCATCCCTATCCTAAGTTATTTTCTAAAGGTATGTTATTATGACTTTGGTTCCTTTAATGAATGGTTTATTAAACATTTTATTAAACCTAAGTTTGGGTTAGTCCTAAAGAATCTAATCCAAACATGAAAAGCATCTTAGAATTAATAAAATTGAATTACTATCACATAGATAATATTCTATTATTCTTTTTCATCATCAATAACATACACATATCTTTATTTTTACTACTCATGATATTTGATTTAATACACATATCTATACATGCAATATATTTTTATTTTTTGCACAATTGATGATTTTAATGCATGTATTTTAGTAGAAAATAAAGATTTCATCCCTTAAGATATGTACACATGTATTAAAGAGTTAAGGGTATGTCAGTTAAATAAGGAAGTGATATTATCTAAGATCTCATTGGGCTACTTAAAGCCTCTATTCTGGATGTCCCGACTATATACTTGCTAACTTAAATATATAAATATATACACAAACATAGAATGAAAATCATGAAAAGATTGTATAATAATAAATCATTTATTCATGTAAAGGAATGTTCTATCTTAAATTATAGCCCATGCACACACATGAATGAAATTATGCAAGTATATGCCATCGTTAAACCAAGGAATTAAAATTATCTAAGACCTCCTTGGGGCTACTTAAAGCTTTGTATTCTCGGGATGTCCAGACTATATACTTGCTAACTCTAAACATATGTAAACTATACATGAATCATGAAAATAGAACAATCCTTTAACATGTCAAAGTTATAAGTAAATGTAAATTTCATTGAATTTTATAGCCAACATTAACTTAGATTTTTATCATTACTTATAACTTTGAAAATGATTTGGGATTTATTAGTATAATAGACACACCATATCATAATATTTATCCAACACATGCAATTTAGATATAACCATATTCTTTTGATTCTTTTTGAAAACATGAATATATGACACAAATGGCATGCAAATTTATAATGATTGAAAAGAAATAACTAAACATTGCCACATAATACATTCATTATATTAATTTCTAAGGACAATCAAGTCAAATAAAACTCTTCAAGAGTAACCAAAGTTTTATGAAATTTAATTTTTTGGTGTTTGAATTGTTAAAAACTTAAAGAGGAGAAAAGACACTTAGTGTTACCCTATCCCACATTGGTGACTTAATACATTTAAGAAAGTAATTAAGTAAGTTTTATGAATTGATTAGGTTCAAGTCATTAAGCAATCTTTAATTACCCTTTCATAAGCTTTTAATTTAATTAACTACTTAATCATGAGCCCAATAATATGCTTATGAGAAATTAAAATTTGCAATGCACCGAAAGAAACTAATGTAATTAGGCTCATGTTTAAGATTTAATTAGATTAATGAATGAAAGAATCTAAATTAAGTACTCATATGATTTTTCCACACCAATGGGTCAACCATAAATTTCTTAATTTATGTTATTGAACACATAAAGGAGAAACCCATGAATTATATTTTAATTATCTAAAATAATCATTAGTTTAATTTGATTTTTATCTTATCATTAACTTCTTAATTAATCCCTAATTATTACTTGTGTTAATTAACCTCCTATGAAAATGCATTAAGAAAAATAATTAGGAACGAGGTCATAATTTTTTTCCTCACCATTCCCACAATTTATAGTGATTAATTATCATTCATCATTTAATTTTTACTATTTAGCAATTTTAACAAATATTAAATTGATTAATAAGGGTAATTAGGATTTAAAATTTTTTAAATTACATTGCCAATAATTCTAAAAAAATTATGAGAGGCAGGACATCCCATGAGATCATCTAACAAAATTTAGAATCAGTTGGCCAAGAAATTAATCTTTAATTAAAGTAATTAGCCTATGCCTCAAACCTTAATTAACCACTATTCACTAAGTAAAAAATTAGAAATTTTATTTTTCTTAAATTCTCCTCTTTCTAACATTTTCAAAATGGGTTTATTTGGTTTTGGATTTTTTTTATATTTAGTTATGATTTTTTGAAGTTCTTGCCATTTAATTACACTTTTAATGCCTAATTAACCACTTAAGCGATCGACACCATGCTGACGCTGATGTGGTAGTGCTTTCCACGTGATGTCGCAATATTGGTTATTTAAAACATCCAATGCGGCAATAGACTTAACGGTGGTGGACGCAGTTTCATCACAACCGTCTGATCTCGGATCGGACGGTCGAGATTAATCCCATGATTTTGAAGGAATTAAATAAAAAATTATAGTGCAATTAATCAAGACCATCCATTCTAATCATGCAAAATAGAAAATGATGATCCATCATCCGAGCACCGAAGATGACATCGCCTTCTCTGAAGCTCGTCAGAGCTCGTTCGACAATGAAATCGACTTCAAAATATTTACGGAGAAAATCGAAAGGGATCCTATGGTGGAAATCGCTTGAAATCATACTTTACTTCAAAAAAGACCAACACTTAGGGAGGAAAACTACAGTTGCCAGATTTTTTATCTCATTGAAGCTAAAGACTAGTGGTCCGTCGATAGAGGTAGCTTCATCTTGAAGAGATGAAGCCCAGTTGAGAAGATCATGAGCTACCTCCTAGTCGATCACTCTATGGACCAAACTCAGTCACAAAACTCATTAGAATTAGTCTATGGATGCCTTTTGATGATCGAATCATTCAGGAAATGATTCATTTTGACTCGTCAGAGTGAGGTGAAGGTGTAAGAAGAGTTAATTTGGATTTGGTGGAGTTTTAAGAAGTTTAGATGGACGGGGCTCTTGGGTTTTCTCGGGAGTTGGTCTCATCAGTGGTGGAATGCACGAGGAGCTTGGGGGAAGGTCTCGGACTGTGTGGAATGCTCTGAGCAAGGTGTGTGTGAAGTTTGAATTCTTGGGGAGGAGAATACTCTCCTTCCAGCTGAACCAAAGGCTAAGATTGGTTCAACATTTGGTAGTCGCCCAGTGGTAGTGGTCGAGGTGTGGGACTACTAAGGTGGCTGAGGATGAGAGGTTGAGAGAGTGGAATGGGCTGACATGGGGTGTACAGGCTTTCTTAGGTGGACTAATAGGGTGCCATGGGTGAACTCTCCCTCTCATGGCCAAAGGTCGAACCCCTTTAGATTGGGCGGGTCTACTTGTCCAAGAAGAGCCAAAGGTGACTGCCAAAGGGTAAAGGAGTGAATAACCCATCCAAATAGGGATTTTGTTCCATTTGGGTGTCTTGGTTCGATAAGTTCGAAGTTTACCATGGGTTGGGTCCACTTGGGTAGGCTCATGGTAACCCAAGAATGAGTCATACCAAGTTTGGTTGGGTTTGGACTTAGTTTGGTTAGGTATGGCTCAGTTTGACCCATATGAGTTAGTTTGGGTTCAATTAGGTTAAGTTGATCAATTGATCAAATTATGTCAAACTAAAGATTTGGGTGAGTTCAATTGGTCTGGTGCAATTGGTTTGATTCAATTTGGGTCAAATGAGTTTTGTTGACCAATTTGACCAAATTGACCAAATTTGCTTGGGCATGAGTTAAGTTTAGGTTCAATTGATCCTTTGGGAATGATTGTAAGTGTTGGTTTGAATTGATTTGGATTAGATAATGATTTGGTTCAATTGGAACCTTTTTGTTCAATTTGTGTGGTCAATTGGGCTTGACCAAATTGTGCTTAGTTGATGATCGTAGGGTGTTCAATGATCAATTTATGATTGATTAGAGCATTGGTTGCAATCATTTAGAGTTGGAATGAGATTTGGCCTAATTTTACCCTTTAAGTCAAATTAGGTCAACTTGGGTTAAAATGGCAAATTGGTTTAGTTTAATCCAATTGTTTGTAATTGGGCAATCAAAGATGATCAACAATCATTTTGGAAGGGATTAGATGAGTTAATTTAATCCAATTTTGATTGAATTGAAGTTTGAATCAAATTGGTCATTTAGGTCACATTGGGTCAAGTGAAACAATTGAGTTGAGTTGGTGTCAATTAGGTGTTGAGAAGGGTTCAATGATATAATTAGAATTGATTAGTGGCCTTGATTGCAATTGAGTTGGGCTTGATTGGGTTTTAGCTCATTTGAACTTTTTTGGGTTAAATGGGCTAACTTAGGTTGATTGAATTCATTTGATTCGATAGGTTTGATTGCAAGTGGTGGAGGAGTTTGAAATGATATATTGAATGGTCGAGATGATTGAGAAAATCAAATTGGATTTATTTTGCTTGAATGGGTTTGAGTTGAGTCCAGGATCATGGTGGAGTTTAGGTTAAAGTCTAAGTCAATTTGGTTTGGAGCTATAGAAAAAAACAAATTCAAGTGTGGTTATTTGAATAGGCTTGAAGTTGGTTATGCTTCATTTATAAGAGTTTAGGTTTGGATGAGTGGACAAGCATAGTCTTGGTTTAGGTCATATGATAGGGAACCTATTTGTCCTAAGGCATATCTTGGGCTTAGGGTATGCCTCACAAGTCTCTAAGCCTGGGTTTAGTTTTCCCTTAGTCATTAAAAGTGTCCTTATGATTACCTCAAGGAGTTAGACAAAGAGACATATATAATTGTATTTACAATAAGGAGCAATACTAAAGCTGCAAATGAATTGAGTTCAAGTTTATTTATCATTATTGAACTCAAACTCGATTCGAGCTTTTTAGGATATTGATCAATCTTGAGATTGTTTATCATTATCAAGCTTGAGCTCGATTTGAGTTTATTCATGAGCTCGATTCTAAGTGGATTATCGACACTGTTAACAAACAACTCATTTAATGAAATAAACAAGCTTTAATCAAGTTTGTAGCAGCTTGTTGAGAAATATACATGAGTCATATCAATTAAAACTTATTAAACCTAAATAAATAAAAATTTAAACAATATTGTTTAAAAATAAGTCTTAATCGAAGCTCTTAACGAGCTTGTTGAGATTTAAATGAATATAAATGAATTTATCTCAAAGTACTAAAAATAGCTACATTGAATATATCATAAAGAGATAATAATAATGATTTTTTTTATACCAAAATAAAATTTCTAATTTAATATCCATGAACTTTCTTAAATTTGACATATTCACTTGGCATCTTTAAAATTGAAACTACTTTTACCATTCTCATTTGTGATTTAATGTGAGTGAATATTATCTATAAGCTTTAAGATTTTTCTATCCAATTCTTAGAGCTCTAAATTTTACTTTTAAGTTATCCTTAATTTCTTCTTTTATGTCCATCATAATAATACCTGCATTATTAAGAAATTTATTTCAATATATGTACATCTATGTTACATTAGAGTAAATATATTCTTCTATATGATAGATCTCAAAAAAGTACAATATGATTAAATATAATTTAGTAACCTAAAATTTTCAATATAAGTGGCCAATAGTCTTAACTATTATCATATCCTCTAATCATAATTGAGTTCTACTCAATCTTAGTTTATCCATTTTAATTTTATACAATGCATTTTTATCTCTTCTAAATGCATGATTGATAGGCAAGAATATGATGATAAGTAAACTATGAATTTTTATCATTAGTTTTCAATGTAAATGCTCTTAATAACACTATGTAACATGGGCAAGTTAATTTTTCTTTAGTGTTCTATGCTAATACCATACTATATATTGAAAATTTATTAATTGTACACATTTTCATTTAAAATTTTACTCTCAAGAAATAGCATAGATGACAATACTTTCCTATAAGATTTTCAGCTCAACTTTTAATAATGGTAAGTACACATCTACTTCTTTTGCTTTAAGTATATTAACAAAAAAAAGTGTGAGAAATATATAAGAAGTTATCATGTTTTTTTTTTTTTTGAGAGGGAGATTATAAGGATTGATTATTATTGATCAACATAATTATAATGATATGAGCTAATAGTTCCCTTGACATTACTATCATTATTTTTTAAAATAAAGTTAATTTAATACAACTAAAACTTAATTAGCATATACAAAAAAATCTAATAAAATTCTATAAAAATTATAGATATATATAATGAATAATAATAATAATAATAATAATAATAATAAGTAAGAAAATCATAAAATTTCAGATATTCATTAAAAACTCTAACATACATCACTCCATGGATTCACCAAACAATCATGAATATATATTTTATAGATTTATTTTAAATCAGCAAAAAAGTATTTAAAAATAATTCGTGCTTTAATTCATGAGATGTTATATATATATATATATATAAAGAAAGATATATATATATATATATATATATATATATATATTAGAGAAATTTATTTAAAATTGAAATTTTATTTTTACATTTAATTATTTATAATAAATTTTGTTACAATTGATCATACGCTTTAATAACAATGCCATAAAATGATATGATCAAATTATTTCATTTTTGAGAAATAATATATATATATATATATATATATATATATATAATTGAGATATATAATACATATATATATATATATATATATATAATACATATATATATATATAGATATATATACATATATAATAATATTTTACTAGATTATGAAAAATGCTACTCATTTTATTTTATCATGTAGTTATGAATAAAAATAAAATATATAAATTGAAATAAAATAAAGAAGAAAAGAGAGAATTAATTTATATTAGTGTGGATGGATATTAATTATAGATGAAGGGAATATGAAGAAGGATTGAAATTAAATTCAAAAAAAACAAAATAATGTAATTTAATGAATCTAATATGATTGATGTTGTTTATAATACTTGATAGATTGATTGTAATTATACAATCTATATTTGTAATACCTTGTAGGATATACTAAACCTGAGCTAGCTAGTGGAAAGTGACTCTACATCTATTTAGAAAATAAGATGCACTCACATGCAGAAGTTCTTGGAACATGATATTTAATACTTAGTTATTGTTTTATTTTAAAACTAGAAAAGACTTTTTTTTTTATATATCTAGCTTTTCTAGGAACTTAATTTTAATTTTTAGATTTTGGGATATTTCTATGAATGGTACCTTGTTATACTTTGTTAATCTAAATTATAAATCTAAACTTGTTTGGAATGGTACCTTGTCATATAGTCTATTCTATATTTATTTGTAAAATAATTCTACTTATGATGTGATACATATTCAACTGACATTAAAATAAGTGTTATAAATGAAAATTGTAATATAGGAGATTGAGATATATCTCCATAAATAGAATCAAAAGATTAATGAATGAATGAGTATTATGTACTTTAAATTTCATTGATTTTGATACTTGTATAAGTTACATAAAGTGAAAGAAATCAAGCAAGGTAAAGAAAGGTGCCATATGGAGTACAAACATGATAGAGTTCACGCATACAAATATATGTTGTTCATATATGAATTTTCATGGTCCAAAATACTTCATCATCATTATTGATGATCACTCACAATATATTTATCTTTACTATCTTCATAATAAATATTAAGCATTAGATACCTTTGAAGTTTTAATGCTAGAAGTGGTAAAATAATGTGAAAAGCAAATCAAAATTGTGAGATCAGATGATGAGCATTATGATAAATACACCGAAGATGAACATATAATTTATTTATTTATAAAGTCCCTTCAAGAAAATGGGATTTTTCCCTAATACACTTTACCTGGTTCACCTGATCAAAATGGTATAGTTGAGAGAAAGAATCAAATATTGATAGATATGGTGAGGAGATAGATTAGTAGCTCTAAATAATCTAATTTTTTGTGGACAAGAGCTCTCAAAACAACAGTGTACATATTGAATCTTGTTCTAACCATAGTTACTCCTAAAACACCTTTTGCATTATGAAAAGATTAAAAAATTGAGTTTAAGACATAAGTGTGTATGGGGATGCTCATGAAGTGAAAAATTATAATCCATCAAAGAAAAAAAATAGTTCCAAGAATTATTAGTATGTATTTCATTGGATATGCTAAGTTTAGGAATTACAAATTTTACTATCCATCTAATAATACTAGATTGTGGAATCAAGAAATGTAAAATTTCTTGAAAATAACTTGATTAATGGGAGTGATTAATTACAAAGACTTGTTATTGAAAGAGAACATATAGATGTTTAACCATCCCTTTCAAGTGATAGGTTAATTGTTGTTCATAACACTCCTCAAGTACAAATGAGTGTTAGCCCACCAATAGTAGACAAGATGCTAATAATGAACTAGTAGATCAAGTTGTTTATGAACAACCAAATTCACCAGAGGAGGCTATTAAAATAATAATAAGTAAAAAGAAAAGAAGATCCCTAATGATTATATTATGTATATACAAGAATCAAACTACAATATTGGTTGAAATGATCTTGAAATTTTCTCACAAATCATGAGTTGCAAATAATTAGCTTTATGGTATGATGCTATGAAAGATGGGATAAATTCCATGTCACATATTAAAATTTGGGATCTAGTTGAGTTGTCTAATGGTGCAAAAGCCATGGTTGTAAGTGGGTCTTAAGATGAAAAAAAAACTCATTAGGAAAAATAGAAAGATATAAAATAAGACTCATTGCTAAAGGATTCACTTAACAAGAAGAATTGATTACAATGAGACTTTTTTTGTATATAAGAAAGATTCTTTTAAGATTATTATGAAAGTGTTGCACATTTTGACTTAAGCTATAACAAATGGATGTGAAAATGACATTTCTCAATTAAGACTTAGAATATGAGGTTTATATGAAACAATTAAAAAGATTCTTCTCTAATGAAGGTGAGAATTTAGCTGCGTAATCTATATATGGATTTAAACCACCATGACAATGACATTTAAAATTATATTATGTGATCTCAACATTTAGATTTGTAGAGAATATCATTGATCAATGTATATACCAGAAGATGAATAAGAGAAAATTTTATTTTCTAATCCTATAAGTTGATGATATCTCATTTGCATCAAATGATAAAAAAATTTAGCATGAAATGAAACAATTTCTAAAACTTTTCATATGAAAGATATAGGTGATGTCTTATTTGATTAAGACTAAGATACATAGAGCATTGCAAGGTATTTTAGGGTTGTTCAAGAGACCTACATTAACAAAATTTTAGAGAGAATTATGATGAATAGTTGTTCACCAAGTGTAGCTCCCATTATATGGTGACAAATTTAGTTTAAGTCAATACCTAAAAAATGACTTTGAAAAGGAAGAAATGAAATACATTCCATATGTATTAGCTATTGGAAGCTTAATGTATGCTCATATTTGCACAAGACTTGACATATTATATGCAGTTGAAATACTATTGAGATATAAGATTAATCCAAATATATATACTAGTAAACTGTGAAGAAGGAGGTAAGGTATCTTGAAGGCACTAATAAATACATGCTTATAAATAAACAGACTAATAATTTGGAGGTTGTTTCACTGATTATGTCTTGTTGGATGTATTGATTCCCAAAAATCAACTTTTGGACATGTCTTTATGTTTGTTGGTGGAGTTGTGTCTTGGAAGAGTGTCAAATAATTTTGATTACTACATCTAGTATGGAAGCAAAGTTCACATCTTATTTTGAGGCTATATCACATGGTGCATGGTTGAAGAGTTTTATCTCTAGGATTAAACTTGTGGACTCTATATCTAATCTACTAAATACAAATTGTGACAATTTAATTGCAGTTTTTTTTTTTTTGAATGAGAATAATAAAATGACAGTCAAAGTGAGAACATCGATACTAAATTGAGCATGTAAGCACTAAATTGATGATAATTGATTTTTTGATTAAAGGCATGCCACCATAGAAGATTAAATAACATGTAGACCATATAGGTCTAGGCTATTTTAACTAATTTCATCATAATAAATCAATATTATTAATGAAACTCTAATAGTCTACAAATACTTGAATTTAGAGTTATAAAATTTTAATTATCTAAATATTATAACTGCTTGCAGTTATGAAATTTTAATGGTTCAAAATACTATAATTGGTTGCAATGATAAATTTCTAATGGTCCAAATATTGTCATTTCTTTGCATTATGAAATTCAATAGGCCAAATGTTTATGATGTAATGACAATTTTTTATGGACAACATTCATAAAGTGTAATACACACACACACACATATTTGTTACAGACATGTTTATTAATGATGGTTTTCATCACGAAATAGATAGAAAGTAGAAACTAAATTCTTTTAATATTAAAACAAATATGGTTGGGAGATTTAAAAAATTGTTTCATATATTTATTTAATAAGTCATCCAAATCAGCAAAACTATAAATAGGTAAATGCATCAATCAACGAGATTTGAATTTAACTTGACACTAATAAAATTTGTTTAATAAACCATTATTCTAAAAAATGATGAAATGATGTTTAATTCAGAGAAATGTTGCTGGTTTGAAAATTGTAATAATTGTTGGTAGATCAAAGATTATGTAGAAAATTAGTTCGGTATAGAGCTTGATATAAATGAAATCAAAGTAAAAGAAATCACACATAGGAACACCAATTTTACATGAAAAAACTCAAAAGCTGGAAAATAAAATAAATCAAAGAAATCCATTATGGAAGAAAAATCAAGGAGAATAGTTCTCTTCATACTTTAGTCACTCTAGAGCGCTTCATTCCACTCTCACACATAAGAGAATTTGAAAAAGGTTCAAAAAAACTTTTAAAAAAATATTTAAATATGAAGTCTCCCAAGTTATAGTGCCACAATGCAGACACTTAGGTGCTAGCATTGCTTCCAAGCTTTTCGGTACTAGTTTGAGCATTGCGGCATTGCTACTATAGTGTCGAGGCATTAGCTTCTTTTTTCTTGAATGCGTTCTAGTCAACTCAGTTGTGACTTCTTTGTCTTCTTGATACAAATCTGTGGATCCTAGCACCGTGGAGTTGAAATCAACGAAATAAATAAAGAAAAAAAAATCAAGCTAATAACATATAGAGATTGAATCATTAAAAAAAATAGGTATATACTCTCAAAATCTTCTATTAGATTCTCGATTATACATTCTAATTTGTGAGTATAATTATAACATTTATGATTAAGTATAATAATTATACTTAAAGAAGTGCTCGTATTAATCTTATGCTCATGATTTTTCTAAAATAAATTTAGGAGAATAGATAGATGCTTCAATCATTACTTTCGTAAATTATGCATGCATATATATATATATATATATATATATATATATATATATATATATATATATATAATATAAAAGTCTGAGTGAAATAATTTTCTTGAGATGAAATTACCCATTTGATTTTTCGTCGGGTTCCTGACCCACCAACCCAAAATTGACTCATTTTTTAGCCAACTCGAATTTGAACAACCCAAAAATTTATGATTTTACACAAACATGATTTTGATATGAAAAATATATAAATAGATCATTCGGTTAGTCAATCGAAGTCGTTGAAGTTTTGACCCATTAATAAATTTCAAGTCAAACATATATTTGTCGGGTCAAATTCGTCGATCCAACCTGACCAGTCAACCTAAATTAACACCCCTATATTTTTGTAATTCTTCAACCTTTTACAAAACTATTTTTTAAAACCATCATCTATCCAAATAGGGGACCATAAGAAATAACTACATTTATATAATTCTCAATGTTAATCATCTTAATAGTAATTGCTCTATCATTAATCCTATTAACATCAATAATTTTATCCTTTTGCTTTTATACACAACTATCTAAAACTCATTCCTATTGCTAGAATTTTCAATATATAATAATATATTACCTTTTTCAGTATATACATAAACAAACAATACGAATTATTCTTCTTCTCCTAATCATTGTATTTATCATTTCTTTTTTGCCTCATCCAAAGACCTCAAATTTTATATAGTAAATCTAATATTAGATTTATACCCAATCATCTCTTGCTTACTTTGCATCATAATCAAGTTTTACTATTTTGCTTAAAGGTATTGTCTCACAATGCACCATATTCTAGTGCTTTACATAAGGGTGACATCCTAAAGATACTTTAAGTTGTGATTGATCAATTTTGAAGAATGTCCAATCAATGTCAAAAAATTAAATTTGAATTCATTTCATTAGATTTCATGTAAGTTTTATAACTAGCTATCAACTTGACATCAGTCATCAATCTTTCTAATCTAAGTTATGTAAGTGCTAAATAATTATCCTGATTAATCATCTAATTGTATTGTTAATCACTAATTAGTGCAAAACCAATTAGCTCATTTTCATTTTAACTTATTAATTGATCCAAATAAGTTTGAATCAATCTTTATTTGATTAGTTTGTGAGTTATTTATCATAATTTCTTAATAATACAAATTTGCATATAATTTAATAATCATTGGTATAATTATAAGCAACAAAAAATTGAAGATTTAAACACATGGAGTAAGAGAAATCTATGTCACGATCTTTATTAGTGATATGGTGAGAAAGGGGCAACCTTTCTGAGCACAAGGTAAGAGAAAAGCCAAAAACTTATGTAAAGATTATTAAAAAAATTATTTCTAATAGAGCCATATTATATATAATATTAAATTTTAAATCCTCTCTTTCTCTCATTTTTCATCCTCCTCAATTTTATATATATATATATATATATATATATATATATATATATATATATATATATATATATATATCTTCGTTGAGGCAAGCAATTTATTTTTAAATTATTGTATAATATTTCCAAGTTTTACAAAAAAACAGCATATAAATTAACCTCTTTGCATATTTTGTAGGCATGTAACATAAAACTATTTCATATCTTAACTCTTGTTATTTATTTTCTTAATTAGTGTGGAGAAAAGCTTTTTCGAAGGTGGTGCATTTGTTTAGTAGAAAGCAAAGGAGATCCTACGTCAAGAGAGAAGCACATGAGTAAAATGGTTAAAATTAACAAGCTAGAGGTCGTTGCTGGTTATTAAATTGAACTGGAGCCCCGCTGTACGTGTTAGAGCGAGTTGAAGAGCTCTCTCTCTCTCTCTCTCTCTCTCTCTCTCTCTCTCTCTATATATATATATATATATCTTCTCCACGTTGTACCACCTGTAAAAAGCTTAACAAAAGAATAGGACGCATCTCATTAGAAGAAAATGATTCTTTTTAAGTTGATCAAAACAAGTCTCAGCTTTGTTAAAACTGGTATCTTCTACTTTATCCTTTATATTATTATATCCTCTCTCTCTCTCTTCTCTCTCTCTCTCTATAAATAAAAAATATCTTGTAACATGGAGAATTAAATATTAAGAAGATTTACACAATATATATATATATATATATATATATATATATATATATATATATATATATATATATATATATATATATATATATATATATATATATATATATATATATTCCGCATGTTGAGCTTTAATGGCAAACTAAACACATGCACCTTGTCTTGAATACGAGTATTGAGAAGATTTGTCGAGTTTGAAATCGATATAGGGATTTAATTACACAATCAAATGATGGATTAAACATTTTTTTTCAAAGCATGATCTATTTTAACCAACCAAATGATCCCCTTAAGTGAATTCCTTTCTATTTTCCGATCATTTTGAGAGTACCAAAAAAAAAAAACTTCATATGCATAGAAAAAAAATCTCTTTTTTACTCATTTTTAAACTCTCAATAAAAAAAGTTTGCTTCTTTCTAATTCATTTATTTTCACCTTAAATTTTACTCCCAATTCATAAATGCTTATCTGCTATTAAATCCTACCGAGGCTTGCATTTATCTTGGTTCAACCCAAATCAAATCTTTTTAAACAGCATCTTTAGTACTGGTTACCTTTAGCCTACTATTTTCTCAGTAAAGGTTTGTGAATCCTGCCTAGTAAGAAACTTTCTTTAATTTTTTATTCTTCAAGGGATATAACTTCATTAATACTTTCAACAGTTTATTTGGTAGTTTGTTCTCTACAAAGATCTTTAAGGGTGAGAAATCATCCAGCCAAACTTACCACCAAAAAGCAATAGTTCTTCCAATGCCACATCAACTTTTTTATAAATAATCATCCCACTGAACTTCAAATATACATGCAACAATCTCTAACCATATTATAAACTTTCTCACAACTAGTTAAATCAAATAATCAGATCATTGCCTATAAATTAAAACTGATGAAGTGATAGCCATTAACCAGTGTCCATAGAGTTTCTTTTAGAGAAAATCTTATGGTTTTTATGAGAAGTTAGTGTAGAAGATGGTGATGCTCACCTGATAAGACGGGTTGGATGCCATTGAGGATGATGGTGATGACCAGCAACGGGGAGAGATCTGAGACTGCATTCGCCACTGTTTTGCCCTCAGTGAAAATGTAGCTGATGTAGTCACGGCCAATAAATATAACTATCGCAATAATAGTCGACACAATGAAGGACAACATTGTGACCACCACTACTGAAAATGCAGCAGACTTTGGATTTCCAGCTCCCAGTTCATTGCTCACACGAACACTGCATCATTATTACATCACATTACATATATTTTTGGCACCAATAAATCATATTTATAAGAGCATGCATTGTGCTCTAAACACTGTGTAAATAGATTGTTTGAGTGTCAAGACAGGATCTCTCTATGAGGGTTATGTGCACTTTCAGATTTCTGCAAGAAAAAAATAATGCCTCCATTGGTAATGTGGTCGTTTTTTTTAATAATTTGGAGAGAAAACTACCATAAATTAATCTGGAAATATGCCACAAAAAAAATTATATTATATGTGCACTTTCTTCATGCTTCAGGACTAAGGTCAACACTTGGCTTCTTAGGCATATTTGCGAAGCTCTCAATTGACAGGACCTGCAATCGACCGGACCTGCAGTCCTACGCATGATTATATATATTGACAAAATTTTTAAAATAGGCTTAGTCCAAATCGTAATTAGTAATTTAGATATAAAATTTTTTTTTTAGCAAATAGTCCATTCAGCGATACTATGTGCATCGCAAGTCACCATCAACGACGACCGGTTTCTTTTTTAATTTTTATTTTAAAAACGGGCAACTTTCAGATTTTGCTCATCGAGTCATACTGTCAATCTTACTAACTTGGTATCGTGGAAATTATAACAAAATTTTCTACAACTTTCACGTTGGTCAAAATTTAAGATTATAGATATGCGAGTATGAACGCTTAAAAACCGCTACCGGCTGAAATGAAGTCGATTAAGATCGAGTCCGATCGTCTAGAGAAATTAGTATCTTTGAAATCGTGAATTTTTTCTACAACTTCGTTGGTTGAAATTTACGATTGATTAACGGCAATTCTCTTATTACAAATATTTTTTTAAATATATTTTTTTTGTTAATTATAGCACAATTATTACATCACATTACTATATTCCTATTGCTATATTCTTTTTCAGGCATTTTTAGGCATAGCCGTGTCAACTCTTGAAATTTCCCAGTCAAGCTCTAATAGGCCTGATTCCAACAAAGCTAAACTTGTCACAAGTTCTATTTTTGAAATTCTTGATCGTAAATCTCAAATAGATCCAAGTGATGAATCTGGCATGACTTTAAATACGATTGAGGGCAATATTGAGTTCCTCCATGTTAGTTTCAAGTATCCCTCAAGACCAAATATCCAAATTTTTTTCAAGATATATGCTTAGCCATTCAATCTGGAAAGGTAGGATGTTGCACTAGTCAAAACAATTTTGAAGGATGGTAACAAAATATAATAACCCTAACCTTGTTTTACTTGTCAGACTGTTGCATTTGTAGGGGAGAGTGGAAGTGGAAAATCGACAGCAATAGCACTACTACAAAGGTTTTATGATCCTGAATCAGGAGATATACTCTGGATGGAATAGAACTATGGAAGTTCCACTTGAGTTTGAGGCAACAGATGGTTTGGTGAGTCAAGAACCTATGTTATTCAATGACACAATCAGGTCTAATATTGCCTACGGGAAAGAAGATAAGGCCAGCGAGGCTGAAATTATAGATGCTGCTAACTTAGCAAATGCCCACAACTTCATATCAAGTTTAAATAAGGTTTGACAACCGTACATTTATTTCATCAAGTAATTCTATAAAAGCTACATGTTGATCTGTTTAATGATAGCTTTTTTAATTTCCCCATCTTCAACAACATATGATAAATATATTTTTTTGTTAATTCTTTAGAGCTTGACTGGGAAATTTCAACATACGATAAATGATATGTTTTTTTTTTTTTTTGAGCGATATATCGGAAATTATATTTCTGTCGTCTAGACCTCTATATAGTCATGTGCATGCCAAGAATACTATTTAAGATAATTACATAATTCTATTTGTCGATGTCGCCAACAGTATTTTATATTTATTTACATTTTCTATTGTTATTGGACGAGCGGAAATTACAGCCTTTTAAAACTAAATTTATTCAAGTCATGAGTTTGCAAATAAGCTTCTTATTTCCTTCCATTTGTTTCAATTTTGGTGTGTTTTGAAAATGATTAAATTTATCGTCACAACAATCCAAAATTTAGAAATAAAAAATCACTTTCAACTATGAGTTGTTCTTATAAGGAAAAGGTTTTTGAAAAGGACAATATAGAATACAGATAGAAAGATTAAAAAAATATATGTTATAAAAAATAGTCTTTCAACGTTTTATTCACCAATCTTGTTATGTTTTTAAGAATGCCTTAATTAATAACATGTCATTTTTTACAGTAAGTATCTTTCTATTTGTAAAGTTGATAGGAGAAATATTCGTTTAGGATTTATTTTTATTTTAAAAAATCAAACATAGGTATATAATATATTTTACAAACTGTGAGATATTTTTTAAAAATTTGGTAAGATATTGTTTTAGTTATATTAGAACTATGTTTAAAGCCGCCTCCTAATTATAGAAGAAAATATAATAATAATAATAATAATAATAATAATAATAATAATAATAAAATATAAGATGCATTTAAAAAACTATATTCTGACACTAGTTTTGTACTTGCCATTATTATTTACAACTAATCTTCTGCATATTTTAATACCTAACTTGTTAATTATGAAAATTAAATCTATTTTAAAAAATTTTGTCATATATATATTTTTTGGCAACGGATCTGGCGACTTGCAAATGTGGATGGGATAAACAGAGAAACCAGAGCTGCGAGCGCAGCCTCGGTTTTCGCTAATTTTTAAATATATTAGATACATCATCATCAGGCTGGCTAGAAAGTATATATATATATATATTCCGCATGTTGAGCTTTAATGACAAACTAAACATATGCTTGTCTCGAATACGAGTTGCTGCGTTGGGAGAGAAGCTCTCACGACCCTGTTCCCACACATGATTATATTTTGACGTGATATTAAATGTTAGAATTATATATATATATATATATATATATATATATATATATATATATATATATATATATATATATATATATATATATATATATATATATATATATATATATATATATATATATATATATATATATATTGATTTGAGCATTAACGTAAGTCTGAACTGTTGTATGTCATGAGCATCATGATTATGGAATGCTTGTGTTATTTTCCCTTAACCACTTTCAATAATAAAAGAGACTGATATCATCAGGTTTGGTAAGGACTAAGGAGTAAGCACATTATCTTACTCCTTGTATTTAAATACATTAAGGACATTTCCTTAAATACCTAAATCTATAATATATTAAATGAAATACATGTCTTTTTATGTGTTTATTTTGACTTATAAAACTAAAATATTATTTGAATAAATATCAAAATTTAAAAATTAGATATATAAATACATGAAAAATGCGTGGTGGTATGTGTAAATTCTCCAAAATGTTTAAGTAAAAACTTGGGATATTAAGAAATGGTATATCGTCGAAAATAAGTTGCCAAGAATGTTATAAATTAATCATAAAAAAATTTTATTTGATTATTATAACATTATTTAAAAATATAATAAAGCCTTCTTCCGAATATTCGTTTGTAGAAGAGCTAAAGCTGAAAGTTTTTAAAAAATAATTCCATTTTAATTCTTTCCTATCAGCTTCCATATATAGGTCATATGTCAATCGCTCAGAATATATAGCAATCCTTACGTGTATTCGTCCTCTAAAATAATTGTTTTTTTTTCGTCCAAACAAACTTCCAAAAAAATGGTGGCTTAGTTGGGATTATTTTTGTTTTTTTATGTTCTTTTTAAGAATATATTTATATAGTGTAATTTTTAAATATTACTATAATTTAATTTCCTATTTATTATCTATCACATAATTCATCACCATTAGCAAAACCTCAACTGTTTGGGATTAAGAGTCTGTTTGAGATAATTGTAGCGATGCGAAAATGTAGTGGTTGAACTATTGTAGAAGAAGCTGTGGTGTGTATTGCAAAATTTATTTATTTTTAAAAAAAGTTAAAGCACAACTTTTTAGCAGTCACGGTACTGTATCGTATTAGATTAAGAAAATATAACTTTCCCATCACAACTTTAAAATGCAGTTTCTCAAATACTACCTAACCGCAGGCAGAAAGTTATTCTAAAAACACAACGTGATCACATGAGGCAATATGTGTCAGGTTTTTAGGTTATGATGTGTGTCAATAATGTACATTGACCTTACAAGCAATGACGTATGTCAAGATTATGTATCGATCATATAAGCAATGACTTGCATCAATATTGTTAGTGTAAATGTGACTTCACAGAAAGGCTAGGAGGAGATGTTTCTCTATATGAATATGTCCACACCTAGTATTACAACATTCAGTAGTATTTATAGAGCGATGGTATACATTAGGTAGTTGCGATCTTACGGTGGCAGTATGATTTGTTTCTGAGTAACGGTGAGGATGAGAGTACGCGTGAGTCGCATGTGATTACCGTGCCGGGAGAGAAGGGAATCGCAACGCTTTCTTGAGCGAGTGGAGGAATAGCGGTATTGTTATCGCGCCCTCAACCGAATGATCCAATGCTTGGACCGTGAGGTTGGCGTGATGGATGAAGCGGGACCGGTAATGGTTTGGTTAGTATACGATTTGATCTTGATTGATATGTGGTGAATTTGTATTTCATTGGCTGCGATGTGATCCCGCACGAAATGATAATTGATCTCTATGTGTTTCATTCTTGCGTGTAGAATGGGATTTGTTGATATTGCCATTGCTGAGATATTGTCGCAGTACAAGGGTGTGGCTTGAATTGTTGAGATTCCGAGTTCTAGCGCGATGGAGCCAAATGATTTCTTGTAGTGCCAATGCTCTATACTGCGGAGGAACGAGGCAGCTGTCTGTTCGAACTTTCCACGAGATGAGTGTTGACCCAAGAAATATGCAGTAAATCGTCGGTCAGTGGGGTTGCCGGCCCAATCGGAGTCTGAGTAGGAGTGAAGATTGAGATCCCCCGGTGTTATGGGTAGGCCGTGGTCAGATGTTCCTTTCAGATAGCGTAGGACTCGTTTAAGTAGTTGAGAATGTAGGGTAAGTGGGTTATGCATATGTTGGCATAGGTGGTTTACGGCTAGAGCAATGTCCGGTTGGGTGATGGTAAGGAATTGAAGAGATCCAATGATACTGCATTCGGAGGGGATCGGAAGTCACTGCCAGGTCTGGTGAGACAAAGGATCCAGTTGGAGATAGGTGTTGGTGCGCTTTTGCAGCACGTCATGTCGTAGCTGTTCAGGAGACGGTTGATGTAGTCGGTTTGGGTTAGGAGGAGCTTGTTGTTGGTTCGGTGCATTTGGATGCCGAGGAAGTTGGAGACGAGGCCGAGGTCCTTTAGGTTGACGGCTGATTTAAGCTGTTGAAGGATTGAGGAGATGGTTTGAGGATCGGAGCTCGTGATGAGTATATCGTCCACGTAAAGGAGGAGATAAGTGCGATTTTTGTTGGATGTATGTAGGAATAGAGCGGGGTCGGCTGTACTAGTGGTGAAGCCTAGATGTTTGAGGTGCTCGGTGAAGGTGGAGTACCATTGCCGGGGAGATTGCTTGAGGCCATAGATGGCTTTTCGAAGAAGGCACACGTGATGTGGGAATTGGTTGTCGGGAAAACCTGGTGGTTGAGCCATGTATATAGTGTCTTGGAGAGAACCATGGAGGAATGCATTGGAGACGTCTAGTTGCTGAACTAGCCACTAGTGATGGAGTGCGATTGTAATTAGGATGCGAATAGTGGGCATTTTAGCAACTGGGCTGAAGGTTTCGAGATAGTGGATCCCGTATTCTTGCTTAAAACCTTGTGCCACTAAACGGGCTTTGTAGTGAGCTATGGATCCGTCAGAATGATGTTTGGTCTTGTATGTCCATTTACAGCCTATTATAGTTTGGTTGGCGGGTGGTGGAACTAGTGTCCAAGTTGCTTGTCGTTAGAGAGCTAGGAACTCCTCGGACATGGCTTTCCACCATTCGGCGTGTTTTACGGCTTGGGTGTAGCAGGTGGGTTCTGTGGGGCTATGCTGATGTAGGAGATCAAGGATGACTTTTGGTTTCAAAGGACTGTTTGAAGTCTAGTATTCATTGGGTGTTTGGATGTGAATTGGAGACAGGGTCCATTTCATTGGTGTGGTTTGTGGAGGGTTCGGTTGTGAGTGATCTTGGGGAAATGGTTGGTTGAGGTGTTATGTTATGCTTAGACTGAGTGAGGAAATGGGTGTTAGGAGTAGTGGTGGTGTGGATGGTAGTTTAGGATGGGGTGTTGGTTTAGATGAGTATGGAAAATGTGTTTCTGAAATGACGCATGGATATCAAGATCGACGGGTGACGGGTTGCAGCATTTGTAGCCTTGTGAATTTGGGAGTAGATGAAGACGCGAGAGGTGCTTTAGGAAAGTTTATTAGTGTTTGTGAGTGATGGTAAGGGAAGCGTTGAACCAAGACTTTGAGATGAGAGTAGGGATTTTCTTGTAGAGAGCTTGATGAGGTGATCAGAGGTTGAGTGTTTTTGTAGGTAGACGGTTGATGAGGTGTACCGTGAGTGCGTCATCGCATCATGTGGTGGAAGATTTCTGTTGGAGTAGAGTTCGCGTTAGTTCATGATGTGTCGGTGTTTCCTTTCAAAGAACACCGTTTGTTCTGGGTGTATAGGACAACGCTGATGAATGATGCCATGGGTATTAAGGTAGGTATGAAGTGTAGTGGATAGAACTTCCCTCTCCATGAGTGTTTTAATTGGCTTGGAGAAGTGTGTTTGTATCATTTTATGTAGTTGTTGAAATTTGGAAGCTACTTCATGTTTGTGGTTTAAAGGAAACATCCATGTAAATCGAGAGTAGTCATCAATAAAGATAACGTAATATTTGTAACCGTGTATTGAAATAGTGGGTGATGGTCCCCATACATTGGAATAAATTAGATCAAATGGGTGTTTAGCTTTACTAGCGGATTTTGAAAAAACAAGTTTATGACTTTTTGACTGAATACAGACATGGCAGGGAGATGAGGTAGGTTGTATACAAAGATGCTTGTTTTATAGCGAGATGGTTCGGAGAGTGTCTTTGTATGGATGACCGAGCCGTTGATGCCATAGATTGGAAGATGTTAGTTGAATGAAGTGCTTGTTTTGTCTATTGGGAAGAGAGTATAGCTGCTAATGCAGTCTGCTAGGGAGTTGATGTGTTGTCCGATCCTTGATATGAAAATTATTGGCGTTAAAGATTATTGAGCAGTTATTATCGGTGGCGAGGTTTGATACAGATAGAAGGTTGTGAGATAAGCGGGGTGCGTGAAATATTTGTTTGAGATGGAACTTACGAGTGGGTGTAGGAAGGATTTTGTGGCCCTGATGGAGAATGGGTGTTGTCTGGCCATTCCCGACGGTAACTGATTGGCATCCTGAGTAATCGGTTGGATTTTGGAGTGTGTTCAGATTGTTGGTAAGGTGAGAGGATGCTCCAGAGTCCAATATCCACTGAGGAAGGAAAGGTGAGGTCACTTGAGCGGCCAAGGATGTTTAGAGGTAGTTCATGTCTGACCGGTGCAGACATCCGGCGAATGTCCTACCTTGTTGCATATCGGCGAGGGGATCGAATTATTGTAGTTCATCCTTTTGTCCGTCCGATTGATTGTGGAGGTAGTTGTTTTGAGGTCTGCCATGGTTTTTGTAGTGAGATTTCCAAGGTTTGCCTCGGTTGGCTTGGAGAGCGGTGATGGATGGAGTAAGTTCTTTGTCGTGGTCGATATAGATATTAATTTCTTCGCTACAGAGGAGAGAGTAGAGGTCATCGATGTTAATTGGATCTGATCGCGGTTTTGAATGCATGATAGGTTGGTGGCAACCCATTGAGTGTATAGAGAATGATGTCTTCGGGATCCAAATTGGAACTAGCAGCTGAAATTTGATCAGTGGATTTGATTGCAGGTACTTGGTCATCGGTTTGTCTCGAGGGATATGTGGTGAAGTTCGTTCTTGAGTTGAATAACTTTGGAACGATTGGCCGACTGTAATCTCTTTGCTAAGGTGGACCAAATGTCCGAGCAGGTGTCTAGGATGAGCACATAGGGAAGAATGGAGGGTGAGATAGTGGAGTAAAGTGTTGCCGAGAGATTTTGATCGATTAGTTGCCATATGTTGTAGTTGGGGTTAGGTTGAGGTTGTTCGTTGTTGTCTAGAGAGTATTGGGACACGGTGTAGTACCTTCGAGAAACCGATGAAGCCGCTTGTTTTGAACAGCCTTGTGGATTTGTGAGCTCCATATGGTGTAGTTGTCTAGTAAGAGTGGTGTTTGCTACGACTTTCATATTCCCTATGAGGAATTTCGTGAGGGTGGTATAGTTAGTGAGCTGAAATTTCCTCGTGTGTCCATTGTTCTCCGAGTGGAGAGGATTGACATTTCCAGCCGTTATGGCTCGATACCATGTAAACGTGACTTCAGAAAGGCTAGGAGGAGATGTTTCTATATGAATATGTCCACACCTAGTATTACAAAGATTCAAGAAGTATTTATAGAGTGATGGTATACATTAGGTAGTATGCGATCTTACGGCGATGATTTGTTTCTGAGTAACGGTGAGGATGAGAGGTACGTGAGCCTGCATGTGATTACTGTGTCGCCGAGGGGAGAGAAGGGAAGCGGGTTTCTTCCGAGCAGAGTGGAGGAATAGCGATTGTTATCGCTAGCAATGATGACTATTGAAGTCAACAAATAATGTTGTAGCTAGATGACCGTGTTCAAGATAATGTTGCTTGGCATTATGACTATTATCGTGATGGTGGTAAAGAGGTGACAATTAGTTGATAGTGCACCATAGTTATGTATTGAAGTAAGCAACTTGATTTAGTGTAAATCTAATTTATGTTTAATACATCATTAGAAAATTTTAATTAGTATAAATCTTGAACCAATGTTTGATTGAAAATTTTTAATTTAAATTTAAATAATTTGAATTCTAATATTAATAAATTTAAACTAAGAAGCATTCTAACTTAGTTTTATTTTTTATTTCATATAAAGATTAAAATTAGGTATAATAGCAATCCTCATTTTAAAATATCTAAGTTATAACTGACATAGATTTCTTCTCAATGCATTTGACTTTTTTGGTGCTTACATAATCTCTTTTTTTATGATCTCTCTTACTTAAGAAAATACCACTTTTTTCTAAAAATAATTATTATTATTCATCAGAAAATCAAATATAAAAATCACAAAAGGCCAATATAAAAATAGGTTTATGATATAAGATGACATAAGAAGTAATTATAAATGTTAGATTGGACTTGAATGCATTATCACAAAGTTTGGGGGTAGTAATACACTGGATGGTATGATCCTTTGCTAAATGTTTGAGGAGAGAATATCAATGATGGAATTATTTATTGAGGGGCAATAACTTTAATGTGAAATTATTTGTAGGATGGTAGGATGGTAGGATGGATTCCATCTTCAAAGAGGATGACTCTTATGGTATGAGCCAATTGGTTGATGATGATGGATGTCCTCATTAGATTATTTGAGGATGGTGTGTGTGTGTGTGATTTATTTTATGTTTTATGTTTTTATTTTTATATTACTATCAACAATTAGTTTATTCAATGTATTTTTAAGTGTTTTATTTTTTTTTATTTTAGAAAATAAATCACTCTATTTTTTAAAATACTCAAAATAATATTAAATATTTTAATGATTTAAAAATAACTATTATCAACAAATCTATTTTTATTTTAAATCAAAATATAAATAAAATAAAATAATAAATATAAAATAAAAGTAAAATACAATCCCAAATGGTCTCTTAATATATGAATAATCTTATATAATATTCCTCTTGAGTGTAAGATGAAACATGTGAAAAAGAAGGAAAAAAGTTATACCTTTACTCTTGAGAGCAACATTTGTAATCAATATCTATTAATTTATGTGATAGGCATGTGATTCTACTTCTTTTGATGATTAATTTTTGGGGCACTTACATACATACCATATAATTCTTATATATTTAATATTTAATACCCTAAAATTTGATATTTACATGCAAAATATTTAAATCTTTAATATCATATAAAAATATCACTATTACTATTTTTAAAGTGGTGCACTATTTTATGCATTAATATTAGATATATAATTATTAAATTTTAGGTATTAGATATATAAATACTTTAAAAATTTATGTTGTATTTATGTAAATTTTTCCTAATTTTTTATGGAGGAGTTCCAAATTTTATGACCATAGTACTCTAAGTTAAAGTAGATTTTTTTTTTTTGGTTATATTAGTAAAATATAAATTAGAGATGTTTTAAAAAAAATTATACCTAAAAATGCTGTATAAAATGCTAAAGAGAATTATTTGCTCTATGAATGAAAAAAAAAAGAGCTAATTAGCTATAGGACTAGTGAAATACTAAAAGTAGTGTTTGATCAACTAAAGATTAAGGAACTACCTAAAAGTAGTGTTTGATCTTCATAAACCAAAGAAGTTAGATCATTTCAATTAGAAACCTTTTTTATAAGATGAGCTGAAAATGGGCATTATATGTAGACTTACAAAGGAATATTTTTGTCATTATTTAGATTATTTCATTTTATTATTCACACTAATGGTTAAAATTACATGCTCCGATGATAAATTTTAATCGATGATGACCTGAGTTAACTCCCATAAACTCAAACGTATCTGCGTACATAGTAATCATCGCCATCAATCATTTTCTATATTAGTGATTAAATAGCATTATATGTAATACTAATATGGGCATATTGGAGGTGAAGACTTAAAAGTTTTCAAAATGGTAAGATTCATTAAAATTTGCTTTGTGGAGAAGCTTTTACTTTTAAAAAAAAAGTTTTGCCAAAAATTACTGTGAAAAGAATTGTTTTATCAAATAGGTAGATACTAAAGTGAGAATACCATGCAAACAAAAACAATAAATTTCAAGAATAAAACAAACCTAGACATTTATTTATTTGCATGGAAAATTTCAATTTTTAATATTTTAAGCATAAAAAAATATTATAATCTTATTAAAATATAATGTTGGACTTGGGGCTATGTAAACAAAATATCCTTCACAATTCATGATGATCTTGACCCATCCAAAATCATCATGCCAAGATGTGTCAAAATACCATACTTCATCACCTGAAGATGGGGCCTTACGGTTCAACCGATGAACCAACAAATTGATTATATTATTTAGATATTTATATTATTTAGATATCTATATATTTATATTATTTAGATTATATGTATTTAATTTTGATATTATTATATCATCTAATTTAATTTCGATCAAATTATTGAATTTTGAACAAAAAAAACATTTTTGAAGAAATCCAATCCAATATTGATTTGAGCTGAAACATTTTTTATATTTATTTATTTTATTTGTCATTTTGGCCAGAGATTACGTCTGAGCATATCTACATAAGGCTTTCAAAAAGTTTTTATTTATTTATTTATTTTTATTTTTTTAGGGGAGTCGGTGTTAAATTCGCCACATGGATATTAAGTCAATACCAGATCTGATATTTTCCTCTTTGGAAAAGAAAAGATGATTTAATAATTCTCCTTCTATATTTCTTTTATATAAAATTTGACATCCATTCATTTTCCATTTCAGCCCTTGGAATTTTACAATTTTATTATCTTAATTTATTGAGTCAAAGAGACATATATAATTGTATTTGCAATGAGGAGCAATACAAACTCAGATAATATACCACAGGATAATTATTTTAATGTGTTGTTAGGTACTTTTCATAGCTTGTTAGATATATAATAAAAATTTATTTAATTGTATTTTTAAAATGTTGGTATCCAATTTTAAATTAAATTTAATCTATATAATATTTTTAATTAAAACTTTCATTGGATCTGCATTATGTTTTGAGTCAAAATTATATATTTGTTTATATTCTTATTATCAAAAATAAAATTCCAACATCATCTTGTCTAATTATTATAAAATAGAATATTATTAATTTAATTTTTTTTATTTTTACAAATTTCTTTTTTTAAATAATTATTTTCTAAATGCATAACACTTATTTATAAATAATTACAAAGATTTTAAAGATATATTATTTTAAATATTGTTCTTTCACCCTCAATATTGATCTTATTACAAAGAGAGTTTGAGTTTTAGGATTTAACTTTTCATCCTTTGATACTTAGGATTTTTTTGGTAAAATGATTGCTTTGTTCATCCTTTGATACATAAGACTTTGTTCATCTATATGATGAATTGTCTAATTAAGCAAGATTAAGAAAGTTGATTAATAAATTGATTATACCATAAAATAATTGTTTAAAAAATCAAGTTGACTTTATTAAATGAGTTAATTTTGGGCATTTACCTACATAGCACGCAATTCTTATATATTTATATATCTAACACTCAAATATAAATATTTGCACATATATCTTTATTATTACAATAAAAAGTGTACTTTTCTTATTTGTTGAAGTTAAATTCATTTTTGAAGCATAAAAAGATATTATATTTATAAATATCAAATTTTAGGTGTTAGATATGCAAATGCATAAGAATTGTGTGCTATGTATCTAAATTTCCTTAATTTTATTCTTTAGGGATCTACCCTTTTACAAAATAATTAAATTTGTCAATTTCATTTTACTTTGAATAAGTATCTTTACTTATGCTCCTATCTTACTTTATACCTCTAATTTAGTTGGTTTACAACAAGTTGGGAATAGCAAAAGATGACCAAATCCATTGCTTTGATTCTTAATTCAAAACCTATTCTAAGGAATAACACATCATTGCAAAAGTAAGTATAACTCAACTATGCTTTTAATACCATTGCAATTCTCTGCTTAGACTCAATATAAACTACTTAAATAGAGAGTCTATAATAAATATTCTTTAGTTGTGACTTCCTTTCCAAATGCTAATGCATGCACCTTGATGATGGTCCTTTGCATATAATATATTTAAAATTGATGTAATTTGATAAACTAATTTTAAGAATCACTTAAAATAATTCAATTTGGACAAAATTTCTTTAAAAAAGAGACCAATGATAAATTATTTTGAATGTTCTTAAGAGTAAGGTCAAATTAATTGCTTAGTCCAACTTCTCCATAATTAGGTATATACACCTTATAGAGTTTTGCTCATATAGAAAAATATTCATTGTTTTATTTCATCTTTCATTAGAAGTGCTTATGAAAGATCCAAATTGAGCCAACATTAAGCCATCACCATATTATGGAATTAAAGTAGTGTTGGAAAGAAAACAAGTATTATGAAAGAAAAGCTTATTCAACATTTCATTAGCTTTGAGCATTTCACTCTTGATTTTGGTATGAAATGACTTTAAGTTATAACTTTTCCTATAAGTAGTTGTTGCTAATTTACTTAAAGAGTGGTAAGCATTTATCTCATGACTTTAAGTTATAAAATATGTATAATTTATCCAAATGTCTTTCTTAATTTTTGTAGAATCTTCACTTCTTCATCTAACAAGGAAACACAGAGAAATATTTCTATGATTGTGATAGAGAATAAGTATAAACTATAATATTTTTGTGATGGTTAAATATTAATTAAAGGATATGATAAATGGTGGTAGAATTTACTTTAAATTTAAAAGGTTGACTTTGCGTGGATCTTAAGGGAGTTAATGAAAAGAGATATGATCCATTTAATTATTCTGAAAATATATTATAATGTCAAAAAAAAAGGATGGAAGAGTTGTCAAGTGCTATGATAGAATGATAAGCAAGTAGAATTAAGATAAATTTTTGCTAGTTGGCTTAATTTGGAAAGAATAAAAAAATATGTTGGAGTAAAAGTGTGGTAATTGATGATAAAATGAGTAGGGAATCCACTCACCAAAGTGGAATGACAATGAGAGATCACCAAATCTCTCAAGAAAGTCATCCACCAAACTCCAAACCAAGAGTTTTCACTCAAATTTCAGAAAACAAAACATCAACTATCTTCATTCTATTGATACGCACATTGTATACAAATTACTAGGCTCTCAAAGGATATGTTCTTTTGAAATAACGCTCAATTAGCTTTAATAAACCATTCTAAAAACTAAACCAGGTGCCTCGTCGCAGTCCTCCTGTTCACATAAAAAAATTTAAAATTAAATAAAATTTTTGGCCACAACGCCACGACTCTGTGATCTTGGTTGGCACCGAGGCACTATGGCAATATTTCCAGAAGGATAACTGCTAATCCAGTTAGTGAGTTGATGGTAATTCCATGATAAGATCAAGGTGTCGCGATGATGATCTCAGAAGTCTACTATAAAAGGAGGGAAAACTACACTCCCTCCCGCCTCTTCTTCTCTCCTCTATACTTCAACTTCCCTCACTCTCTAAGTTTTTTGTGCGTTCTTGCATCTGGGAACCGATGCTCTCTACAGGAATGACTCTCATCGCCACAAAAGCAATCTCCCGTCCTTTCTAGGTAAAAGATTTCTAGAATAATGCGTCTTTTACCCTATTTTTATCACTAAAAACTAGCTTTTACCAAATTTTCACCTTTGATCTTGAATTCGAGAGAAGAAGTGTATCTCCATTGATCTTAGATCCGTAGTAGCCCACATATCTCTAAAATCTCAAAGTTCGTAAGAAAACCCCTATCATTGAACTTAGTCCTAGAGAAAAGAAACCTCCTCCTTGATCTTAGATCTAAAACCGTGGGAGGATTGCATTAAAATTCAAGAACCTAGCATTACTAAAATATTACTCTGCCAAAATTTTCATAAAAATTGCTAGATTTCTCAAGACTTTTTGTTCAATATGTGCATTCCCTTCTTGCGACGTCGGGGGGCCAAACTTTTGGTAAATGAAGTCTTGGCGCTCTACCCTATAGCATGGTGCTGGATATTTAGTGCCAAGGGTTTCCCTACACTCAATCTTGAGGCACCATGCCTTCAACCCCGAGGCACGATGCTTAAAAATATGTTTTACCTTCAAACATAGTTCTAGTGTGAAATAAAACCCCCACTCCGTTGATCTTAGATCCAGAATAAAGGAGAAGAGTGTTATACATTAAACATGTAAAATTTAGCATTTATAAGGCATTACTCTTGAAATTTTGATTTTGACACCAAGGGAACAACACCTAGCGCTTGTCACATCGCTAAAGCCCATGTAGGTAGGAAGTGGTGATACTAGGAAGCCTAGTGAGCACTCCAACTTATCCTATGGTAAGACTTTATATGTTTGAAAGGGAAGATTTATTTATTTAAGTTGAAATTTTATTAGATTGTTAGGCTTATAATTCATCAACACAAGTTTTGGAGATGCCTAAGAGGTGAGGATTTATGCTCATATCCCGTGAGAAACAAATAACATCGATTCTAAATCTAGAGAGCTTTAGCACAAGCTAAAGGCACCACTAAATCTAAGTGGGGGACATGGGTCTACCTCCAAAAGAGAGAGTAAACCCGTCAATTTTTGGACTTACAACCGCTGGAGCCGCCAACTAATACATCATATGATTTAAACTCATGTAGGTCTTCTTATAAAATTGCAAGATTGTTAGGCTTGTTATTTAATTTGGAAAGAGACTAGAGTCCTAAACTCACTCCCTAAGATACTAGATCATGACTAGCATAAGAATATGACTTAGTCTAAAAATACAATATTTTACAATTTTTCATGTAATCTTGACACAATATTTTGGACAAAGGCTTTGTAGTTTCTTATGCCTAAATGCATGATGAAATTTGGTTACAAATCAAAAGAGAAAGAAGGTGAAGCTCCATCATAAGAGGTCGCACTCATAGTCAAGCTCCCCAAAGTGTTGAAATGGAGGCTCTCATTTTGCAAGAATGGTAGAATATGACATGCATGATGTAAGACATACAACATACAACATACAAAATACAGCTAAGGGATTATTAAATCTTTTAGTTATCTTGATTACCACCTAGGCTTTAGAATGAGGTTATGAGTTGTGTTATATTTTGTTATGAGTTGTTAATTGGGTAGAAAGATTTATTTTTCCTAAGAGCCTATCGCATATAAGCCCTACATTCAATCATCAATCATTAAGAAACTATGAAATCTATTACATGATCTAAATAAAAAAATAATCATTTTATAGGATACCGTGAAAGAATAAGATATCAATGTAGCTCGGTATCGCCGAATACCCCAGAAAAGAGAAAATTGTGTAACCGAGCTCTACCCTTATACAACCAAGAATTACAAAATAATATCCCCTTATACAACCAGGAATTACAAAATAATATACCTTATACAACCAAGAATTATAAAATATTATTATAATTAATTGAATACATGATATGGGTCTTCATTCTTCATTTCTTCTTTCTTCTTTTGATTTGATTTGCTCCATGGAATCGAGTGCACCCTAGGACTAAGCCTTTTAGCCTGTTCATCCTACTCCCCATAGCATTAATCCTATTTTCTATTACAAAATTATATTTTTTTTGAAAAGTAAATCTAACTATACCAGCAAAATAGAGGTTAGCTAAATATACATACAATCCCAAGCAGTTATAGTTTATAATTTGGACTTAGCACTCTACACATGAGTAACCAAGCCCACATGCCCTAATGTGGATTATGCTTAGGGGCATAAGCAACCTGCAAAAAGAATATTTATATTTATTTCTGAGCATTCCCTTAAGCATAATCCCCTGTAAAAAATAAGATTAGGCTATAACAGCCTAGCATCCAGTCTACGATCCATACACCCTAACATCCAATCTAAAATATTACATCACAAAATAAAATATAACATCACACGTGCACCGTCTTAAACTAGGACTATAAGTGGTGGCTTAGTTCTAATGTGCGTGCTAAAGTTTTATGTGGTACGTCTTAATTAGGCTTTTGAATTGTAATTTTTTAAGTTTGAAATTGTTCAAGTTAATATGATGGATGGTCTCATTTTAAGTTGTTTAGATGACTTACAAATTTTAGTATTGTATTTTATTTCATTTCATTTGATTTACCCTTAGCATCTAAGTGTTATAAAGAGAAGAAAGATGCTTAATCTCTTTGATCCCTACCTTAAATTGGTTCCTAAAAGTACATTTTAGATTTTAGTTTTTTTAGTGAATGATTTATTAAATGTCTTTACTAATCCTAAGTTTGGGTTAACCTTAAAGAATCCTATTCAACATGAAATGCATCTTAATATTAATATAGTATAATTACTATCATATAGAACATGTTAAATCATTTCTTTTCATCACCCATAACAAGCATATGATATAACACATAGTATACCTATACATACAACATATTTTGGCACACTTAAATGATTATGGATGCATACATTTAGAAATTATATTTTACTTGATTGAATTATTTATGCATGAAAATTAAAGCTCTATCCAAATTCTAATACAAATATACATATGAATGAAATTAAATAAGTACGTGCTTTTGTTAACCAAAGAAGTGAGATAATCAAATGACCTCATTGGAGCTAGTTAAATTCTCGTATTCCCAGCATGTCTAGACTATATACTTATTATCATTCAAACCTATGTAAATTTATATAAGGAACTTGGAAAAAAAACCATTATCTTTACATGTAATGTATTTTATATGATTAATTGGTTATGGATGCATATATTTTTAATAGAAAAGAGGATTTCCATTCATTAATCAAATACATATACACATGTATAAAAGATGTAAGTAAGTACGTGCCGTTGTTTAAACTAGAAAAGTAAGATAATCAATGACCTCATTGGGTCTACTTAAAGCCTCATATTTCTGAGATGTCCAGACTATATACTTGCTATATTAAATATATATGAATGTATAAATAATTATAAGAATAACAATCATACAAAAGATTATATTTTATTTGGTTGAATTATTTATACATGTGATTTATCAATTGTACACATGAGTGCTACTTTCATTTAAAAATTTTACTCTCAAGAAATAGCATAGATGACAATACTTTCCTATAAGATTTTCAGCTCAACTTTTAATAATGGTAAGTACACATCTACTTCTTTTGCTTTGAAGTATATTAACAAAAAAAAAAAAAAAAGTGTAAGAAATATATAAGAAGTTATCATGTTTTTTTTTTTTTTTTTTTTTTTGAGAGGGAGATTATAAGGATTGATTATTATTGATCAACATAATTATAATGATATGAGTTGGCTAGCCCTTAGTTCCCTTGACATTACAATCATTATTTTTAAAATAAAGTTAATTTAATACAACTAAAACTTTATTGATCAACATAATTATAATGATATGAGTTGGCTAGCCCTTAGTTCCCTTGACATTACTATCATTATTTTTAAAATATAGTTAATTTAATACAACTAAAACTTAAGTAACATTTAATAAAATCTAATAAAATTCTATAAAAATTATAGATATATATAATGAATAATAATAATAAGTAAAAAAATCATAAAATTTCAGATATTCATTAAAAACTCTAACATACAACACTCCATGGATTCACCAAACAATCATGAATATATAATTTCATAGATTTATTTTTAAATCAGCTAAAAGAGATTTAAAAATAATTCAGGCTTTTAATTCATGAGATCGATTATATATATATATATATATATATATATATATATATATATATATATATATATATATATATATATATATATATATATATATATATATATATTTAAACCCCATTATACTTATTTTATTACAAATACAAGGTATATATAAACTCAAACTACTACTCAAAAGCTACAATATAAGGAGTAAATCCCCAACTAAGTACATCCAAGAAAAGAAAACCATAAAGCAAACAAAAGAGACAAGATGATAAACATAATAAGCTAAAGAAGAGATAATACAATGCTCGATGGTTGTAATAGTACTTGGAAAATGGAGCAAACTCAGCAAATCATTTGAAGGCAATAAGCAATATAAATAAAGGAGAAAGAGTCCATGAAAGCAACCTACAAAAAAAAAAAACTAAACCTGCAAGTTTAAATACAAAAGAAGTTTGATCCATTAGATAGTGGACAAAATATAATTGAATGCAGATAAATTGGAATTGATAGTGAAGAAGAGGGATAAAGAAGGCTGCTCATTCCACTGGGGGCAATTGCAATTAAGAGCATCCAAACAGCGGAAGGATACCACAAAAATGCAATATATATATATATATATATATATTATAGAGAAATTTATTTAAAATTGAAATTTTATTTTTACATTTAATTATTTATAATTAAATTTTGTTCACACAATTGATATCATATCAGGCTTTAATAACAACTCTACCATAAAATCGATATGATCGAATTATTTCATTTTTGAGAAATATTATATATGTATGATATATATATATATATATATATATATATATATATATATATATATATATATATATATATATATATATATATATATATATATATATATATATATATATATATATATATATATATATATATATATATATATATATATATATATATAAACTTAATGAAATAAGCATATTTTCATTTATTTATTTTATCATGTAGTTATGAAATCAATAAATGTCTCTCATATTAAGCATAATACTCCCAAATTGAATGGCGATAAATATAAAGTAAGAAAAGAGAGTATTATTCATTTATCCTCCATTTAGTGTGGATGGATATTAATTATACTATAGGGAATATGAAGAAGGATTGTATTAAATTCAAAAATTGACCTAACAAAAAAAAACAAAATAATGTAATTTGTGCATTTATGAATCTAATATGATTGATGTTGTTTCTAATACTTGATAGATTGATTGTAATTATACAATCTATATTTGTAATACCTTGTAGGATATGCAAAACTTGAGCTTGCTAGTGGAAAGTGAGCTCTACATCTATTTAGAAATTAAGATGCACTCACATGTAGAAGTTCTTGGAACATGATATTTAATACTTAGTTATAGTTTTATTTTAAAACTAGAAAAGACTTTTTTTTATATATCTAGCTTTTCTAGGAACTTAATTTTAATTTTAAATTTATACATTTGGGATATTTCTATGAATGGTACCTTGTTATACTTTGTTAATCTAAATTATAAATCTAAACTTGTTTGGAATGGTACCTTGTCATATAGTCTATTCTATATTTATTTGTAAAATAATTCTACTTATGATGTGATACATATTCAGCTGACATTAAAATAAGTGTTATAAATGAAAATTGTAATATAGGAGATTGAGATATATCTCCATAAATAGAATCAAAAGATTAATGAATGAATGAGTATTATGTACTTTAAATTTCATTGATTTTGATACTTGTATAAGTTGCATAAAGTGAAAGCAAACAAGCAAGTTAAAGAAAGGTGCCATATGGAGTACAAACATGATAGAGATCATGCATACAAATATATGTTGTTCATATATGAATTTTCATGGTCCAAAATACTTCATCATCATTATTGATGATCACTCACAATATATTTATCTTTACTATCTTCATAATAAAAATTAAGCATTAGATACCTTTGAAGTTCTAATGCCATAAGTGGTAAAATAATGTGAAAAGCAAATCAAAATTGTGAGATCTGATAGAGGTGATGAGCATTATGATAAATACATTGAAGATGAACTGATAATTTATTTATTTATAAAGTCTCTTCAAGAAAATGGGATTTTTCCGTAATACACTTTACCTGGTTCACCTGATCAAAATGGTATAGTTAAGAGAAAGAATCAAATATTGATAGATATGGTGAGGAGATTGATTAGTAGCTCTAAATAATCTAATTTTTTGTGGACAGGAGCTCTCAAAACAATAGTGTACATATTGAATCTTGTTCTAAACATAGTTACTCCTAAAACACCTTTTGCATTATGAAAAGATTAAAAAATTGAGTTTAAGACATAAGTGTGTATGGGGATGCTCCTATGAAGTGAAAAATTATAATCCATCAAAGAAAAAAAAACAGTTCCAAGAATTATTAGTAAGTATTTCATTGGATATGCTAAGTAGTTTAGGAATTACAAATTTTACTATCCGTCTAATAATACTAGGATTGTGGAATCAAGAAATGTAAAATTTCTTGAAAATAACTTGATTAATGGGAGTGATTAATTACAAAGACTTGTTATTGAAAGAAAACATATAGATGTTTAACCATCCCTTTCAAGTGATAGGTTAATTGTTGTTCATAACACTCCTCAAGTACAAATGAGTGTTAGCCCACCAATAGTAGACAAGATGCTAATAATGAACTAGTAGATCAAGTTGTTTATGAACAACTAAATTCACCAGAGGAGGCTATTAAAATAATTATAAGTTATAAAAGAGAAAGAAGATCCCTAATGATTATATTATGTATATACAAGAATCAAACTACAATATTGGTTGAAATGATCTTGAAATTTTCTCACAAATCATGAGTTGCAAATAATTAGCTTTATGGTATGATGCTATGAAAGATGGGATAAATTCCATGTCACATATTAAAATTTGGGATCTAGTTGAGTTGTCTAATGGTGCAAAAGCCATGGTTGTAAGTGGGTCTTTAAGATGAAAAAAAACTCATTAGGAAAAATAGAAAGATATAAAATAAGACTCATTGCTAAAGGATTCACTTAACAAGAAGAATTGATTACAATGAGACTTTTTTTGTATATAAGAAAGATTCTTTTAAGATTATTATGACAGTGTTCCACATTTTGACTTTATAACAAATGGATGTGAAAATGACATTTCTCAATTAAGACTTAGAGTATGAGGTTTATATGAAACAATTAAAAAGATTCTTCTCTAATGAAGGTGAGAATTTAGCGCTTAAGCGTAAACGGTCTATATATGGATTTAAACCACCCTCACGACAATGACATTTAAAATTATATTATATGATCTCAACATTTAGATTTGTAGAGAATATCATTGATCAATGTATATACCAGAAGATTAATAAGAGAATATTTTATTTTTTAATTCTATAAGTTGATGATATCTCATTTGCATCAAATGATAAAAATTTTTAGCATGAGATGAAACAATTTCTCTCTAAAACTTTTCATATTAAAGATATAGGTGATGTCTCTTATTTGATTAGCACTAAGATACATAGAGACAGATTGCAAGGTATTTTAGGATTGTTCAAGAGACCTATATTAACAAAATTTTAGAGAGAATTATGATGAATAGTTGTTCACCAAGTGTAGCTCCCATTATATGGTGACAAATTTAGTTTAAGTCAATACCTAAAAAATGACTTTGAAAAGGAAGAAATGAAATACATTCCATATGTATTAGCTATTGGCAGCTTAATGTATGCTCATATTTGCACAAGACTTGACATATTATATGTAGTTGAAATACTATTGAGATATAAGATTAATCCAAATATATATACTAGTAAACTGCGAAGAAGGAGGTGAGGTATCTGAAGGCACTAATAAATACATGCTTATAAATAAACAGACTAGTAATTTGGAGGTTGTTGTCTACTCTGATTATGACTTTGTTGGATGTATTGATTCCCAAAAATCAACTTTTGGACATGTCTTTATGTTTGTTGGTGGAGTTGTGTCTTGGAAGAGTGTCAAATAATTTTGATTACTACATCTAGTATGGAAGCAAAGTTCACATCTTATTTTGAGGCTATATCACATGGTGCATGGTTGAAGAGTTTTATCTCTAGGATTAAACTTGTGGACTCTATATCTAATCTACTAAATACAAATTGTGACAATTTAATTGCAATTTTTTTTTTGAATGAGAATAATAAAATGATAGTCAAAGTGAGAACATCGATACTAAATTGAGCATGTAAGCACTAAATTGATGATAATTGATTTTTTGATTGAAGGCATGCCACCATAGAAGTTTAAATAACATGTAGACCATATAGGTCTAGGTTATTTTAAATAATTTCATCATAATAAATCAATATTATTAATGAAACTCTAATAGTCTACAAATACTTGAATTTAGAGTTATAAAATTTTAATGATCTAAATATTATAACTGCTTGCAGTTATGAAATTTTAATGGTTCAAAATACTGTAATTGGTTGCAATGATAAATTTCTAATGGTCCAAATATTGTCATTTCTTTGCATTAGAAATTCTAATAGGCCAAATGTTTATGATGTAATGACAATTTTTTATGGACAACATTCATAAAGTGTAATACACACACACACATATTTATTGTTATTACAGACCTTGTTTATTAATGATGGTTTTCATATCACAGAAATAGATAGAAAGTAGAAACTAAATTCTTTTAATATTAAAACAAATATGGTTGGGAGATTTAAAAAATTGTTTGATATATTTATTTAATAAGTCATCCAAATCAGCAAAACTATAAATATTGGTAAATGCATCAATCTGAACGATTTAAATTTAACTTGACACTAATAAAATTTGTTTAATAAACCATTATTCTAAAAAAATGATGAAATGATGTTTAATTTAGAGAAATGTTGCTGGTTTTGAAAATTGTAATAAGTGTTGGTAGATCAAAGATTATATGTAGAAAATTAGTTCAAGTATTTCAAAGCATGCTGATATAAATGAAATCAAAGTAAAAGCAATCACACATAGGAACACCAATTTTACATGAAAAAACTCAAAAGCTGGAAAAAAAATAAATCAAAGAAATCCATTAAGGAAGAAAAATCAAGGAGAATAGGTATCTTCATACTTTAGTCACTCTAGAGCGCTTCTTTCCACTCTCACACATACGAGAATTTGAAAAAGATTCAAAAAAAACTTTTAAAAAATATTTAAATATGAAGTCTCCCAAGTTATAGTGCCACAATGCAGACACTTAGGTGCTAGAATTGCTTCCAATCTTTTCTGTACTAGTTTGACCATCGCAGCATTGCTACTATAGTGTCGAGGCATTAGCTTCTTTGTCTTGAATCTTCGGTGCCCTAGTCCTAACTCCGCAGTGCTGTGGAGGTGCTGACTTCTTTGTCTTCTTGATACAAATCTGCGGATCCTAGCACCGTGGAGTTGAAATCAACGAAATAAATAAAGAAAAAAAAAATCAAGCTAATAACATAAAGAGATTGAATCATTAAAAAAAATAGGTATAGACTCTCAAAATCTTCAATTAGATTCTCGATTATACATTCTAATTTGTGAGTATAATTATAACATTTATGATTAAGTATAATAATTATACTTAAAGAAGTGCTAAAATCTTATGATCATGATTTTCTAAAATAAATTTAGGAGAATAGATAGATGCTTCAATCATGACTTTCCTAAATTATGCATGTTGCATATATATATATATATATATATATATATATATATATATATATATATATATATATATATATATATATATATATATATATATATAGAATGTCAAATTGAAAAATAACTTCGACTTGAAAAGTATCATTCTGAATAATTTTAAATATGAAAATGGCCATTTGATTTTTTCGTTCATTGACCCACCAACCCAAAATTACTCGATTTTTACCACTCGATTTGACCCATTAAATTGATGATTTTTACACACAAACATGATTTTGATATGAAAAATATATATAAATAGATCATTCGGGTTGTGTCGGGTCAATCGGGTTGAAGTCGTTGAGTTTTCATTAATAACTTGGGTTCAAGTCAAACATATTGTCGAGTCAAATTAGATTAGTCAATTACAAATTTATATTTTTTGTAATTCTTCAACCTTTACAAAACTATTTTTAAAACAATCATCTATCCAAATTGACCATAAGCAATAACTACATTTATATAATTCTCAATGATAATCATCTTAATAGTAATAGCTCTATCATTAATCCTATTAACATCAATAATTTTATCCTTTTGCTTTTATACACAACTATCTAAAACTCATTCCTATTGCTAGAATTTTCAATAAATAATAATATATTACCTTTTTCAGTATATACATAGACAAACAATACGAATTATTCTTCTTCTCCTAATCATTGTATTTATCATTTCTTTTTTGCCTCATCCAAAGACCTCAAATTTTATATAGTATTAGATTTATACCCAATCATCTCTTGCTTACTTTGCATCATAATCAAGTTTTACTATTTTGCATTCATTTCATTAGATTTCATGTAAGTTTTATAACTAGCTATCAACTTGACATCAGTCATCAATCTTTCTAATCTAAGTTGTGTAAGTGCTAAATAATTATCCTGATTAATCATCTAATTGTATTGTTAATCACTAATTAAAAACCAAAATAATTAGCTCATTTTCATTTTAACTTATTAATTGATCCAAATAAGTTTGTATCAATCTTTATTTGATTAGTTTGTGAGTTCTTAATAATACAAATTTGCATATAATTTAATAATCATTGGTATAATTATAAGCAACAAAAAAATTATTGAAGATTTAAACACATGGAGTGAGAGAAATCTATGTCACGATCTTTATTAGTGATATGGTGAGAAAGGGCCAACCTTTCTGAGCACAAGGTAAGAGAAAAGCCAAAAACTTATGTAAAGATTATTAAAAAAATTCTTTCTAATAGAGCCATATTATATATATATTATTAAATTTTAAATCCTCTCTTTCTCTCACTTTCCATCCTCCTCAATTTTTATATATATATATATATATATATATATATATATATATATATATATATATATATATATATATATATATATATATATATATATATATATATATATATCTTTCGTTGAGGCAAGCAATTTAATTTTAAATTATTGTATAATATTTCCAAGTTTTACAAAAAAACAGCATATAAATTAAACTCTTTGCATTTTTTGTAGGCATGTAACATAAAACTATTTCATATCTTAACTCTTGTTATTTATTTTCTTAATTAGTGTGGAGACAAGCTTTTTCGAAGGTGGTGCATTTGTTTAGTAGAAAGCAAAGGAGATCCTACGTCAAGAGAGAAGCACATCAGTAAAATGGTTAAAATTAAAAAGCTAGAGGCCGTTGCTGGTTATTAAGTTGAACTGGAGCCCTGCCCTATATATCTATATAAATAAAAAATATCTTGTAACATGGAGAATTAAATATTAAGAAGATTTATATATATATATATATATCTATATATTCCGCATGTTAAGTTTTAATGGCAAACTAAACACATGCACCTTGTCTTGAATACGAGTATTGAGAAGACTTGTCGAGTTTGAAATCGATATAGGGATTTAATAACACAATCAAATGATGGATTAAACATTTTCTTTTCAAAGCATGATCTACAAGTTTAACCAACCAAATGATCCCCTCTTAAGTGAATTCCTTTCTATTTTCCTATCATTTTGAGAGTACCAAAAAAAAAACTTCAATATGTATAGAAAAAAAAATATCATTTCTTCTCATTTTAAACTCCCAATAAAAAAAGTTTGCTTCTTTGTAATTCATTTATTTTCACCTTAAATTTTACTCCCAATTCATAAATGCTTATCTGCTGTTAAATCCTACCGAGGCTTGCATTTATCTTGGTTCAACCCAAATCAAATCTTTTTAAACAGCATCTTTAGTACCGGTTACCTTTAGCCTACTATTTTCTCAGCAAAGTTTTGTGAATCCTGCCTAGTAAGAAACTTTCTTTACTTTTTTATTCTTCAAGGGATATAACTTCATTTATACTTTCAACAGTTTATTTGGAGTTTGTTCTCTACAAAGATCTTTAACGGTGAGAAATCATCCAGCCAAACTTACCACCAAAAAGCAATAGTTCTTCCAATGCCACATCAACTTTTTTATAAATAATCATCCCACTGAACTTCAAATATACATGCAACAATCTCTAACCATATTATAAACTTGCTCACAACTAGTTAAATCAAATAATCAGATCATTGCCTATAAATTATAACTGATGAAGTGATAGCCATTAACCAGTGTTCATAGAGTTTCTTTTAGAGAAAATCTTATGGTTTTTATGAGAAGTTAGTGTAGAAAATGGCGATGCTCACCTGATAAGACGGGTTGGATGCCATTGAGGATGATCGTGATGGCCAGCAACGGGGAGAGATCTGAGACTGCATTCGCCACGGTTTTACCCTCAATGAAAATGTAGCTGATGTAGTCACGGCCAATAAGTATGACTATCGCAATAATAGTCGACACAATGAAGGACATCATTGTGACCACCACTACTGAAAATGCAGCAGACTTTGGATTTCCAGCTCCCAGTTCATTGCTCACACGAACACTGCATCATTATTACATCACATTACATATATTTTGGCACCAATAAATCATATTTATAAGAGCATGCATTGTGCTCTAAACACTGTGCAAATAGATTGTTTGAGTGTCAACACAGGATCTCTCTATGAGGGTTATGTGCACTTTCAGATTTCTGCAAGAAAAAAATAAGGCCTTCATTGGTAATGTGGTCGTTTTTTTTTAATAATTTGGAGAGAAAACTACCATAAATTAATCTGGAAATATGCCACAAAAAAAATTTATATTACATATGTGCACTTTCTTCATGCTTCATGACTAAGGTCAACACTTGGCGACTTAGGCATATTTGCGAAGCTCTCAATCGACGGGACGTGCAGTCCTACGCATGATTATATATATAGACAAAATTTTTAAAATAGGTTTAGTCCTAATCGTAATTAGTAATTTAGACACGAAATTCTTTTTTTAGCAAAATAGTTAGTCTGTTCGATGGTAGTGCGGCGATGTGATCAAACCGTCGTCGTTCAACGACGATTTTAATTTTTATTTTTAAAATCAGGCCTTTTAGATTTTGCTTATATCATAGTCATACGGTGTCAGAATCTTACTAACTTGGTATCATTGGAATCGTAACGAAATTTTTTACAACTTTCATGTTGGTCAAAATTTAAGATTGTAGCCCTATATGCAGTATTTTTTGCAAATGCTTTAGCTATACTGAAATTTTGGAGGATTTCGTCAGTATTTTTCGCTCGAGTCATCTGAGATCGGAATCTACAAAAATTAGTATCTTTGAAATCGTAATGAAATTTTCTACAACTTTAATGTTGGTTGAAATTTACGATTGTGACCCGATACACAGTAATTCTCTTATTACAAGTATTTTTTTAAATATATTTTTTTATTAATTATAGCACAATTATTACATCACATTACTATATTCCTATTGCTATATTCTTTTCAGGCATTTTTAGGCATAGCCGTGTCAACTCTTGAAATTTCCCAGTCAAGCTCTAATAGGCCTGATTCCAACAAAGCTAAACTTGTCACAAGTTCTATTTTTGAAATTCTTGGTCGTAAATCTCAAATAGATCCAAGTGATGAATCTGGCATGACTTTAAATACGATTGAGGGCAATATTGAGTTCCTCCATGTTAGTTTCAAGCATCCCTCAAGACCAAATATCCAAACTTTTCAAGATATATGCTTAGCCATTCAATCTGGAAAGGTAGGATGTTGCACTAGTCAAAACAATTTTGACGGATGGTGACAAAATATAATGACCCTAACCTTGTTTGTTTTACTTGTCAGACTGTTGCATTTGTAGGGGAGAGTGGAAGTGGAAAATCGACAGCAATAGCACTACTACAAAGGTTTTATGATCCTGAATCAGGAGATATACTCCTGGATGGAATAGAACTACGGAAGTTCCACTTAAGTTGGTTGAGGCAACAGATGGTTTGGTGAGTCAAGAACCTATGTTATTCAATGACACAATCAGGTCTAATATTGCCTACGGGAAAGAAGATAAGGCCAGCGAGGCTGAAATTATAGATGCTGCTAACTTAGCAAATGCCCACAACTTCATATCAAGTTTAAATAAGGTTTGACAACCGTACATTTATTTCATCAAGTAATTCTATAAAAGCTACATGTTGATCTGTTTAATGATAGCTTTTTTTAATTTCCCCATCTTCAACAACATACTATAAATATTTTTTTTTTGTTAATTCTTTTAGAGCTTGACTGGGAAATTTCAACATACGATAAATGATATGTTTTTTTTTTTTTTTTGAGCGATATATCGGAAATTATATTTCTTTGTCGTCTAGACCTCTATATAGTCATGTGCATGCCAAGAATACTATTTAAGATAATTACATAATTCTATTTGTCGACGTCGCCAACAGTATTTTATATTTATTTACATTTTCTATTGTTATTGGACGAGCGGAAATTACAGCCTTTTAATACTAAATTTATTCAAGTCATGATTTTGCAAATAAGCTTCTTATTTCCTTCCATTTGTTTCAATTTTGGTGTGTTTTGAAAATGTTTAAATTTATCGTCACAACAATCCAAAATTTAGAAATAAAAAATCACTTTCAACTATGAGTTGTTCTTATAAGGAAAAGGTTTTGAAAAGGACAATATAGAATACAGATAGAAAGATTAAAAAAAATATATGTTATAAAAATAGTCTTTCAACGTTTTATTCACCAATCTTGTTATGTTTTTAAGAATGCCTTAATTAATAACATGTCATTTTTTACAGTAAGTATCTTTCTATTTGTAAAGTTGATAGGAGAAATATTCGTTTAGGATTTATTTTTTATTTTAAAAATCAAACATAGGGTATATAATATATTTTTACAAACTGTGAGATATTTTTTTAAAAAATTTGGTAAGATATTGTTTTAGTTATATTAGAACTATGTTTAAAGCCGCCTCCTAATTATAGAAGAAAATATAATAATAATAATAATAATAATAATAATAATAATAATAATAATAATAATATATAAGATGCATTTAAAAAACTATATTCTGACACTAGTTTTGTACTTGCCATTATTATTTACAACTAATCTTCTGCAGTTTTTTTTTTTTTTTTTTTTTTTTTTCTTTTTTTTCTCGTGTCTCCCGAACGCGCGACCTAGGGCTTTTTCCTTTCGTCTCTTGCGGCCGCCGCGGTGAACAGCGGTTTCGCCGTGTTTTTGCTTCCGTTCGTGGATTCGGCCTCAAATGTCCATTCGCATCGGATGGTGGAAAATATCCTTTCCGAACCTTATCTCCGCACTGGATGGATCGACGGTCGATGCCCTCTCTAAGTTCGTTCCTTCATCCAATGCTCCAGCCCCCGCTGTGAAATCCTTCAAGGAAGCGTTATCTGGTAACAATCATTCTCCTTATGAATCGGTTAACTTAATTGCTATCTTTGGAATCCTCGTGATGTGTTCGACATGGATGTTGAAAAATTAGCTAAACCTTTCAATATTCACCGATTGGGAAATTTAATTTACGGAGACCTACCTGTGATAAGATTCGAGCTTTCTTTCATACTCTAAAACTATCGGGTTCTTTTCTAGAGGGTGATTGACCCTGATGTGCTTATCCAACTAAATAATGATCCGATTATTCGAGAGTGTTCGCCGCGCTCTTACCTAGTTTATAATTGTCAAATGTCTCTGTGGTCGCTAGTTTTGATGTTAAGGAAGAGTCCCCGATTGTCCCAATTTGGCTATCTTTCCCTAACATGCATTCATTTTGTTACACATCAAGTCTATTTTGTGGGGCTTTATTTGTCGACCTTTACAAATCGATGGGAATACAGTATGAAATCCATATACACGGCTCAGGATCTTAGTTAAATAGATATTACCAAAAGCACCAAAGAAGTTTGGATAGGCTCTAAAAAACTAGGCTATAACCAAAAAGTTGAATTTGAAAACTTTCCAGTTTTCTGCTCCCATTGCAAAATTCATGGGCATGAAAACTCTGATTGTTTTATTCTCCACCACGCCTAAAAAAAAATAAGTTATCGAGATCCCATCTCATCTTTACCAAAAGATCAACCTACAAAATGGCCTATGTTCCCAAAATCAATCAAATAGACACAACCATACCGATTCGCAAAAAGGGCTTCACAATGAATTAGTGGAATCTCATGAAGATACGCCCCTGTGAGGGGAAAGGATTAACGCTGAATTTGTACCTATAGACAATTTAGTGCCCCAACCCAATATTGAAATTTACCCTCGACCTAGCACAAAGAAACAATGGTGATGATCTTGTTGGGAAAAACAAGAGAGACTCATGGCACTTTGACATCCAACAAAACAAACGTAGTGAAGAAACCGTAGTTTTAGAAAAACATTCAACTCATAATCGAAATGGTGAAACAAATCACCACCTTCAATATAGCTCATAGATACTAATAACCTATCCTATCAACAACATACGACATCAAGAAGGGGAAATCTATCTCCATTCCTAGAATTACCAGAAGCTAACATGAATCTTTTATCTTACTCTCTTCGATGGAGATGCTCGAGACTGAAAGACCTTTCCAAACAGCTTTTCCTACAAAAGAAGTCCACAAATCCTAGAAGCTCCACTAGATCCACGATCCGCCTCCATACCTCTTAAAAAATGCAATTAGGTTTTCTTTACGACCTTCCTTTCCATTTTCCTTATTATGTTTCTTCAAATTGCTGCATCTTCGTTATGATTAGGTCTATTATTTGGAATATTCGTGGTATTGGGACCTATTGTCCATAATAGGGTCGCCTTTGTCGCACTCACAACGTCTCACTCCTTATTATTTTAGAACCTCTTATTCACTCTTCCAAGATTGCTAAGGTTGCACGTAAAATCGGTTTCCAAAACTTTTTTCATAACATTAGCAATAAAATTTGGTGCTTCTGGAAACCATCAATCTATCACCATCCTAGAAGATTCAATTGATTAATGTTCTCATCTCTTTTGGGGATTTCTCCCGGGTTCTTTTATTTATGCCGCTTGTAGAGGCGTGAACATCCTTTGGAATAATTTAAGATCCTTTGCATCTCCACTTTTACCTTGGATTGTTGGAGGTGATTTTAACACTATTCTTACCCGAAGAAGGGGATCCTCCCAAACACCCACTCAATGGAAGATTTCGAATATGATCCTTGATTGTAACTTAATCGACATCGGTTTCGGTTCTAACTTCACTTGGAACAACCTGGACTTTGGCAACGCCGATGCATATTCAACTCACTGATTTGACCAATGGCCAAACACCACAGTGGAACATTTGAGTAGAACTCTTTCGGATCACGCTCCACTTCTTATTTCTGTTATGAACCCCTCCTCCTAGACAGTCCCCTTCCCCCTTTAGATTTCAAAATATGTGGACGCAACATAATGACTTTTTGAATGTTGTCTCTATGAACTGGATGGCTCCCATCCACCCTGACAACTCTGTTAAAGGTATGATCCGATTTTGGCTAAAACTTAAACGCCTTAAACAAACTCTAAATTGGTGGAACAAACATCATTTTAAAACCTTTTACTAATTTAAAAGTATGGAGAATTTGGTTTGCTCTCTTGAAGAAGCCATCATGGATTCACCAAACACCACCAACTTAAGGAAGCTAAGGATAAGTCGATCACATTTCAAAATATGGAAGAAACTTATCAAGGCCAAAAAAGTCGCTAGTAAACAAATAAAGGACGTGACAGAAATACTAAATATTTTCATCTTTTCAAAAAAAAAGAAAAGTTCTAAACTCTATTAAAAAATTAAAATGAGAATGGCGGATCACCAAAGAAGAATTTAAGACTTCACGGTAACCATTTTAAAAAATTACTTAACACAAACCCCAACTTATTGATATCTCCAATCTCACTTGATTCCCTCCTTGATCACCTGAGCAAAACAATTTTCTCACACACCCATGGAAGTCGAGATTGGTGATACCTTAATAGCATGAACTCAGATTCTATTGCTGGACCTGATGGGTTTACTACCCATTTCTTCCAACATTGCTGGTCCACTATTAAAACTGATTTGATTAATGCGGTTTTGGATTTTTTTGAGGGAACCCCCCTTCCTAGAGCCTTCGCGAGTACCTCCATCATTCTTATCCCTAAAATTCAAACCCTAATCGGGTGATTTTAGACCCATCGCCTTTTGCACCTTTTCAAGAAATTAATTGCTAAGCTAATCAATTAATTAGCTTCCCCCAAGATTATCTCTCAAAATCAGATTTATGAAAGGTAGAGCTATTTCTGATAACATCCTCCTTGCCCAAGAATTAATCCATGACATCGACGTTCCCACAAGAGGTGGTAACATTATCTTCAAACTAGATATTTCTAAAGCTTTTGACAATCTCTCTTGGGACTTTTATTTAAGATTCTTCCTTTTGGGTTCTCTCAAGATTATTAATCTTATTAAAATTGTGCCACCAATGCTTGGTTTTCGTGATAATCAATAGTGAGTCGACCGGTTTTTTCATATCTACCCATGGCTTGAGACAAGGAGACCCTCTTTCTCCGACTCTTTTTATCATTGCTGTTGACTATCTTTCCAGGTGTTTGAATGATATTTTCTTGTATAAACCTAACTTGCTTTATAAAACTCGTGGAGGAATTCCTGCTTTCATCTTAGCTTTGTGATGACGTTATCATCTTCTCGCAATGCGTCTATCCCTCATATAAAAACAATCTTAAAATTACTCAAGAATTTTAGGAAAGTGGATTAACTCTTAACAAGACAAAATGTTGCTTTATTCCTTCATCCAAAATTGCCACCAATAGATTAACCATATTCAACGATCACCGATTTTAAGCAACATCAGTGGCCTCTTAAATACCTTGGTGCTCCTCTTTGCAAAGGTCACAAAAGGTCACATCATTTCGATGAGATAATCCAAAAGATCTCTAATCGTATTTCTTCTTGGGAATATAACTTTCTCTCCTTTGGAGGTAGCTTACTCGATTAAGAGCACCCCCCTTACCTATTTATCTCATTCAATCTATTGTGCCTACCAATTCTATCATCAACAGATTGAGAGGCTTATAAATAAATTTTTTGGGGCTCTAACACTTCCACCAAAAAAATGCATTGGTCCAGTTGGCAAAAATGTTGTGGCCCCTTTGAGGAAGGCGGTCTTGGCTGTAAGACTATTAAAGATACAATCCGCATTTTCTCACAAACTTTGGTGGAACTTTAGATGCAATTATAACCTTTGGGCTAACTTCATGAATGTTAAATATTGCCAAGGGAAGCACCCTATAACTTGTTCTTACAATGCTAGAGACTCTCACTTGGAGAAGACTATGTAGCATTAAATGGATGGCCGAAGTCACAAATTACTTGGGGCATAAATTCCGGCAACTCTTATTTTTGGCAAGATAACTGGATTGGTACTGGGTCCATTGACGAATTACTTTCTTCGCACTCTACTGATACCATTAGAGTTAACTCATTCTGGCTTAATAATAAGTGGAATATTTCTAAACTCTAGGAATATATCCCCTCCTCTATAATAGATAAGCTAAATTTCATTCAAATCTCCGCCCAACAAGGATCGATTCTTTTAAACTTTCTAATGGTGAATTTAATTTAAAAATGGATGTATAATAATAAAATGCTCAATTCTCTAACGCCTATGACAAAATTTGGCATAACAATATTCCTACCACTTACTCAATTCTTGTTGTTTATTCTTAAGAACTTTATTCCTTGATTCTTTAATGTGGAACAAAGGCTTCCACTTACCCTCTAAATGTTATTGTTGTTTTCACATCAAGAGGTTAATCATCTTGTTGTTAATGGGGCCATTCAAGCGTGTCGTGGTATGATGATCTTTTAACATTGACCTTTTCAATGGTTCCTTATCCATATACCAACTTCTAGATATTTATTTTAAAACAACCCTAAAGGTCACATCAAAATTACTATGGCTAGTATTATTATTTGGTTTATATGGATGGCCGTAAACTAAGCAAAACACAACGGTATAGCTATGAACCACGTAAAATTATTGCTAGAATAAAATACAAAATTAGTGACCTATTCAATGCCAATGCGTTATCAAGCGAAACACTTCAAAGGTTGTTTTATTGTGGTCGCCAAATTAGGTCTTCATCTACCTCTTCCAACTATACGTCATCAGAAGGTTGTTTATTATTAAACCCAAAACAATCTTCTTAAAATTAATCGGATGGTTCGCACCGTAATGGTTACGGTTGTGGTGGTATTTTTAGAGACTACACTGGTAAAGTTCTTTATGCTTTTGCTTTTCCTCTGCAACCCTGTTCTGTTCCATATGCTGAACTTATGGCTGTGTACTATGCCATTGAGATTTGCCTTCAACAAGGCTGGTTTAACATCTGGATTGAAGTGGATGCTTTCGATTATTGACCTCTTAACTTCTACGGCTAGTAATGTTGAATTGTTTTACGTGCTCAAGCATCTCCGGACCCTCCTTTCTAAATTCTAAGATCTCCCATGTTTGAGGGAAGGCAATGCATGCGCCGATTTTCTAGCAAACTTAGGTGCTAGTCTGACTAATAGAGCTATCTTTGATAACTTAACTCTACCTCATCATCTCAAAGGTTTAGTTAACCTCGATCGGACTGGGCTACCCTATTGCAGATTTTAACAGGCTGTCTCTGATTGGTTTGGTATTGCTTGAGCTGACGGTCCAACCATCCCTTTATTTTTTATTTTTGCTGGTACTTTCCACTAATAAGTTTCTGAATTTTCCTTCCATGGTGGTTCCTTTACGTTGAGATTGCGGTTGTTTATTACACCGTGGAGCCTTATGTTAGGCTTTATTTGGCATTTTAAATGGATTGTTGGTGTTTGGATCCTAATGTATATGCATATGATTCCTATGGCTGGCAGCATTATTTTTTTGGTATTGGTTGGAATGTTATTAATCGGTAGGCATTTGTGTTCTGGGTTTTTGTGGGACTGGGCTACGTCCTGTTGGCCGGGAGCATTCCACTGTTTCAAATTTATGATTATCCTGGTTTTGTTTTCTGGCTGGTTTTTCCTCATTACGGTCTTGCGGTATTGGTTCTGCGGAGCCTTCTGTCATCATATTGGGATTGGTTGTCTGGATGACCCGATGTGATGCCTTTATTTTTCTTTATGGTATTTTATGTGGTTGCTGGTAATTGCTTCTGTTCCTTGGCTGGCAGCATAAGCCTTTTGGTGATGGTTGGTATGAGAATAACTGTTTGTACTTGTTGCCTTGGTTTTGTTTGATGGCTACCCTTTTCGTGTATTAACTTCTAATGTATCTACAAGTGCAATATTTGGCTACAGCATTATTGCTTTGGATTCTACTGTATCGGGTGGCTTCTTTAGCACCTGCTGTTATCCCCATTGCTGCTGGCTATTTATAGTATTTGGCTTATCCTTCTGTATTGGGGGCATTGTCTCGGTTACCTGGATGTCTTGCCTATTCCTTTTTTTGGGGAGCTGCGGCTGTTTTGTTTTTCCTATACACTTAATGGATTCAGGTCTGGATACCTTCATCGTAGCACTTTGTCCTTCTGGACCATAAATTATGTCTCAAATGACAAATCCCAATAGTTCCTATTCGTAGGTTTGGGGTGGTCTTCACTTCATTTCGGTTGGTAGTTGCATTTCTGTGGTTTCCTACCGATGTTGGATGCTCATAATTGCAATTGCCCCAATTGGCAGTGAATGACCCGGAGCCTTCTTTATCCCCCCTTTTTCACTATCAAGCTCAAATTATCGTGCATTCCGTTTCACTTCGTCTGCACTATTGAATTGGCTCAAACTTGTCTTTGGATTTTAACATTGCGGTGTTTTAGTTTTGTCCTTGGTTGCTTATGTGTCATGGACTCTTCTCCTCCGTTTGACCTTATTTTTCGCTCATTGCCTTCATATGGTTGCTCGATTTATCATTTTACTCTTACAATTTTATGCTTTGGATTTTGGATGTATTTAGCTTGGGGTTTTTCTCCTTAGGTTGATTGTAGCTCTTTGAGCAGTAGTTCTGGAGTGTAACCCCTTTTAAGGACCTTGTAACCTTAATTTTGTGGCAATAAAATACCCCCGTATAATGGGGTTTCCCTAAAAAAAAAAAAAAAAAAAAACAACTAATCTTCTGCATATTTTAATACCTAAATTATTAATTATGATTAAAATTAAATCTATTTTAAAAATTTTGTCATATATATATTTTCTGGGAACGGATCTGGCCGGCGACTTGCAAATGTGGCGGGGGATCGTGATGGAAAACAGAGAAACCCGAGAGCTGCAGCCTCTGGCTGCTTAATTATTTTGGGTATGTCAAAAATATGATATATATATATATATATATATATATATATATATATATATATATATATATATATATATATATATATATATATATATATATATATATATATATATATATATATATATATATATATATATATATATGTATATTGAGCTTTTAATGACAAACCAAGCATATGCATGTCTAGAATCTTTGGGGAGAGAAGCTCTCAACCGACGGGACCTGTACTCCTACGCATGATTATATTTTTGATGTGATATTAAATGTTAGAATGTTATATATTTAATTATTATATATATATATATATATATATATATATATATATATATATATATATATATATATATATATATATATATATATATATATATATATATATATATATATATATATTGATTTGAGCATTAACGTAAGTCTGAACTGTTGTATGTCATGAGCATCATGATTATGGAATGCTTGTGTTATTTTCCCTTAACCACTTTCAATAATAAAAGAGACTGATATCATCAGGTTTGGTAAGGACTAAGGAGTAAGCACATTATCTTACTCCTTGTATTTAAATACATTAAGGACATTTCCTTAAATACCTAAATCTATAATATATTAAATGAAATACATGTCTTTTTATGTGTTTATTTTGACTTATAAAACTAAAATATTATTTGAATAAATATCAAAATTTAAAATTAGATATATAAATACATGAAAAATGCGTGGTGGTATGTGTAAATCCAAAATGTTTAAGTAAAAAACTTGGGATATTAAGAAATGGTATATCGTCGAAAATAAGTTGCCAAGAATGTTATAAATTAATCATAAAAAATTTTATTTGGCTATTATAACATTATTTAAAATATAATAAAGCCTTCTTCCGAATATTCGTTTGTAGAAGAGCTAAAGCTGAAAGTTTTTAAAAAATAATTCCATTTTAATTCTTTCCTATCAGCTTCCATATATAGGTCATATGTCAATCGCTCAGAATATATAGCAATCCTTACGTGTATCGTCCTCTAAAATAATTGTTTTTTTTTTCGTCCAAACAAACTTCCAAAAAAATGGTGGCTTAGTTGGGATTATTTTTGTTTTTTATGTTCTTTTTAAGAATATATTTATATAGTGTAATTTTTAAATATTACTATAATTTAATTTCCTATTTATTATCTATCACATAATTCATCACCATTAGCAAAACCTCAACTGTTTGGGATTAAGAGTCTGTTTGAGATAATTGTAGCGATGCGAAAATGTAGTGGTTGAATTATTGTAGAAGAAGCTGTGGTGTGTATTACAAAATTTATTTATTTTTAAAAAGTTAAAGCACAACTTTTTAGCAGTCGCTATACTCTATCGTATTATATTAAGAAAATATAACTTTCCCATCACAACTTTAAAATGCAGTTTCTCAAATACTACCTAACCGCAGGCAGAAAGTTATTCTAAAAACACAACGTGATCACATGAGTCGGCAATATGTGTCAGGTTTTTAGGTTATGATGTGTGTCAATAATGTACATTGACCTTACAAGCAATGACGTATGTCAACATTATGTATTGATCATATAAGCAATGACTTGCATCAATATTGTTAGTGTAAACGTGACTTCACAGAAAGGCTAGGAGGAGATGTTTCTCTATATGAATATGTCCACACCTAGTATTACAACATTCAGTAGTATTTATAGAGCGATGGTATACATTAGGTAGTTGCGATCTTACGGTGGCAATATGATTTGTTTCTGAGTAACGGTGAGGATGAGAGGTACGTGAGCTGTGATTAATATGCCGTCGAGGGAGAGAAGGGAATCGCAACGGTTTCTTGGCATAGTGGAGGAATAGCGGTATATCGGCGTCCCTCAACCGAATGATCCAATGCTTGGACCGTGAGGTTGGTGCGATGGATGAAGCGTGACCGGTAATGGTTTGGTTAGTATGTCGGCGATTTGATCGTGATATGTGGTGAATTTGTATTTCATGCGATGTGATCATACGAAATGATAATCGATCTCTATGAGTTTCGTTCTGCGTAGAATGGGATTTGTACATTGCCATTCCGAGGTATTGTCGCAGATGGGTAATTGTTGAGATTTTGAGTTCTAGCGGCGACGAGCCAAATGATTCTGCCAGTACCAATGCTCTATACTTGTTGAGGAACGAGCGCATGTTTGAACTTTCCACGATGAGTGTTGACCCAAGAAATATGCGGCGGTGGTAGCGGTCATTTCTGCCCACAGTGAGTAGGAGTGAAGATTGAGATCCCCCGGTGTTATGGGTAGGCCGTGGTCGGATGTTCCTTTCAGATAGCGTAGGACTCGTTTAAGTAGTTGAGAATGTAGGGTAAGTGGGTTATGCATATGTTGGCATAGGTGGTTTACGGCTAGAGCAATGTCCGGTCGGGTGATGGTAAGGAATTGAAGAGATCCAACGATTGCTTCTGGAGGGATCTAAGTCGCCTCGGCCGGTGGTGAGACAGGATCCAGTTGAGAATAGGTGTTGAGCGCTACCGCCATGCCGCATGTCGTGAGACTCTGATGTCAGTGGGGAGGAGCTTGTTGTTGGTTCGGTGCATTTGGATGCCGAGGAAGTTGGAGACGAGGCCGAGGTCCTTTAAGTTGACGGCTGATTTAAGCTGTTGAAGGATTGAGGAGATGGTTTGAGGATCGGAGCTCATGATGAGTATATCGTCCACGTAAAGGGGGAGATTAGTGCAATTTTTTTTTGATGTATGTAGGAATAGAGCGGGGTCGGCTGTACTAGTGGTGAAGCCTAGATGTTTGAGGTGCTCGGTGAAGGTGGAGTACCATTGACGGGGAGATTGCTTGAGGCCATAGATGGCTTTTCGAAGAAGGCACACGTGATGTGGGAATTGGTTGTCGGGAAAACCTGGTGGTTGAGCCATGTATATAGTGTCTTGGAGAGAACCATGGAGGAATGCATTGGAGACATCTAGTTGCTGAACTAGCCACTGGTGATGGAGTGCGATTGTAATTAGGATGCGAATAGTGGGCATTTTAGCAACTGGGCTGAAGGTTTCGAGATAGTAGATCCCGTATTCTTGCTTAAAGCCTTGTGCCACAAAACGGGCTTTATAGCGAGCTATGGATCCGTCAGAATGATGTTTGGTCTTGTATGTCCATTTCTGACCTATTATAGTTTGGTTGGGTAGTGGAACTAGTGTCCAAGTTGCTTGTTGTTGGAGAGCTAGGAACTCCTCGGACATGGCTTTCCACCATTCGGCGTGTTTTACGGCTTGGGTGTAGGTGGTTCTGTGGGTATCATGTGTAGAGATCGAGGATGACTTTTGGTTTCGTGGGACTGCTTTGAAGTCTAGTATTCATTGGGTGTTTGGATGGGTGAATTGGAGATGCAGGGTCCATTTCTATTGGTTGTGGTTTGTGGGAGGGTTCGGTTGTTTGAGTGATCTTGGGGAAATTGGTTGGTTGAGGTGTTATGTTATGCTTAGGACAGGAGTGAGGAATGGGTGTTAGGAGTAGTGGTGGTGTGGATGGTAGTTTAGGTTGGGGTGTTGGTTTAGATGAGTATGGAAAATGTGTCAAATGTAGTATGGATATCAAGATGCACGATTGGTTGCATTTGTAGCCTTTGTGAATTTGGGAGTAGCCGATGAAGATGCAGAGAGGTGCTTTAGGGGAAAGTTTATTAGTGTTTGTGGAGTGATGGTAAGGGAAGCAGGTTGAACCGAAGACTTTGAGATGAGAGTAGTTGGGGATTTTCTTGTAGAGAGCTTGATGAGGTGATCGGAGGTTGAGTGTTTTTGTAGGTAGACGGTTGATGAGGTGTACTGCTGTGAGTGCGGCGTCTGTCCAGAATTGTGGTGGAAGATTTGCTGTTTGGAGTGGAGTTCACGTTAGTTCAATGATGTGAGTTTCAGCAACACGCTTTGTTCGTGTATAGGGACAACTGCATTGATGAATGATGCCATGGGTAGTAAGGTAGGAATGAAGTGTAGTGGATAGGAACTCGCCTCCGCCATCGGTGCGGAGTGTTTTAATTGGCTTGGAGAAGTGTGTTTGTATCATTTTATGTAGTTGTTGAAATTTGGAAGCTACTTCATGTTTGTGGTTTAAAGGAAACATCCATGTAAATCGAGAGTAGTCATCAATAAAGATAACGTAATATTTGTAACCGTGTATTGAAATAGTGGGTGATGGTCCCCATACATTGGAATAAATTAGATCAAATGGGTGTTTAGCTTTACTAGCGGATTTTGAAAAAACAAGTTTATGACTTTTGATCTAGCATGGCGGGAGATGAGGTAGGTTATCTGAAGATGCTTGTTTTGTAGAGATGGTTGGAGAGTGTCTTTGTATGGATGACCAGCCGTTGATGCCATAGATTGGAAGATGTTAGTTCGAATGAAGTGCTTGTATTCTGCTATTGGGAAGAGAGTATGCTAATGCAGTCTGCTAGTAGGAGTTGATGTGTAGTCCGATCCTTGATATGAAAATTATTGGCGTTAAAGATGATTGGCTTATTATTGGTGGCGAGGTTTGTCTGATAGAAGGTTGTGAGATAAGCGGGTGCGAAATATTTGTTTAAGAAGGAACCAAGTGGTGTAGGAAGGATTTTGTGGCTGGAGAATGGTGTTGTCAGCCATTCCGACGAATCGAAAGCATCTAAGTAATCGGTTGGATTTTGGAGTGTGTTCAGATTGTTGGTAAGGTGAGAGGATGCTCCAGAGTCCAATATCCACTCGGAGGAAGGCGGTGTGAGGTCAGCTTGGAGCCCTGAAGGATGTTTAGAGGGTAGTTCGAGTCGACGGTCACATCAGAATGTCCTACCTTGTTGCATATCTGACAGCGGAGGGGATCGAAATTATTGTAGTTCATCCGCCTTTGTCTCCCCATCGATTGTGGGAGGTAGTTGTTTTGAGGTCTGCCATGGTTTTTGTAGTGAGATTTCCAAGGTTTGCCTCGGTTGGCTTGGAGAGCGGTGATGGATGGAGTAAGTTCTTTGTCATGGTCAATAGAGATATTAATTTCTTCGCTGCAGAGGAGAGAGTAGAGGTCGTCGATGTTAATTGGATCTGATCTTGTGCGTATTACAGTTTTGAATGCATGATAGGTTGGTGGCAACCCATTGAGTGTATAGAGAATGATGTCTTCGGGATCCAAATTGGAACCAACAGCTGAAATTTGATCGATCAGGGATTTGATTTCTGCGAGGTACTTGGTCATCGGTTTGTCTCGGAGGGATATGTGGTGAAATTCGTTCTTGAGTTGAATAACTTTGGAACAATTGGCAATCAATCTTTTGCTAAGGTGGACCAAATGTCAGCGGTGTCTAGGTTGAGAACATAGGGAAGAATGGAGGGTGAGATAGTGGAGTAAAGTGTCAGATCTTGATCGATTAGTTGCCATATGTTGTAGTTGGTTGAGGTTGTTCGCTGTTGTCTAGAGAGTATTGGGTGAGACACGGTGTAGTACCTTCGAGAAAATGAAGCCGTGTTTTGAAATTGTGGATTTGTGAGCTCCATATGGTGTAGTTGTAAAGAGTGGTGTTTGCTACCGACTTCACATTCCCTATGAGGAATTTCAGGGAGGGTGGTATAGTTAGTGAGCTGAAATTTCTCACGTGTCCATTGTTAGTGGGAGGAGGATTGACATTTCCAGGGTTATGGCTCACCATGTAAACGCCACTTCACGAAAAGGCTAGGAGGAGATGTTTCTCTATATGAATATGTCCACACCTAGTACACAGATTGAGTATTTATAGGCGATGGTATACATTAGGTAGTTGCGATCTTACGGTGGCGATGATTTGTTTTAGTAACGGTGAGGATGAGAGGCACGTGAGCGCATGTGATTCTGTGTGTCGAGGGGAGAGAAGGGAATCTGCAATGGTTTCTTCTGAGCGCAGTAGTGGAGGAATAGCGGTATTGTTATCAGTTAGCAATGATGACTATTGAAGTCAACAAATAATGTTGTAGCTAGATGACTGTGTTCAAGATAATGTTGCTTGGCATTATGACTATTATCAGGTGATGGTGGTAAAGAGGTGACAATTAGTTGATAGTAGTCAGACGACCATAGTTATTTATTGAAGTAAGCAACTTGATTTAGTGTAAATCTAATTTATGTTTAATACATCATTAGAAAATTTCTTTAATTAGTATAAATCTTGAACCAATGTTTGATTGAAAATTTTTAATTTAAATTTAAATAATTTGAATTCTAATATTAATAAATTTAAACTAAGAAGCACTCTAACTTAGTTTTATTTTTTATTTCATATAAAGATTAAAATTAGGTATAATAGCAATCCTCATTTTAAAATATCTAAGTTATAACTGACATAGATTTCTTCTCAATGCATTTGACTTTTTTGGTGCTTACATAATCTCTTTTTTATGATCTCTCTTACTTAAGAACACTTTTTTCTAAGAAAATAATTATTATTCATCAGAAAATCAAATATAAAAATCACAAAAGGCCAATATAAAATAGGTTTATGATATAAGATGACACAAGAAATAATTATAAATGTTAGATTGGACTTGAATGCATTATCACAAAGTTTGGGGGCAGTAATACTCTGGATGGTATGATCCTTTGCTAAATGTTTGAGGAGAGAATATCAATGATGGAATTATTTATTGAGGGGCAATAACTTTAATGTGAAATTATTTGCAGGATGGTAGGATGGATTCCATCTTCAAAGAGGATGACTCTTATGGTATGAGCCAATTGGTTGATGATGATGGATGTCCTCATTAGATTATTTGAGGATGGTGTGTGTGTGTGATTTATTTTATGTTTTATGTTTTTATTTTTATATTACTATCAACAATTTGTTTATTCAATGTATTTTTAAGTGTTTTATTTTTTTTTATTTTAGAAAATAAATCACTCTATTTTTTAAAATACTCAAAATAATATTAAATATTTTAATGTTTTAAAAATAACTATTATCAACAAATCTATTTTTATTTTAAATCAAAATATAAATAAAATAAAATAATAAATATAAAACAAAAGTAAAATACAATCCCAAATGGTCTCTTAATATATGAATAATCTTATATAATATTCCTCTTGAGTGTAAGATGAAACATGTGAAAAAGAAGGAAAAAAGTTATACCTTTACTCTTGAGAGCAACATTTGTAATCAATATCTATTAATTTATGTGATAGGCATGTGATTCTACTTCTTTTGATGATTAATTTTGGGGCACTTACATACATACCATATAATTCTTATATATTTAATATTTAATACCTAAAATTTGATATTTACATGCAAAATATTTAAATCTTTAATATCATATAAAAATATCACTATTACTATTTTAAAAGTGGTGCACTATTTTATGCATTAATATTAGATATAGAATTATTAAATTTTTGGTATTAGATATATAAATACTTTAAAATTTTAAGTTGTATTTATGTAAATTTTTCCTAATTTTTTATGGAGGAGTTCCAAATTTTATGACCATAGTACTTTAAGTTAAAGTAGATTTTTTTTTTTGTTATATTAGTAAAATATAAATTAGAGATGTTTTAAAAAAAATTATACCTAAAAATGCTGTATAAAATGCTAAAGAGAATTATTTGCTCTATGAATGAAAAAAAAAAAAGAGCTAATTAGCTATAGGACTAGTGAAATACTAAAAGTAGTGTTTGATCAACTAAAGATTAAGGAACTACCTAAAAGTAGTGTTTGATCTTCATAAACCAAAGAGGTTAGATCATTTCAATTAGAAAACCTTTTTTATAAGATGAGCTGAAAATGGGCATTATATGTAGACTTACAAAGGAATATTTTTGTCATTATTTAGATTATTTCATTTTATTATTCACACTAATGGTTAAAATTACATGTCTGATGATAAATTTTAATTAGATGATTGTCAAAGTTAACTCCCATAAACTCAAACTGTAACTTAGTAATCATCACCATCAATCATTTTCTATATTAGTGATTAAATAGCATTATATGTAATACTAATATGGGCATATTGGAGGTGAAGACTTAAAAGTTTTCAAAATGGTAAGATTCATTAAAATTTGCTTTGTGGAGAAGCTTTTACTTTTAAAAAAAAGTTTTGCCAAAAATTACTGTGAAAAGAATTGTTTTATCAAATAGGTAGATACTAAAGTGAGAATACCATGCAAACAAAAACAATAAATTTCAAGAATAAAACAAACCTAGACATTTATTTATTTGCATGGAAAATTTCAATTTTTAATATTTTAAGCATAAAAAAATATTATAATCTTATTAAAATATAATGTTGGACTTGGGGCTATGTAAACAAAATATCCTTCACAATTCATGATCTTGACCCATCCAAAATCATCATGCCAAGATGTAGTCAAAATACCATACTTCATCACCTGAAGATGGGGCCTTACGGTTCAACCGATGAACCAACAAATTGATTATATTATTTAGATATTTATATTATTTAGATATATATATATTTATATTATTTAGATTATATGTATTTAATTTTGATATTATTATATCATCTAATTTAATTTCGATCAAATTATTGAATTTTGAACAAAAAAAAACATTTTTGAAGAAATCCAATCCAATATTGATTTGAGCTGAAACATTTTTTATATTTATTTATTTTATTTGTCATTTTGGCCAGAGATTACGTCTGAGCATATCTACATAAGGCTATCAAAAAGTTTTTATTTATTTATTTATTTTTATTTTTTTAGGACAGTCAGTGTTAAATTCGCCACGTGGATATTAAGTCAATACCAGATCTGATATTTTCCTTTTTGGAAAAGAAAAGATGATTTAATAATTCTCCTTCTATATTTCTTTTATATAAAATTTGACATCCACTCATTTTCCATTTCAGCCCTTGGAATTTTACAATTTTATTATCTTAATTTATTGAGTCAAAGAGACATATATAATTGTATTTGCAATGAGGAGCAATACAAACTCAGATAATATACCACAGGATAATTATTTTAATGTGTTGTTAGGTACTTTTTCATAGCTTGTTAGATATAAATAAAAATTTATTTAATTGTATTTTTAAAATGTTGGTATCCAATTTTAAATTAAATTTAATCTATATAATATTTTTAATTAAAACTTTCATTGGATCTGCATTATGTTTTGAGTCAAAATTATATATTTGTTCATATTCTTATTATCAAAAATAAAATTCCAACATCATCTTGTCTAATTATTATAAAATAGAATATTATTAATTTAATTTTTTTTATTTTTACAAATTTTTTTTTAAATAATTATTTTCTAAATGCATAACACTTATTTATAAATAATTACAAAGATTTTAAAGATATATTATTTTAAATATTGTTCTTTCACCCTCAATATTGATCTTATTACAAAGAGAGTTTGAGTTTTAGGATTTAACTTTTCATCCTTTGATACTTAGGATTTTTTTGGTAAAATGATTGCTTTGTTCATCCTTTGATACATAAGACTTTGTTCATCTATATGATGAATTGTCTAATTAAGCAAGATTAAGAAAGTTGATTAATAAATTGATTATACCATAAAATAATTGTTTAAAAAATCAAGTTGACTTTATTAAATGAGTTAATTTTAGGGGCATTTACATACATAGCATATAATTCTTATATATTTATATATCTAACACCCAAACATAAATATTTACATATATCACACCTAAATCTTTATTATTACAGCAAAAATAATACTTTTCTTACTTTTTTGAAGTTAAATTCACATTTGAAGCATAGGAAATGTGCTATGTTTATAAATATCAAATTTTAGGTGTTAGATATGCAAATGCATAAGAATTGTGTGCTATGTATCTAATTTTCCCTTAATTTTATTCTTTAGGGATCTACTCTTTACAAAATAATTTAATTTTTCAATTTCATTTTTACTTTGAATAAGTATCTTTACTTATGCTCCTATCTTACTTTATACCTCTAATTTAGTTGGTTTACAACAAGTTGGGAATAGCAAAAGATGACCAAATCCATTGCTTTGATTCTTAATTCAAAACCTATTCTAAGGAATAACACATCATTGCAAAAGTAAGTATAACTCCAACTATGCTTTTAATACCATTGCAATTCTCCGCTTAGACTCAATATAAACTACTTAAATAGAGAGTCTATAATAAATATTCTTTAGTTGTGACTTCCTTTCCAAATGCTAATGCATGCACCTTGATGATGGTCCTATAATATATTTAAAATTGATGTAATTTGATAAACTAATTTTAAGAATCACTTAAAATAATTCAATTTGGACAAAATTTCTTTAAAAAAGAGACCAATGATAAATTATTTTGAATGTTCTTAAGAGTAAGGTCAAATTAATTAAGCGATGATGACTAGTGTATAGTCCAACTTCTCCATAATTAGGCAGCTTAAGTATACACCTTATAGAGTTTTGCTCATATAGAAAAATATTCATTGTTTTATTTCATCTTTCATTAGAAGTGCTTATGAAAGATCCAAATTGAGCCAACATTAAGCCATCACCATATTATGGAATTAAAGTAGTGTTGGAAAGAAAACAAGTGCTTATGAAAGAAAAGCTTTGCCTCATTCAACATTTCATTAGAAGTGCTTAGGTGAGCATTTCACTCTTGATTTTGGTATGAAATGACTTTAAGTTATAACTTTTCCTATAAGTAGTTGTTGCTAATTTACTTAAAGAGTGGTAAGCATTTATCTCATGACTTTAAGTTATAAAATATGTATAATTTATCCAAATGTCTTTCTTAATTTTTGTAGAATCTTCACTTCTTCATCAAGAGAAATATTTCTATGATTGTGATAGAGAATAAGTATAAACTATAATATTTTTGTGATGGTTAAATATTAATTAAAGGATATGATAAATGGTGGTAGAATTTACTTTAAATTTAAAAGGTTGACTTTATGCGGATCTTAAGGGAGTTAATGAAAAGAGATATGATCCATTTAATTATTCTGAAAATATATTATAATGTCAAAAAAAAGGATGGAAGAGTTGTCAAGTGCTATGATAGAATGATAAGCAAGTAGAATTAAGATAAATTTTTGCTAGTTGGCTTAATTTGGAAAGAATAAAAAAAATATGTTGGAGTAAAAAGTGTGGTGCAGCCACTGATGATAAAAATGAGTAGGGAATCCACCAAAGTGGAATGACAATGAGAGATCACCAAATCTCTCAAGAAAGTCATCCACCAAACTCCAAACCAAGAGTTTTCACTCAAATTTCAAAAAAAACAAAACATCAACTATCTTCATTCTATTGATATACGCATTGTACAAATTACTAGCTCTCAAAGGATATGTTCTTTTGAAATAACGCTCAATTAGCTTTAATAAACCATTCTAAAACTAAACCAGTGCCCGCATCCTCGTTCACATAAAAAAAATTTAAAATTAAATAAAATTTTGGCCACAACGCCACGACTCTGTGATCTTGGCACCAGGCAATATATGGCAATATAACCGCTAATCCAGCTAGTGAGTTGATGGTGACACACATTCCATGATAAGATCAAGGTGTCGCTGACGATGATCTCAGAAGTCTACTATAAAAGGAGGGAAAACTACACCCCTCCCGCCCCTTCTTCTCTCCTCTATACTTCAACTTCCTCACTCTCTAAGTTTTTGTTTGCCTGGGAACCGATGCTCTCTGAATGACTCATCGCCACAAAAGCAATCTCCCATCCTTTCTAGGTAAAAGATTTCTAGAATAATGCCTTTTTTTTATCACTAAAAACTAGCTTTTACCAAATTTTCACCTTTGATCTTGAATTCGATGAGAGATAGAAGAAGTGTATCTCCATTGATCTTAGATCCAGAGTAGAAGAACGCCCACATATCTCTAAAATCTCAAAGTTCAGAAGAAAAACCCTTATCATTGAACTTAGTCCTAGCACGAGAAAAGAAACCTCCCTCTGTTGATCTTAGATCTAAAACCAGGGAGGATTGCATTAAAATTCAAGAACCTAGCATTACTAAAATATTACTCTGCCAAAATTTTCATAAAAATTACTAGATTTCTCAAGACTTTTTGTTCAATATGTGCATTCCCTTCTTGCGACGTCGGGGGGCAAAACTTTTGGTAAATGAAGTCTTGCCTACCCTAAAGGTGGATATTTAGTGCCAAGGTGCTATGCTCTCGGGTTTCCTACACTCAATACAGTGTCGAGGCACCATGCCTTCAACACCGAGGCACGATGCTTAAAAATATGTTTTACCTTCAAACATAGTTCTAGTGTGAAATAAAACCCCCACTTCGTTGATCTTAGATCCAGAATAAAGGAGAAGAGTGCTATACATTAAACATGTAAAAATTTAGCATTTATAAGGCATTACTCTGAAATTTTGATTTTGACACCAAGGGAACAACACCTAGGCTCGCTAAAGTCCCCATGTAGGGAAAGTGCTCGTGATACTAAGCCTAGTGAGCACTCCAACCTATCCTATGGTAAGACTTTATATGTTTGAAAGGGAAGATTTATTTATTTAAGTTGAAATTTTATTAGATTGTTAGGGCTTATAATTCATCAACACAAGTTTTTGGAGATGCCTAAGAGGTGAGGATTTATGCTCATATCCCAGGAGAAACAGTCAACATCGGATTCTAAATCTAGAGAGCTTTAGCACAAGCTAAAGGCACGACCTAAATCTAAGTGAAAAGGGGACATAAGGGTCTACCTCCAAAAGAGAGAGTAAACCTGTCTGACTTTTCTGGACTTACAACTACCCGGAGTGGCCGCCAACTAATACATCATATGATTTAAACTCATGTAGGTCAGTCTTATAAAATTGCAAGATTGCTAGGCTTGTTATTTAATTTGGAAAGAGACTAGAGTCCTAAACTCACTCCCTAAGATACTAGATCATGACTAGCATAAGAATATGACTTAGTCTAAAAAATACAATATTTTACAATTTTTCATGTAATCTTGACACAATATTTTGGACAAAGGCTTTGTAGTTTCTTATGCCTAAATGCATGATTAAATTTGGTTATTGGCCAAATCAAAAGAGAAAGAAGGTGAAGCTCCATCATAAGAGGCTGCACTCATAGGTCAAGCGCTCCCCAAAGTGTTGAAATGGAGGCTCTCATTTTGCAAGAATGGTAGAATATGACATGCATGATGTAAGACATACAACATACAACATACAAAATACAGCTAAGGGATAATTAAATCTTTTAGTTATCTTGATTACATCCTAAGCTTTAGAATGAGGTTATGAGTTGTGTTATATTTTGTTATGAGTTGTTAATTAGGTAGAAAGATTTATTTTTTCCTAAGAGCCTATCGCATATAAGCCCTACATTCAATCATCAATTATTAAGAAACTATGAAAATCATGTTATTCTATTACATGATCTAAATAAAAAAATAATCATTTTATAGGATACCGTGAAAGAATAAATATCAATGTAGCTTCTATGTAGAATACCCGTAAAAGAGAAAATTGTGTAACCGAGCTCTACCCTTATACAACCAAGAATTACAAAATAATATCCCCTTATACAACCAGGAATTACAAAATAATATACCCTTATACAACCAAGAATTATAAAATATTATTATAATTCAGAATTGAATACATGATATGGGTCTTCATTCTTCATTTCTTCTTTCTTCTTTTGATTTGATTTGCTCCATGGAATCAGAGTGCACCCTAGGACTAAGCCTTTTAGCCACTGTTCATCCTACTCCCCATAGCATTAATCCTATTTTCTATTACAAAATTATATATTTTTTTGAAAAGTAAATCTAACTATACCAGCAAAATAGAGGTTAGCTAAATATACATACAATCCCAAGCAGTTATAGTTTATAATTTGGACTTAGCACTCTACACATGAGTAACCAAGCCCACATGCCCTAATGTGGATTATGCTTAGGGGCATAAGCAAAAAAGAATATTTATATTTATTTTTTGCGACCCTTAAGCATAATCCTACAGAAAGTAAGATTAGGCTATAACAGCCTAGCATCTAGTCTACGATCCATACACCCTAACATCCAATCTAAAATATTACATCACAAAATAAAATATAACATCACACGTGCACCATCTTAAACTAGGACTATAAGTGGTGACTTAGTTCTAATGTGTGTGCTAAAGTTTTATGTGGTATGTCTTAGTTAGGCTTTTGAATTGTAATTTTTTAAGTTTGAAATTGTTCAAGTTAATATGATGGATGGTCTCATTTTAAGTTGTTTAGATGACTTACAAATTTTAGTATTGTATTTTATTTCATTTCATTTGATTTACCCTTAGCATCTAAGTGTTATAAAGAGAAGAAAGATGCTTAATCTCTTTGATCCCTACCTTAAATTGGTTCCTAAAAGTACATTTTTATGATTTTAGTTTTTTTCAGTGAATGATTTATTAAATGTCTTATTAATCCTAAGTTTGGGTTAACCTTAAAGAATCCTATTCAACATGAAATGCATCTTAATATTAATATAGTATAATTACTATCATATAGAACATGTTAAATCATTTCTTTTCATCACCCATAACAAGCATATGATATAACGCATAGTATACCTATACATACAACATATTTTGGCACACTTAAATGATTATGGATGCATACATTTAGAAATTATATTTTACTTGATTGAATTATTTATGCATGAAAATTAAAGCTCTATCCAAATTCTAATACAAATATACATATGAATGAAATTAAATAAGTACGTGCTTTTGTTAACCAAGGAAGTGAGATAATCAAATGACCTCATTGGAGCTAGTTAAATTCTCATTATTCCCATGTCTAGACTATATGCTTATTATCATTCAAACCTATGTAAATTTATATAAGGAACTTGGAAAAAAAAAGCATTATCTTTACATGTAATGTATTTTATATGCTTAAATGGTTATGGATGCATATATTTTAATAGAAAAGAGGATTTCCATTCATTAATCAAATACATATACACATGTATAAAAGATGTAAGTAAGTGCGTCTGTTTAAACTAGAAAAGTAAGATAATCAATGACCTCATTGGGTCTACTTAAAGCCTCATATTTGAGATGTCCTATATACTTGCTATATTAAATATATATGAATGTATAAATAATTATAAGAATAACAATCATACAAAAGATTATATTTTATTTGGTTGAATTATTTATACATGTGATTTAAAGCTCTATTCAAATTCTAATACAAATATACATAGAAATAAAATTAAATAAGTACGTGCCTTTATTAATCAAGGAAGTGAGATAATCAAATTACCTTCTTGGGGCTAGTTAAAGCCTTGTATTCCCAAGATGTCTAGATTATATACTTATTATCATTTAAACATATGTAAATTTATATATAAGCATAGGAAAGAAGGCTTCACATTCACATGCTTAAGCTATAAACATATGCAAATCCTATGTGTATTCATAACTAATATCACTCCAAATATTGTTATCAACTTATAGCTTTTGAAAAAAATAAATTTGGATTTATTAGTGATAAAATTAAGCCAACACATACAAGCTTATATAAGTAAATTTTATTTGGATTTGAAAATATGAATGCATGAGATCACATGATATAGAACATTTAAGATTATTGAAAAGGAATAGCTAAACATAACCATATGATTCATTCAACTGCACTAATTCCTAAGGACAATCACATTAAATAAAATTATTTAAAGGAAACCAAAGCTTCTTATTAATTTGATTTTTGGATTTTGATTAAGCTTAAAGAAGATTAATCATTTGTTATTTTAATCCCATTCCCATGTTAGTAATCTTAATTGGTTTACACAAAGATAATTAGTTGATTTTTATGATTTAATTAAGTTAAATCATTAAGCAATTCATTTAGTTATCCTTTCTTATGCTTCTCTAATTTGATTAATCATTAATCATGAGCCACAAATGACATGAATATAATGAAAAATAAAATTGCAATGCTCATAAAGAAACTTATGCAATTGGCTCATGATTATAGATTAATTAAGGTAAAGAATCTAATTAAGTACTTTTATGATTTTTTCACACTTATGGGATAATCATAATTTTATTAAGGGTATTTATATTATTGAACACTTAAAGAGGAACCCTTAGTTTGATTGTTAATTATCTGATGTAATTATCATTTTAATTTGATTTGGTTTGGCCATTAATTAATTAATTAATTCCTTAATCAATTCATGAATTAATCAATTCTCTTTTAATGAAATGAATTTGGAAAAATAATTAGAGATGAGATCCTAATCACTCTCCCTTATCATTTTACTGCTAATAAATGATTAAATGAGTTAAATTAAATAATTTTAACTATTTGGAACATTAATTAATCATTAAAGTGACTAGGAGGATAATTAAGGTTTGAATTTCCAATTTCTCTAATTACGTTGTCAATAAATCCCAAGAAAATCATGGGAGGCAGAAGTCATCCCATTAAATCATACTGCCAAATTTGTAATTAATTTTCCAAATAATTAGGTTTTAATTAAGCTAATTAATAAAATAATTAAATCTTAATTAAGCCTTAATCACTATTCAAAATTAAATGAAATTATTTTTTATAAAATCTCCTCTTTTTTATCTTTCCAACACATATTTCCTTGTATTTTTGAATTTTTCTATAATTAGTTAAGAATTTATGAAATTTTAGTGATTAAAATGGATTATTAAGCCTAATTAATCCCAAATCCCATCTTTGCCCACAATGCGCTTTCTATGTGTGTCACAGATTGGCCACTTAAACTCATCGACGGCGCAACGGATTGACACACATTCATCCCCATCGCTAAGTTCAAATGGGGATTAATCGTAGTTCCATAGGGGATAAAGTGAATTAATTTAGCAGATTAGGGCGCCTGTCCAATCATGCAAACGGATGGCGGATGATCCTTCATCCCCCGAACGATGGAAGACCGACACCATCCGCCCTCCCTCGCTCGATCCGAGCTCGTCGGAGCTTGTGGAGGCTTGGAATCGATCCCAAAATATTCATGGAGGGGATTTAAGAGGAACTAATGGTGGGAATCACACGACATCAACTCACAAAGGCCTAGAAAATTTTGAGAAAATGTTGGTTTGTCAGAATATACTTTCACCGAATCGAGGTAATCTTGAAGAGAAGAAGCCCTACTAAGAAGCCCTTACCTTCACTGATAGCTCTGTGGATCAAACGTCGCCGAAAAGCTCATTGGAGTTATGCTTGGAGTGGTCTCCAATGGTCAAATCATTCAAAAAATGATTCGTTTTGCCTCGCCGAAGCTTCGTGAGCAAATGGGTGAAGTTAAATTGAGATTGGTTGAGGTTTGGTGAAGTTGTACAGAGATCAGCCTTGTCCTATTTCAGGCTTGGCGTTTCTGGCAATAGGGAGGATTTGGGAGCTCGAGAAATCACTTGGGGAACTCATCATGGCTCTCTCATGCTATGAGGATGCTCAATGTGTGTGTGTTTGAGTTAAAATGAGGGAAGTATACCCCCTCCCTCCCATAATCTGACAGTGGAGATTAGCTTTGCCATTTACAGGTGTCTGGCCACTGTAGGCGGCCGTGGGTGATAGAGAATCGATGAAGTGGCTTGGTTTGAGTGCCCAATGAAAGAGAGGTGGCTTTCCTTTAGGTTTCGAGTGTTCCAATGTGGAGGAGTGGGTTAACTCACCTCCACTTGGCTCATGGATAATCCAAACAGCTTTGGGTCAGGTGAGCCAATGGTCTTTATGTCCATTTGGAGCTTAGGGTGGTTTCCAAGGGGAAGAGGGTATGTGACCATCCAAATGTGGATTTATCTCATGTGGCTTACCCAATGGGTAATGGGTCAATTCAGGTTTAGTTTGGGTTAGGTTGGATTTGGGCTAACCCAAGGTGAGTTAAGGATGGTCATGCCAAGTTTTAATGTGTTTGAGCTTGGTTTGAATGGGTTTGGCTCAATTTCACCCATGTAGGTCAAATTGAGCTAGGTTGGATCAAGTTGGCAAATTGGTCAAATTGGGTCAAATCAATATTTATGTCAAGTTCAAATGAGTATTTAGGATATTTTGGTTTAATTTGGCTTGGATTTGAATTTGATTCATATAGGTTCATATGGGTCAAATGGGCTAAGTTGACCAATTTGACCAAATTGGTCAAATTAGCTCAGGTTAAGTGTTGATTTAGGTTTAATTAATCATTTCAAAATGATTGTAGGCTTTGATGTCAATCAATTTAGATTTAGGAATGATTTATACCAATTTGATCCTTTAGGTCAATTTGGGCAAAATGAGTTAATTGGGTTCAATTGATTAAATTGAGTTTAATGGAGGCTTTAGTCATATTCAATAATCAATTTTAAATAGATTTGAGTCATTGGTTACAATCAATTTGGATTAGAATTTGATTTGACCCAATTTGGCCTTTTAGGTTAAATTGGGTCAACTTGGGTCAAAGGAGCTAATTGGACATGATTTTGCTCAATTGATGCCAAAGTCATGTTCAAGGGTTGATTTGAAGTTGGTTTGGATTATTGATTTCAATCAAATTAATATAGGATATGATTTGGTTCATGTGGCTCATGTAGGCTAAAAGCTTTAACTTGGGTCAAATGATCAAATTGACTTGGTTTAACCTAATTGATTGCAATTGGTCAATCAAGCATGATCAACAATCATTATAGGTAATTTTGGATGATTTGGTTCAATCCAATTTGGGTTGGATTGGAATTTGGCTCAAATGGGCCCTTTAGGTCACTTTGGGTCAACTGAGCCTAATGGGTCTATTAGCTTAATTTTGGGTTGAATTTAGTTTAATTGAGTTAGATAGGTGATTTAGAATTGATTGATGGCTTTGATTGCAATTGATTTGGCTTTAATTAGATTTTGGCTCATTTGGACATTTTGGGTTCAAATGAGCTAACTTGGGTTAATTGAATTGATTGTTATTTTTTTTTTTGATTATAATTTTGGGATGAGTTTGAGATGATGATTTAAATGGTTTGAAAAATTCAATGGGGTTTGATTTGATTGGAGGAGGTTTGGATTAAGCCCATATGATTGAATCAAGGTTAAGATGGGTTTGATTTTAGCTTGGAGTTTGGATATGGGATTGGATCCAATTGAGATTAGTTGAATTGATTTGAGGTTTGATTTTGGCTAAAAAAAGGCATGAGCTTGGTTTAGGCCAGATGGGATGGGGCTTTTTAAGGTCCTAAGACATAGCCTAAACCTATGGTTAGCCCTCCTAAGTCCTTAGGTTTGGGTTAAGTGTTCACTTAGTCACTAGAAGTGTCCTATGACTAAGGAGATCCTAGTGTTTAGAAGACTCCTAGATCTAAGATGGGAATATTGAATCATCACTTCAAAGGTGAGGTTAACAAATCTCCAAGCTCATTATTTTCAAACATATGAACCATTACTGTATTAAATTGGGCTATATATGAATATTATTTTTGTTGTTGATCCATGTGATAATCAATTTTTTCTAAAGCCTTACCTACACTACTCACACACTTCTTTTCTTAAGTCTGATACTTGCTCGCTTAAGAATTTAGGATTAGGGTAGAGATCATGGGGCATGTGGTGTTTTAATTTGGAATCATTGTGAACACCATGCAGATCTTAGGGGGTACTTATTAAAGTGATCAGGTATGACATTAAGGTATGATGTACCATCTCGAAAGATAGAAATATCACCATACAATAGACCTAATCACATAATAAGGACTCCTAAGGTAGATAGATATTTTGTATATACTAGAGATATTTCTCCTACTTTTATGGAAAAGTAAAGTAGGGTTTATTTTATATCGGGTTCTTTAGTCCCCTTAGAAAGAAAGCTTACATAGTTAATTACATCTTAAGAAATGTGAATTTTCTAAGAACACTCTAGATTAAAGTAATCAATAATTATCTCCAAAGATTTCAATGATAGACTTTTAAAGGATTGGGTATTTATCGGAGTCAATGGAAAAGTTCAATTTGGAAGACTTATTCTTAGATTCCAAAGGAAGATGAGTGGGGAGCACTCATGATACTACGAAGCTTAGTGAGCACTCCAGTTTATCCTATGATGATGCTTTATATGTATGAAAGAGATAGTTTATTTTTATTTGAGTTGAAATTTTGTTAGAATGCTAGAGCTTATAATCTATCAACACAAGATTGTGGAAATGCCTAAGAGGTGAAGACTTATACTCATAGCTTGAAGAAAATAAGTAGTATCAGATCCTAAAGTTATGTTGCTTTAGCACAAGCTAAAAGCGACCTAAGTCTAAATGAAAAATGAGATATAGTGATTTACCTCAACAAGAGAGAACAAACCCATCTCGACTCTTTTAGACTTACAACTGCCTGGAGTGGTTGCCAGCTAACACCTTCTACGCTTCTAAATTATATAGGTCGGTCTTATGTAAGTGCAAGATAGCTAAGCTGTAATTTAATCAGGAAGAAGACTAGAGTCCTAAACTCACCTCCTAAAAGATTAGATCATGACTGGTATGAAGACATGACTCAGACTAAATGCAATTTTTTTACAATCTTTTATATCATTTTGACACATTAATTTAGACAAAGGCTTAGGACAATTATGCCTAAATGCATAATGAAATGAAGTTATTGGCTAAATAAGTGAGATAAGGTATTCTCCACTACAAGGGATGCTCTCACAGGTCAGACATTCTCCTATCGTGCAAGAGTGGAGATCATCCCTATTTAAGAGTGAAACAAAATATTATGCATAGTGTTAGAACATACATCATTGATGGGGTTACTAAATCTTTTAATTATATTGATTATAGCCTAGGCTTTAAAGTGAGGTTATGAATTATATTTAAAATTTAATTATAAGTTCTTTAATGGGGTAGAAAAATTAGTTTTATCCTAAAGAGCCTACGCATCCGTGCCACACATTCAATCATTAAACTTTAAGAAACTTATGAAAAGCATGCAATTTCTATTGGACAAACTAAACATGACAATCAAATATTCATAGATTTCATAAAAGGATAAGAGGTCGATGTGGCCGGGTACTACCGTACATCCCAGTAAATAGAAATAGTTAGGTAACTGAGCTCTACCCTTATACAACTTGGATTATAAAAGAATATTACAATTACAATTAAATATATATCAATTATCTCATAAAAAACTATACTTCTACCCATCTCAATAAAATGATGAAGAGTATCCTCAAGATATTTTTTTTAGCGATCACATGGTAGTCACTTTCATAAGTTAAAATCTTAATCGTAGTAATTGTTGTAGTTCTATCGATGGTAAAAATGTTTAATTTTTATTTCATAGCGTGATAATGAGCCATCTAATGAAGATCGATATGGATGCTCATCTAAGAATATGAATGTTCTTATTTTATTTCTTTAGTTATAGGTTAGATGCGTTTAGGTGTTGTGTTTAAACTTTTGTTGCTTGTATCATGCTCTTTCTTGTGCTTATAGTAACATATAATCATGTGTAAGTATTCATGAGTATTTGCATAATGAATGCTTAAAACTCTATTATTCAGTAAAGTCTTACGAACCGCCGCAGGATGGAAGATCAGGTGATTAAAACTGTTGGTGAAACTATTGCTGTAAATTTTTCTCGTTGATTGCTAAACCAATACGGAAAGCCTTTCTAGAGAAAAGTAAGCACAGTAGTTTTGTAACAGTTTTCAAACCACTGTAAATAAAAATATGACAATTTTAACCACTACTTTAGATGAAAAAAAACTGCGACTAAAGCCCTCTATTGTTGTAGTGAATCATAGATATATAATTTCATAGATTTAGTAATCTAATCAATACAACAACAACAACAAGCCTTTATCCCACAAAGTGAGATCGTCGACATGAAATTGTTTTTAAAAACAAATTAAAAAAAAGAAAAATATTTGTTCAATTTTTCATCAAAGTACACTGTTTTTTTGATGATTTTTCACATCACAAAACATATGAAAAGTGACCAAATTCTTTAAAATTAAAAATAACATTTGGGCAATTAAATAATTATTTGATATATTTATTTAAGAAGTCATCCAAATCAATATTCCTATAGCATCAATTATTGTATTAAGAAAAGACATCACTAAAATCAATCTAATCAACTGATCTAATCAATAATATAATATAAATAAATTTTGCAAAGAGATTTTGAAAATCTTGATTCTAGTGAGCTTTAATTTTAAAATAATCCAATTAAATTTGGAGATTTACATACATAGCACTTTAAATGTTACCTATTTCACACCTAAAATAATCTATTTACAAAAATATCATCCAAATCTACTTTAATACATCAAAAAAGGCACTTTGTTCACCCCGTTCATGTCTCCCATTGCATGTAACCTATTTTTCGTTCCCAGAAGCTGCATCCATCAGGTATTCGCCTCAAAGCTGCATCCAGAATGAAACCTGCTCTCCACCGACTTGGCTCGAAGCTGCATTTAGAATGTAACCTGCTCTCCCTCGGATGGCACGAAGCTGCATCTAGAATGAAATCTGCTCTCGCCCTGTTCAACTCAAAGCTTTGTCCATCCTATAAGGCATGCATAAAGTTTTCTTCTAAAGATAGGTTATTTTATAGAAGATATTCACAATGAGAGCACCATGGAAGGAGTGACTCCCAAAAATGTCCTCTCTTAATCGAAGACGTTCATCTTATCATACAAATGTTCTGAATTTTTCTAAGTGGTACTGTGCAAGCCAAAGAACATAAACTGGGTAAGAGAACACCGTTTCAATCTCCCTAGAAAACGTTGGAGGAATAATAAACTGGAAAGCTTGCCCTTGATTTCTAGAAACGCACACATGAGAAGGCAACTCACAAACTTACGTCCACAGCATAGTATTTATATATTTAATGCTTAAAATTTAATATTTATTTGTATAAAAAACAACGCTAATATTAGTTTTTTAAAATAAAAATAAATCTTTTTGTCCATTTATTTTGACTTGATTGTGATAATTAAATATTATAAAAATAAATATTAAAATGTAAACATTAAACATGTAAATACATTAAAAAATATGCAAATCTCCTAAATTGTTGAGTAAAAACTTGTGGGAAAATTGGTAAAAAAATAAATCCAACATTAATTAGCTACCAAGAAATGATATATATTTAAAAATAAGTTGCTAAGAATGTCATAAATTAATCATAAAAAATGTGACTTAGTTATTAGAACTTTATGAGAGATTTACATTCATATCATCTAATTCTTATGTATATATATATATATCTAATATTTAAATGTTGATATTTATGTATATTATATTTTTTAAGCATGAGAAGTTACATCTCATTTTAAGAAATTAATGACAGTAATATTTTATGTGATATTAAAAATTTAGATGCTAATTAAGTAAATATTAAAGGGTAAATATATAAAAATTGAATAGCAAGTATGTAAATGATCCTTAATTTATTTAAAATTATAATAAAGCCGTCATCGGAATAATTTTTGTAAATAGTTGTTTTAACTGTACGAAGAAACGTCCAAAAAAAATGACGTGGCTTAGGAAACATTAATGATTAATTCTCAAAAATCCTAATAAATATGTTTTAATAGACTAATTCGTTATATAATTATTAATTAATGACTTTTTAGTATTAAGTTCTATTTTAATTAAATTAATTTCTCAATCATTATCAAACTCCTAATTCATCATCGTTATCCTTATCCCAATTGTTTAGGACTGGCTTTTTGAATTTTTATTTTTTAATTTATTCTCATTCATGTTTTCTGGATATGAGATTTATTCTCATTCAATTTTTATTTTGAACAATTTATACCCATGGGTAAGATAATGCCTATCCATTTTTCTAATCTTTAAATCAGAAATTTTCTATATTCTAAACATTCTTTGATTTATCCTTTTAAATTATTTAGAAATAATCATCTTAGCATTCTTATATTTTCCATATCAATATATATATATATATATATATATATATATATATATATAGATATATATATATATATATATAGATATATATATATATATATATATATATATATATATATATATATATATATATATATATATATATATATATATATATATATATATATATATATAATTGATATCATCGTAGTTGCCAAATAACACTAATTTATTATTATTGATATCACTGAAAGCATATTTGAGTGAAAGCGGGTGGCACTAAGGGGGCATGTCATTTAACCCAAAATAGGCCTAAATGAATGATGTTGAGCCAAATCCTAAATCAATCCAAACCTTCCAACACATTCCAAATTGATGTTTGAACAAGATCCAATAGCCTCTTAGGCCAAATTTGGCTAATTGGTCTACTTAACACAAATTGATCTAAACCCATGTCGAGCTCAGGCCATTACACCACAATCTCTCTATGGTTGAACCAAGACAAAATAGTGGTTCACATAGAGAGCTTGATAGAATTGAATTGGAAGGACCTTAAGCACTCAACACATTCACTCTACCCCTAGGATAAGTCCCATAAGATGGCTTCCTCCAGCAATCAAATCCCAACCACCATCAAACTCCCTCAAGGCCAAATGTTATGAAATCCACCACCCACCCCCAACCTTCAAAACCTCAATAAACTCACCGCACACCTTCTCAATCTAAGGTAATCCAAAATAAATCAAGATTACTCGATTTGAGCTTAAGAAGATAGATAAACACCAATCTCCAACAACTTGCGATTACGCTTTGGTCTCGAAAGCAACTAAGAGGGACCCAACTGAGGATCTTCTCACCAAGGCTTTACCTCTTTAATGTGAAGCTACCACAATCATTGAATCTATTAGATATTAGCTCCAGTGAGATAATCATCTAAAGCCATAGAAGAGCCTTAAGATTTTCATCCTTTGTGAAGTGTTCAATTAAATAGGATAGAACCATAGAAACACATTGCATTTCTTTTATTGATCATTATGCAATCAATTTAAACAAAAATTTTAGCCTAATTAGTTCAGATTTGCCAATGAATGTGGACAATCTCTCGCATGAGGTAAGAGCGAATCGACATTATCCATTTCCTTGATTAAAATGGGCAACCATGATCTCATCGCACTGTAAAATTTACTTATAGCCCTTAAGAATCATGAGTTTGATCTAAGCCATTCGATCTTTCATCCAACAACATGAATTGAAACCACATCTACAGTTAGCCATGACAGTATCACAAAAGACATATTTTATGATAAATCTCATCTTGTCACATGTAAAGCACGATTGAATCAACATCGTGTGTGTAAATTAGCTAATAAGATTTTTTAAATATGTTTAATTAAGCCAAAATTTTGAGAAATAATAAATAATTATAGAAAATCTAAAAAAAATACAATAAACACTTTCCAGAATTAGTAATTGTGTTAGGAAAAGCATAATTAAAGTTTATTTAAAAATCTTAATTCTAAAATTAATTCTAAATTACTTATCAAAATTACTTGAAACATTCAGACATTTTTATAGTAATGTTTTATATCTTTCATAAAAGTTTCATGTAATTTGGGTAAGTTAATCAAGAGTTACATATTTTGAATCATTACTCACTAGACTAGCTTAATAATTAATTAGAAAATTACATAAATAACCAAAATGCATTCTAATGGCTAAATAATTTCCTCTAACATAGTAGCACTTAGAAAATGATTAAGTCCTCTACTTTAAATTAAATATCAAATTTACTATAATTAGGATTAATTAACAATTAATAAATCATTTAATCACCTATAAATTATAAAATTCATAACTAATTACTCAAAGTTCTAAAAATTATAAATAACTCCTCAATAGGCTCAAAAAATAGAGATGATTGTAATGAAATCAAAAGCCCCAATTGGTGTTAAGTATTTTGAGATTAATTGACTAATCATTGAAGTATTATTTAGTGCAATTAATCATAAAATATAAGCCCAAATATTTTAAAACTTTTAGGATAAGTTTTGTATGTTTTCATGTATCTCTATAATTTCTCTCAAAATTTTTAAGATTATGTTTTCTGATTTGATAGGAATTTTAGGTTAATTTAATAGATAATTGGATTAAAAAATACAAACTTGCATCTTAAGGCTTTGAATCACTTAATGATAAGAAAGAACCTAAGATAGGAATTTCATAAATGATTTAAGATAAGTCCAAATGACTTGAAAATCCTATGAATGACTTTATGGTTATTGAAAACTCTTATAAAAATAACACATTTTAAAAATTATATTTATAAATGATTATATAAGTGGTATTTAAAATTAGTAAAATTAGTAAAATTATGTAAATTATTTTATAAATTAGTCAAGGTGTCTTTCTTGATGTCTTTGAACAGAAGAAAATTTTTGATATTTTACTAAATTATTTTAATATTATTTATATAATTTTTATAAGTAATAATTAATTAAATTAATAAATTATAAAATTTAAATAATTTTATAAAAAAATTCAAATCTTTATGGAATGTTTTGAGGCCCCACTTACCATAGAGAATAATCCCATAATGTTTGGGGTTGATTAAGTTAAGTAAACTTAATTTCAAATGTATATGTACTTAATTTCAAAACTACATAAATTGCCACTAAACTTAATGAATTTATAATAAATAAAATAAAATAGAAACTATTACCAAATTTGTATTATAAATTTATATCAACAAATAGGATATAAGAAAAACAAAACCCATATACTTAAATGTTAAATATTTTCCATAAAATAAATATTAAATAAATAAATAAAATCTGATTAAGCTTTAAATGATATGAAACTTTTATAGAAATGTTAGGACCCCATTCCTAACACCTCTTTAGAGTTTCATAATTGTATGAGCTTTATTTTGGTTTAAATATTTTCTAAAAACATATCATTATATATAAATGAAGAAAATTTAAATTAATCCAAAATTTTATGACTTGTTTTCCTAGAGTTTCTTAACTCCAAAAAACATTTACATGATTTTGGGAGGTACTTTAATATTGGTTTGAAATTTCTTTTTTTTTTTCATTTTATTAATAAGTAATATTAAACTTAATAATTTAGAAATTAATCAAAATATTATGAAGTGGCCCCTAGGGTATTTCCCTAATTTTGATATATACTTCATAAGATTATCAAATCATTTGAACTTAAATGAATCACAACTTAAAATTTAAATAAAATTAAGCATTATTAACTAAATTAGTTAAAAGCTATGAAAATTACTTTTAATTGAGAACTCATAATTAATTTAAAACTAATAAGTTAGCTTATAAGTGCTACTTGCTTGAGCCCTCTTGGTATATCCCATTAGGATAGGTAGGCTTAGTGGATGTTGGTACAAGTAATATAGCTGCTTGTGTGTATTTATGTTTCAACTAACCTTTATTTTTGTAGGTTTAGTTAAGATTTTATTTTGAACTTTTAAATATAATTTGTATTAAAACTAGGTTAGAGTCATGAGATTTAAAATGTGTAGTGGCTAAAAGGCATAGGCCTAGGAGGCCTTGTGAATCTCAGAGCACCCACACCATAGAAATGAAGGTGAAGACCCACATAAGCTATTTTCTTACTTAGTTCTTGGTCGGGTTGTACATGGTTAAAGCTCGCCTATCCATTTTTTTCCATGATGAATAACAAAGCCTGGCTATACTAACTTTTTTATTATATTATTTTGATCGATTGACGATTTTTATATTAGATTGTGCATTAAAAATGGTATACACTTTTGTAGGCTTTTGTTTGTGTGATAATTGTTGTTTGTCTGTCTGGACCCTTCACTAGGCTCTTAGAAAACAAGTAATTTTTTTATCCAACTAAAATTAATTAATTAAAACTAAATTAGTTTGATTCATAACCTCATACTAAAAAAATTCAATAGAGAAGATATTATGCTAGTACAAATAATCAAAAAATTATATCATAATTACGAATTAGCATTACCATTAGACTCGATTATCTCATAATAGAAATTAATGCATGTAAACTAGGATGGGAAGGCACACTTATAAGAAAACCCACTAAATTCACCCCTAAAAGTGAAGAAAAAATCTATAGATATGTCCCATGTGTGTTCAAAGAAATGGGGTAGCTAACTAATGATGTAGGCATAAATATTAACAAAAACTAGAAACCCTAAGAATTCATGAATCATGTTGCATATTTTTTTTGTCCTCCTTAAAATTGAGCCCATCTCACATTGCACATAAGAAGCATCTATCTAGTGAACATAGTCACCTTCTTGGAAAAGTCTAGCTTATATAATTATTTAGCTCATAATTACATGTATCTAAGCATAACTACACTTAAGCCTTTAAATGAATTTAATATCTAAAATATATTTAAAATTTTTAAATTATTATATTTGTTAGGAACATTCTCATATCAATCATAATCATAGAGTTTAAAGAGTGAGTTTAGGTTCTTAGATTCTTTCCTTAATTAATAACAACCTACTCATCTTGCACTTCATAAGATCATCCACATGGATCTAAAATGTAGGAAGTTTTTAACTGATAGATCATATAGGTGGGCAATAAATCTAAAAGAGTTGGGATAGGTTCTTATTCCTTGGTTGGATTGAACCAATACATTCCAATTTTTCCTCGTTAGATTATGTCTAACTTCTAGCTTGTGCTGATGTACCTTTAGTTTAGGATCAGAGGCCACCTATTTCTCATTTATTATCGGTATAAGTCTTGACCTCTTAGGCATTCCCCGGTCTTATTCTGATAAGATATAAGCCATAAAATTCTAATAATATGTCAACTCAAAATGAAAATAAATCTCAATTTTAAAAATAAAAACACCAACTGTATAATAGGCTGGATTGCTTACTTAGCTTCTTAGTATCCAAGCACTTCCAACTTACCTTTCTTGGGAATCTAAAAGAACTATTTCTAATTTAGATATCCCACTTAAATTTTAAAATTTAGTAATTCTTGATCTAAACTTTGAAATTCATTAGAAAAATACTCGAATTCTTTAATTAAGAGTTTTTTTAAAATATCTTTTATCTTTTGATGTAATTAACTATAGACGCTTGCCCTTTTAGAGAACTTAAAATCTAGATAAAAATAAACTTTAACTTACTTCATCTATGTAAGGTAGAAAAAAATTTTCTAGTAAATATTGACCCATCAGCCTTAAGAATCCATATTAAATATTTGAATCTATTATAGGGTGATATTTTTACCTCTCAATATAATATATTATTTCTTAATATCATATTCAATCACTTAAATAAAAACATCTAAGATATGTGTGGACATCTTAGGAAACAAAATTTTCTAAGAAAACTCTTGATTAATTGATTGACTAACATCTCTATGGATTTCAAAGTTTGATATCAATTGATTGGTGAACGTTGGAAATCAAGTGGGATAGCTCAAACAATAAGAATTCTTAATAGAATCTGAAGGAGGATAAGTAAGAAGTGCTCATGATACTAAGAAGCCTAGTGAGCATTGTAATCTATCCTATGGTAAGGCTTTATATTTTTGAAGTAGAAAATTATGATTGCTTAAGTTAACATTTTATTAAAAAGCTAAAACTTATATTCTAACAACACAAGATTAAAAAGAAATATCTAAGAGGTGAGGATTTACACCCATAGTGAAAGAGAGATGAGCTAACTTTGAACCTATATGTAAAGTGTTCTAGCACAAGCTAAGAGCTCAACTTAATTCTACTTAAAAAAAAAGAGATGTATTGGTTCAATTTCACTGGAGAGAGTCAACTTATCCCGACTCTTCTAATCTTACAATCGCTTGGAGTAATCATCATCTAACACCTCCTATGAGTTAAAATTATGTGCCCAAGTCTTATGAATGCAAGATAATAAAGTTGTTATTTATTAGAAAAGAGTCTAAGATTCTAAACTCACTCCCTAAGAGCCTGGATCATTATTAGTATAAAAATATGTCTTAAACTAATGCAATAAAAATTACATATTTCATTTATTTTGACTCATCAATTTAACTCAGACTTAGGTGGACAAGTATGTCTATTTGTATGATAAAATTAAGTTATGTGTTAATCTGCGAGCAAAGACTTCTTCACTAAAGGGGGTTGTTGACAACAATCATACACTCCCTTTATCATGAAAAGAGTGATGATCTTATATTTTCAAGAAGAAAAAAATATAAATACATGATGTTATCCACATTCATCAAAGATCTATGATGTTTAAATCAATTTTATTGATTGATTCATATTATTTTATAGTGAGGTTATAAGCTGTATTAATTTTAAGTTAAAATTATTTATTTTAATTGGATGGAAAATATAAAGTTCTAAAGAACCTAACAAACTTCAGGTCACACATAATAATCATTGCACTTCAAGAAACTTGGAAAAAAGCATGTCATTTCTATTATGTAAACAACACCAAACATTCAATCAAATTAAAAGAATAATAAAAATCAGGTGCTGTTGGATTTTGCTATACAACCTAGAAAAAGAAGTTAAGTTGCCGAGCTCAACACTTATATAACACGGATTACAATTACATGAATAAAGCCAAATTCATTGTGGGTCAATTAGGCAAATTAAAACCTAGTTGAGATTTAAATGTTATTGATTAATTTTTTCAATGCTTTGGGAATCATCAAATTGCTTGATTTAGCTTTAATTTGGATTTGACACATTAAGGCCCAATTAGGTTAAGTTGGATTAAGTGAGCTAATTTATTAAGTTAGACAAAAATTTGTGAGATTAATGATTTGGGAAATCTAGTATTGATTGGTGATTCAATTTTGTTTTAATTTGGGTTCGATAGTCTAAATGGGCCAAATAGGTTGATTTGAGTCAGATGGCCAAATTAGCCCCATTGAAGACCATTTGGGTTAGGTTTTGGTTCAATTGAATTATGTTCAACATTAGACTTTATCGGTTCAATTTTATATTGATTTGAGGATGTTTAGGTTTGTTTGAGCCATAAGAGACTAAGTATAGCCACAAACTTAATGTGGCTAACATTAATGTTTAGTCCTATTTAATTTGGCTTTAGCTTTGGTGTCCCCTTTAATCATTAAAAGTGTCCCAAGGCTCTAAGTGAGGGAATCTTATTACTAAGATAGAATTCAAAGAACAAAAGAGAAGAGTGTATGTAAACGCCACTAAAAGTGAGGTCAACGATTAAGAAATACTTGAGAATTTAAAAATAATAGCTTCTACAACAATAATAACTACAAGCCTTTATCCCATTATGTGGAGTCAACTACATGAATCATTCTTCTCCATTGTATCCTATTATGTGTGAAATTATCATTTAATTCTAATAAAATAAGGTCATTTTTTATACTTGATAACCAAGTCTTTATAGGAATACCTCTACCCCTTTCTTAACATGGGTCAAATCTAATACATCTACTCGTTTAGCTAGGTCATCAGACTACTAATATTTTATGTGACCAAACCATCTAAGCTGACTCTCTCTAATCTTATTTGGCATTGGAGCTACTCCAACCTTTTCATGTATATATTTATTTTGCATTTTTGTCTCTATGTGTAAAGCCATTCATCCACCTAAGCACCCTCATCTCTACAACACTTAACTTTAATTTATGCTTCTTTTTATTGCCCAACATTCTAAACCATAAAGCATTATAGGTCTCACCACCATCTTATAAAATTTCCTTAAATATAAGTGATACTTTTCTATCACACAACAGGCCTAATGCATTCCTCCACTTCAACCATGCAACTTGAATTCTACTAATAACATCATTATTTATTTCATGATCACTTTGAACAATAGATTTGAAATATCTAAATTGTTCACTCTTTTTCATGACTTGATCACACATTATTACAGCCCCACCACTAAATCTTCTACAACTATAATTACACTCCATGAATGTGATTTTAAATCTACTCAAGTGAAAGCCTTTAGAGTCTAAGGTTGGCCTCCATAATTTAAGTTTCTCTTAACTCCCTCTCCCTCCCTATTATTATCAACAAGAAGAAAATCATCAATGAAAAGGATGCACCAAAACTAGGGAAGAAGTTCAAGATAAACTTGAATTGTAGAGGTCAACCTTAGAAGTGGATTTTTTTATAATTTTAGTTGATGATTATTGTGTCATGTTATGTGCATGAATTAGATTATTAAGTGCTTTTTTGTATTATTACTTAGATGTGATAAAATAATAGTTAAACAACTCTTCTTAACTTATAGTTTAAGTATTTTAAAAATATATAATCCAGGTTATGATAGAGGTGGTGATATAAATGAAGAGTTTAATGGAAGTATTATTTCTTATTGAAATAAACAAGTGCAATCAATTCACTACTTCTCACATCAACTACAAATAGATTTGATATCTATTACAAAAATTCATGTTCAAATTACCTTATTATTTATCATAGTTTCAAATTTGTTGAATCATATTAATTTTCATATAAGGGTTGTGATCAACTTAGAGAAAAGTAATGAGAGAAGACTTTAAATTTATTAAAAAAGTAGATAATTTGTTACAAAATAAGATTTAAATTAAAAAGATAACTTTTAGATATGCTGGGAATACATAATAGATTCACATTATGACTCACTGGTTAGATTGATCATAATCTTCTTCAGTAATTGATATACTAGAAATTATGAGGGATGATGGTGTATTTTTTGCAATTAGAAAAAGTAAATATTATTTGCATGAATAATAAATGTGTAGCTCATGGATGTCCTCCTCTAGGGTTTTTTTACTATGACTATTATGAAAAATTAACCATAAAATAGAACTAAAGAATAGTAGATGAATGATACTTCTACCATTTATATTGAAAAAAATCTTGATTTGTAATGATAATGAAGTAATTATTTAATAAGAGTAGCCTATTATAAACATGATCTTAAACATTTCATCATTTACCACTAATTATTATTTGCGTAAACCCACCTTGACAATAAATCTATTTAAAAAAATATACATATATACTAATAATTGAAGTTTATTTTAAATTTATATTTAATGATAGCCCAAAGTGAATATGAATTTTTTTTAGAAACCAAGTCATACACATACACATAATTATAGAGAGTAAGAGAAATCCATGTCACTATCTTTATTAATGATAAGGTGGAATAAAAAACCCAACCTTCTTGGGCACATAGCTAAATATAAACATGAATCCACATAAATAAATTCTTCAAACATATGTTGCAACAATTTTTTCTCTCTACAAAAATTAATTTTTTAAACCATCGACTATCAAATTTGGGGACCATATACAATAATTACATCTATATTATCAAACATGCAAGGGACTTAATTAGTGTTATGATCAAATTCTATTAACCTTCAAGTATTTCAACCCTATGGTACAAAGAAGTTTTTATTTTAAATGAATTATTGAAGACAATTGCTGCGAAATGGTAAGATAATGCAAAGAATTTCACCACATTATATATTAAAAATTATTTGATTTCTTCTAAATTGACTTGGTATTGCTCTGAATGTCTCCAATTAATAATCATATTCTGATTATTAAAACACTGGTGAATCTTTCCAAATGTTCATCCTTGTGCTTGATTTCATGCTACCATACCATTTAAAAAAAAAAAATTAATTAATGTGAGTTTGGTCGTATATCTCCATCTGTTTCCAAACTGTTCTATTTCTTGTCCATTCTGAATAAAAATAATAACTTGTTCTCCAAAAAAAAAATGTTTTATTAAAAAAAAATTAGACAATTCGAATTCTTGGCAAGTATATAAGGCCATTGTGTCTTCATTCAAGTTGCAGTTTGTTCTTAATCGAGTGCAGTTCAAAACTTGCATTATGGACATGGAGGTGGGATGATTCGAAACTCCATTTCTGTGTTTGATAATTGTATATTATGGTTTAAGAAAAGCTCATTTCTTTAACATTCTCATCTTATAATCATTTCAGGAAGCAAAAGCTAAAAAATGCCGATTTTATTCTGCAAGCGTTGATAATCTTGCTCAAGTCTTTTCCATTGAAGGAGAAGAATCTCACAACCAATCTCAGTCTGTCACAATCTTCTTCCTGTTTTTGATTCTTCTCTGGATATCTCCCAATCCATGAAGATTGTGTTCGATGATAAAGCTGTGACAGATGTTGGCATCAACGGCCAACAAAATGTTCTGCAGAATGGAGAATCGAAGAATGGCGATTCGAACAAGACGATGCCAACCAAACATTACAAGAACTTCTCGCGACACCTGTGTTCGAGTGTCTCTTCTACAAACAGATTTTCGAAGTTGCAGCGGCCTGAAAATTTCGATTACAGAAGCAATGATACCTTTAAGACATGGTCAGGAAAGTTTGAGAGGCAGACCACCAATCTTCGCGGGAAGACGAATGAGCCAGACGATATCAACAGTTCACAGGACATAGGAGCTGAATCTATTCCGGCTTTAGACCGCTACTTGGATGCCTTGGAAGGGCCTGAATTGGACACTTTGAGAGTAAGCAACTTCCTATGGTTCAACAAACATGTTCATTATGTTTAGTTGTTTTCATGTAGAAGCAACATTACATGAAGATAATTGTTGATATGTTTTGTGCTATATGTTTTATGTTGCATTGTCATCAGTCTAATGACTAATTGGTTTCCTGCAATATTCAGGAAACAGAAGAGTCGGTTCTTCCTGAAGATAAGACATGGCCTTTTCTACTGATTCCCAATCTCCTCTTCGGCATATGCCTTGGCGCGCAGCCAAGCTATGTTATGGAAAACATTGGCAATATCTCCCTCAATGAGCTTTGAACATAAGCCTAAAGATCAATTTGGTCCTTTGGTGCATCGTGCTTGGAGTGTTTAGCTTGGCGGCCCTCATATATCTTCTTAAGATCATATTTTACTTTGAAGCTGTGAGAAGAGAATACTATCATCCTGTCAGAATCAACTTTTTTTTGCTCCATGGATCGCTCGTCTCTTTTCGCAATAGGCTTGCCCCCACATGTTGCGTAAAATATATCCCATATCTTATGGTATGCGCTCATGGCTCCTATATTTAGCCTTAATCTAAAGATCTATGGTCAGTGGATGTCGGGAGGCGAATGAAAGCTTTCGAAGGTGGCTAATCCATCGAATCATTTGGCCATCATCGGAAACTTCTTTGGTGCATTGCTAGGTGCAAGGGCGGAACCAGCCATTATTTTCACGGTGGGCAAAAAGTAATTTTAAAAAAAGGTGAATTTAACAATGAATAAATCAAAAGGATGAATTGTATTACATTATCATCAATCTAATAAAAAATGTTTATAAACTTCTTAATCTAATTTGCATTGTCTGAGAATATTGCATGATAGATTTATTGGGAATCGATTCAAATACTTCTTTCTCAATATAAGGTATAAGGCAATCATTGAGCCAATCATCACTCATTCTACTATGCAATCGATATTTAACAATCTTCAAGAATGCTCTTCCACTCAGAAGAACAGGAAAGTTAGTGCCAAAATAATAAGTCTATAAATTAAAGGATACACACCATCCTTCTTTGTCTTGACAAGCTGTTTGGCAAGATCAGCAATACCATTTAAAGATGAGAAATCATCACTACTACGCACATCGATAATATAAGTGGAAAGCTGATGTTCAAGGGCCACAAGCTCAACTGCAGAAAAATCTGTAGGATATAACTCTGCAAGTCGAATAAGTTTTTTCTTATCAAAAGTAAAGAATGAATTTAAGCATGCCACGAAGTAACTGCTTGTTTTAAAAATAATTATTCATTCTTGAAGTTGCATCAATTACGGTGAATAACTCAATGTAATAGTGATGCAAATTTGTCATTTCTTCACCTCCCAGATAACTCGACGAAGTTTTAAAGGTAGAACTCATATCAGGAATATCAATCTCAAAAACATTACAAATAAGAGACACTTCATGTAATAATGAATCCCATCCACTATTTCTCATTATCTGTAATTGTTGCTTGGATATCTGCACTAATTTCATTGCATTTTCAATATCTTGGTCTTAGATATGAAAGAGAACGAGTGGGAAGACTTCATTGACAAAGTGTATTTTTTGCAATTAGAAAACGTAAATATTATTTGCATGAATAATAAATGTGTAGCTCATGGATGTCCTCCTCTAGGGTTATTTTTACTATGACTATTATGAAAAATTAACCATAAAATAGAACTAAAGAATAGTAGATGAATGATACTTCTACCATTTATATTGAAAAAACTCTTGATTTGTAATGATAATGAAGTAATTATTTAATAAGAGTAGCCTATTATAAACATGATCTTAAACAATTCATCTGTTGCCACTAATTAGATTATTTGCTGTGCAACTAACTTTGACAATAAATCTATTTAAAAAAACTATACATATATACTAATAATTGAAGTTTATTTTAAATTTATATTTAATGATAGCCCACGTGAAAGGTCGAATATGAATTTTTTTAGAAACCAAGTCATACACATACACATAATTATAGAGAGTAAGAGAAATCCATGTCACTATCTTTATTAATGATAAGGTGGAATAAAAAACCCAACCTTCTTGGGCACATAGATAAATATAAACATGAATCCACATAAATAAATTCTTCAAACATATGTTGCAACAATTTTTTCTCTCTACAAAAATTAATTTTTTAAACCATCAACTATCAAAATTGGGGACCATATGCAATAATTACATCTATATTATCTAACATGTGAGGGACTTAATTAGTGTTATGATCAAATTCTATTAATCTTCAAGTATTTCAACCCTATGGTACAAAGAAGTTTTATTTTAAATGAATTATTGAAGACAATTGAAAATGGTAAGATAATGCAAAGAATTTCACCACATTATATATTAAAATTATTTGATTTCTTCTAAATTGACTTGGTATTGCTCTGAATGTCCCAATTAATAATCATATCCTGATTATTAAAACACTGGTGAATCTTTCCAAATGTTCATCCTTGTGCTTGATTTCATTACCATTTTAAAAAAAAATGAAAATTAATAATGTGAGTTTGGTCGTATATCTCCATCTGTTTCCAAACTGTTCTATTTCTTGTCCATTCTAAAAATAATAACTTGTTCTCCAAAAAAAATATATTTTATTAAAAAAAATTAGACGGCAAGTATATAAGGCCATTGTGTCTTCATTCAAGTTGCAGTTTGTTCTTAATCGAGTGCAGTTCAAAACTTGCATTATGGACATGGAGATGGGATGATTCTGAAACTCCATTTCTGTGTTTGATAATTGTATATTATGGTTTAAGAAAAGCTCATTTCTTTAACATTCTCATCTTATAATCGTTTCAGGAAGCAAAAGCTAAAAAATGCCGATTTTATTCTGCAAGCGTTGATAATGTTGCTCAAGTCTTTTCCATTGAAGGAGAAGAATCTCACAACCAATCTCAGTTTGTCACAATCTTCTTTCCTGTTTTTGATTCTTCTCTGGATATCTCCCAATCCCCGAAGTTTGTGTTCGACGATAAATCTGTGATAGATGTTGGCATCAACGGCCAACAAAATGTTCTGCAGAATGGAGAATCGAAGAATGGCGATTCGAACAAGACGACGCCAACCAAACATTTCAGGAACTTCGCGACACCTGCGTTCGAGCGTCTCTTCTACAAACAGATTTTCGAAGTTGCAGCGGCCTGAAAATTTCGATTACAGAAGCAATGATACCTTTAAGACATGGTCAGGAAAGTTTGAGAGGCAGACCAGCAATCTTCGCGGGAAGACGAATGAGCCAGACGATATCAACAGTTCACAGGACATAGGAGCTGAATCTATTCCGGCTTTAGACCGCTACTGGGATGCCTTGGAAGGGCCTGAATTGGACACTCTGAGAGTAAGCAACTTCCTATGGTTCAACAACATGTTCATTATGTTTAGTTGTTTTCATGTAGAAGCAACATTACATGAAGATAATTGTTTTATGTTGCATTGTCATCAGCCTAATGACTAATTGGTTTCCTGCAATATTCAGGAAACAGAAGAGTCGGTTCTTCCTGAAGATAAGACATGGCCTTTTCTACTTCGATTCCCAATCTCCTCTTTCGGCATATGCCTTCGGCAGCCAAGCTATGTTATGGAAAACATTGGCAATATCTCCCTCAATGAGCTTTCTGAACATAAGCCTAAAGATCAATTTGGTCCTTTGGTGCATCGCGCTTGGAGTGTTTAGCTTGGTGGCCCTCATATATCTTCTTAAGATCATATTTTACTTTGAAACTGTGAGAAGAGAATATTATCATCCTGTCAGAATCAACTTCTTTTTCGCTCCATGGATCGCTTGTCTCTTTTTCGTAATAGGATTGCCCCCACATGTTGCGAAAAATATATCCCATATCTTATGGTATGCGCTCATGGCTCCTATATTTGGCCTTAATCTAAAGATCTATGGTCAGTGGGTGTCGGGAGGCGAACAAAAGCTTTCGAAGGTGGCTAATCCATCGAATCATTTGGCCGTCGTTGGAAACTTCATTGGTGCATTGCTAGGTGCAAATATAGGACTTCAAGAAGGGCTTATATTTTTCTTTGCAGTTGGTTTAGCACATCACACTGTACTATTTGTTACTTTGTATCAGAGGCTTAAATTTCTGGTGAATTTGGTATTGGTGCAAAGATTCCTTACTTCATCGCCATGTTCTTATATTCTTCTCTTGTAAGTTTCTTATCTAAGAATTAACTTTGGTTATTTAACTGTAGATGTGATATTTGTGTTCAGGCTAATATTAGTAAATTCTTGTGTGAAAAGAATAAACTTTATTGTGAATCTAGCATTTAACGGTCTGTTTGGGATCAATTTTATTTTGTATTTTTTTCTTTTTATTTTTATATAATTTTCTTAAAATATGTTTGATTTGTATATTTTTAAGTGTTTTTTTTTTGTTTTCAAAACAAATAATGTTATTTTTAAAAATACTCAAAATAACTTCTAATGATTTGAATATTTTTAAAAACAACTTTCATCTTTAAATAAGCATAAGCATAAAAAAAAGGAAATGTGATCCCAAACAAACCCTAAGTATTACTAATTTATTGATTTTCAAACCAAAAAACTTAAGATAAAAAGGAACCGATCAACCAAGGCATTTAAATCAGTAGTTGAGAAGATCATCCACAGACTTCAATCTAATCCTTTCATCATCTTTTTTTTGTGTATTTGCAGGCTGTGCGGGTTAACTTCTTCAGAGGATTCAGGTAGATACCTCTTTTATTTCATTTTAGTAAACTATTATCAGCAATATATATATATATATATATATATATATATATATATATATATATATATATATATATATATATATATATTGAATTAGTTGATCTTTACTTGCTGTCAATTATATAAAAATAAAAACAACCAAGGCATATTTTTTTGTTCTCACTAGTGTGGTGGGCTTACACGTTTCCGATGGCCGGAGCTGCAATTGCAACAATCAGATATGCAGATCAAGTCAAAAACCTCAGTTCAAAAACTGTTGCTCTTACCCTATCAACCATCTCAACCTTTACAGTATCAGTTCTTTTGGTCTGCACTATCCTCCATGCCTTTGTGTTCAAAAATCTCTTCCCCAATGACAATGCCATAGCAATATCGCTCGAGAAATCAAAATGGAAAATAAGCGATCGCGTTCCACTTCACCAGACCTTGAAGCTTGCAATCGATGTCCAATTAAATAAGCTCAATAATCAGCTGAGCGGTGTCATTATGCAGTTCTGATACTTTTCTCTGCAGTAGCTATCTGGAAAGCAAGCTTGTTTGTCTATATTCGGTGAAGTGGATGGAGCAATTATTGCAGAGATATCGAAATGAAGATTGCATTATAGTAAAGTTCAGTTTGAACGATGCTTTTTGTATGTATATATTATATATAAAAAGGAAACTAGTAGTCATCAGTGAGTGGGTCTAGGTATCAGTTTTGGGAATACTATAATTACTTGATGTATATGAATCACCAGAAATTCACCAGTACCAATACCAAATTCACCAGAAATTTACGCCTCTGATACAAAGTAACAAATAGTACAGTGTGATGTGCTAAACCAACTGCAAAGAAAAATATAGGCCCTTCTTGAAGTCCTATATTTGCACCTAGCAATGCACCAATGAAGTTTCCGACGACGGCCAAATGATTCGATGGATTAGCCACCATCGAAAGCTTTTGTTCGCCTCCCGACATCCCTTGACCATAGATCTTTAGATTAAGGCCAAATATAGGAGCCATGAGCGCATACCATAAGATATGGGATATATTTTTCGCAACATGTGAGGGCAAGCCTATTGCGAAAAAGAGACAAGCGATCCATGGAGCAAAAAAGAAGTTGATTCTGACAGGATGATAGTATTCTCTTCTCACAGCTTCAAAGTAAAATATGATCTTAAGAAGATATATGAGGGCCACCAAGCTAAACACTCCATTCTGCAGAACATTTTGTTGGCCGTTGATGCCAACATCTGTCACAGCTTTATCGTCGAACACAATCTTCGGGGATTGGGATGGATCCAGAGAAGAATCAAAAACAGGAAAGAAGATTGTGACAGGCTGAGATTGGTTGTGAGATTCTTCTCCTTCAATGGAAAAGACTTGAGCAACATTATCAACGCTTGCAGAATAAAATCGGCATTTTTTAGCTTTTGCTTCCTGAAACGATTATAAGATGAGAATGTTAAAGAAATGAGCATTTCTTAAACCATAATATACAATTATCAAACACAGAAATGGAGTTTCGAATCATCCCATCTCCATGTCCATAATGCAAGTTTTGAACTGCACTCGATTAAGAACAAACTGTAACTTGAATGAAGACACAATGGCCTTATATACTTGCCAAGAATTCAAATTGTCTAATTTTTTTTTAATAAAACATTTTTTTTTTGGAGAACAAGTTATTATTTTTATTCAGAATGGACAAGAAATAGAACAGTTTGGAAACAGATGGAGATATACGACCAAACTCACATTATTAATTTTCATTTTTTTTTTAAAAATGGTATGGTAACCGTATGAAATCAAGCACAAGGATGAACATTTGGAAAGATTCACCAGTGTTTTAATAATCAGGATATGATTATTAATTGGAGACATTCAGAGCAATACCAAGTCAATTTAGAAGAAATCAAATAATTTTAATATATAATGTGGTGAAATTCTTTGCATTATTTTACCATTTCGTAACAATTGTCTTCAATAATTCATTTAAAATAAAAACATCTTTGTACCATAGGGTTGAAATACTTGAAGATTAATAGAATTTGATCATAACACTAATTAAGTCCCTCGCATGTTTGATAATATAGATGTAATTATTGCATATGGTCCCCAATTTTGATAGTCGATGGTTTAAAAATTAATTTTGTAGAGAAAAAAATTGTTGCAACATATGTTTGAAGAATTTATTTATGTGGATTCATGTTTATATTTATCTATGTGCCCAAGAAGGTTGGGTTTTTTATTCCACCTTATCATTAATAAAGATAGTGACATGGATTTCTCTTACTCTCTATATGTGTATGTGTATGACTTGGTTTCTAAAAAAAATTCATATTCGACCTTTCATGTAAGCTGTCATTAAATATAAATTTAAAATAAACTTCAAGTATTAGTATATATGTATAGTTTTTTAAATAGATTTATTGTCAAGGTTAGTTGCACAGCAAATAATCTAATTAGTGGCAACAAATGAAATGTTTAATATCATGTTTATAATAGGCTACTCTTATTAAATAATTACTTCATTAGCATTACAAATCAAGGTTTTTTTCAATATAAATGGTAGAAGTATCATTCATCTACTATTCTTTAGTTCTATTTTATGGTTAATTTTTCATAATAGTCATAGTAAAAAAAACCCTAGAGGAGGACATCCATGAGCTACACATTTATTATTCATGCAAATAATATTTACTTTTTCTAATTGCAAAAAATACACTTTGTCAATGAAGTCTTCCCACTCGTTCTCTTTCATATCTTTTAGTCTTATTTTAAATGCCTAAACTAAAAGCATAACAATATCATTTTCTTCTAATGGAATTACTCTATTAGTTCAATAGTAATTCAAAGTATATATTTTCCTAAATATAGGCAAAAAGAAGACCCAAGATTGTAATGAATCCAACAATGCATATTTCTATCTTTTTGTTTGAATCATATACCATCATCCCTCATAATTTCTAGTATATCAATTACTGAAGAAGATTATGATCAATCTAACCAGTGAGTCATAAAGTGAATCTATTATGTATTCCCAACACCTCTAAATCTATTATGTATTCCCAACACCTCTAAAAGTTATCTTTTTAATTTAAATCTTATTTTGTAACAAATTCTCTATTTTTTTAATACATTTAAAGTCTTCTCTCATTACTTTTCTCTAAGTTGATCACAACCCTTATATGAAAATTAATATCATTCAACAAATTTGAAACTATGATAAATAATAAGGTAATTTGAACATGAATTTTTGTAATAGATATCAAATCTATTTGTAGTTGATGTGAGAAGTAGTGAATTTATTGCACTTGTTTATTTCAATAAGAAATAATACTTCCATTAAACTCTTCATTTATATCATCTATCATAACTTTGGATTATATATTTTTAAAATACTTAAACTATAAGTTAAGAAGAGTTGTTTAATTATTATTTTATCACATCTAAGTAATAATACAAAAAAAGCACTTAATAATCTAATTCATGCACATAACATGACACAATAATCATTTTCTCTTACAAATATATCATAAAATTCATCAACTAATATTATAAAAAATCCTTCTAAGGTTGACCTCTTCAAGTTTATCTTGAACTTCTTCCCTAGTTTTGGTGCATCCTTTTCATTGATGATTTTCTTCTTGTTGATAATAATAGGGAGGGAGAGGGAGTTAAGAGAAACTTAAATTATGGAGGCCAACCTTAGACTCTAAAGGCTTTCACTTGAGTAGATTTAAAATCACATACATTGAGTGTAATTATAGTTATAGAAGATTTAGTGGTGGGGCTGTGACAATGTGTGATCAAGTCAGGAAAAAGAGTGAACAATTTAGATATTTCAAATCTATTGTTCAAAGTGATCATGAAATAAATAATGATGTTATTAGTAGAATTCAAGTTGCATGGTTGAAGTGGAGGAATGCATTAGGCCTGTTGTGTGATAGAAAAGTATCACTTATATTTAAAGGAAATTTTATAAGATGGTGGTGAGACCTATAATGCTTTATGGTTTAGAATGTTGGGCAATAAAAAGAAGCATAAATTAAAGTTAAGTGTTGTAGAGATGAGGGTGCTCAGTGGATGAATGGCTTTACACATAGAGACAAAATGCAAAATAAATATATACATGAAAAGGTTGGAGTAGCTCCAATGCCAAATAAGATTAGAGAGAGTCAGCTTAGATGGTTTGGTCATATAAAATATTAGTAGTCCTAGCTAAACTAAGCAGTAGATGTATTAGATTTGTCCCATGTTAAGAAAGGGGTAGAGGTATTCTTATAAAGACTTGGTTATGAAGTTTGAAAAATGACCTTATTTTATTAGAATTAAATGATAATTTCACACATAATAGGATACAATGGAGAAGAATGATTCATGTAGTTGACTCCACATAATGGGATAAAGGCTTGTTGTTATTATTGTTGTAGGAGCTACTATTTTTAAATTCTCAGAAGTTTTTCTTAATACTATTGACCTCACTTTTAGTGACGTTAACATACACTCTTCTCTTTTGTTCTTCGAATTCTATCTTAAGATTCCCTCACTTAAAGCCTTGGGACACTTTTAATGATAAAAGGGGACACCAAAGCTAAAGCCAAATTGAATAAGGATGTTAAACATTAAGTTTGCCACATTAAGTTTGTGGCCATATTCTTATATGGCTCAAACAAACCTAAACATCCTCAAATCAATACAAAATTGAACCGATAAGGTCTAATGTTGAGCATAATTCAATTGAACCAAAACCTAACCCAAATGGTCTTCAATGGGGCTAATTAGGCCATCTAACTCAAATCAACCTATTTGGCCCATTTAGACTATCAAACCCAAATTAAAACAAAATTGAATCACCAATCAATACCAGATTTCCCAAATCATTAATCTCACAAATTTTAGTCTAACTTAATAAATTAGCTCACTTAATCCAACTTAACCTAATTGGGCCTTAATGTGTCAAATCCAAATTAAAGCTAAATCAATCAATTTGATGATTCCCAAAGCATTGAAAAATTAATCAATAACATTTAAATCTCAACTAGGTTTCAATTTGCCTAATTGACCCAATGAATTTGGCTTTATTTATGTAATTGTAATCCGTGTTATATAAGGGTTGAGCTGGCTTTAACTTTTTTCTAGGTTGTATAGCAAAATCCAGCATTTTGATTTTTATTCTTTTAATTTGTTTGAATGTTTGGTGTTTATTTTGTTTACATAATAGAAATGACATGCTTTTTTCCAAGTTTCTTGAAGTGTAATGATTATTATGTGTGACCTGAAGTTTGTTAGGTTCTTTAGAACTTTATATTTTCCATCCAATTAAAATAAATAATTTTAACTTAAAATTAATACAGCTTATAACCTCACTATAAAATAATATGAATCAATCGATAAAATTGATTTAAACATCATAGATCTTTGATGAAAGTGGATAACATCATGCATTTATATTTTTTTTCTTCTTGAATATATAAGATCATCACACTTTTCACGATAAAGGGAGTGTATGATTGTTGTCAACAACCCCCTTTAGTGAAGAAGTCTTTGCTCGCAGAGTAACCCATAACTTAATTTTATCATACAAATAGACATACTTGTCCACCTAAGTCTGAGTTAAATTGATGAGTCAAAATAAATGAAATATGTAATTTTTATTGCATTAGTTTAAGACAAATTTTTTACTAATAATGAGCTCTTAGGAGTGAGTTTAGAATCTTAGACTCTTTTCTAATAAATAATAACTTTATTATCTTGCATTCATAAGACTTGGGCACATAATTTTAACTCATAGGAGGTGTTAGATGATGATTACTCCAAGCGATTGTAAGATTAGAAGAGTCAAGATAAGTTCACCCTCTTCAGTGAAATTGAACCAATACATCTCTTTTTTTTAAGTAGAATTAAGTTGAGCTCTTAGCTTGTGCTAGAACACTTTACATATAGGTTCAGAGTTAGCTCATTTCTCTTTCACTATGGGTGTAAATCCTCACCTCTTAGATATTTCTTTTTAATCTTGTGTTGTTAGAATATAAGTTTTAGCTTTTTAATAAAATGTTAACTTAAGCAATCATAAGTTTCTACTTCAAAAATATAAAGCCTTACCATAGGATAGATTACAGTGCTCACTAGGCTTCTTAGTATCATGAGCACTTCTTACTTATCCTCATTCAGATTCCATTAAGAATTCTTATTGTTTGAGCTCTCCCACTTGATTTCCAACGTTCACCAATCAATTGATATCAAACTATGAAATCCATAGAGATGTTAGTCAATCAATTAATCAAGAGTTTTCTTAGAAAATTTTGTTTCCTAAGATGTCCACACATATCTTAGATGTTTTTATTTAAGTGAGCAAATATGATATTAAGAAATAATATATTATATTGAGAGGTAAAAATATCACCCTATAACAGATTCAAATGTTTAATATGGATTCTTAAGGCTGATGGGTCAATATTTAATAGAAAATTTTTTTTCTACCTTACATAGATGAAGTAAGTTAAAGTTTATTTTATCTAGATTTTAAGTTCTCTAAAAGGGCAAGCGTCTATAGTTAATTACATCTCAAGATAGAAGATATTTTAAAAAAAACTCTTAATTAAAGAATTCGAGTATTTTTCTAATGAATTTCAAAGTTTAGATCAAGAATTACTAAATTTTAAAATTTATGTGGGATATCTAAATTAGAAATAGATCTTTTAGATTCCCATGAAAGGTAAGTAGGAAGTGCTTGGATACTAAGAAGCTAAGTAAGCAATCCATTATTATACTGATTGGTGTTTTTATTTTTAAAATTGAGATTTATTTTCATTCTGAGTTGACATATTATTAGAATTTTACGGCTTATATCATATCAAAATAAGACCGGGGAATGCCTAAGAGGTCAAGACTTATACCGATAATAAATGAAAAATAGGTGGCCTCGATCCTAAACTAAAGGAGGCAAGCTAGAAGTTAGACATAATCGAGGAAAAATTGGAATGTATTGGTTCAATCCAACCAAGGAATAAGAACCTATCCCAACTCTTTTAGATTTATTGCCCACCTATATGATCAATCGCTTAAAACTTCCTACATTTTAGATCCATGTGGATGATCTTATGAAGTGCAAGATGAGTAGGTTGTTATTAATTAAGGAAAGAATCTAAAAACCTAAACTCACTCTTTAAACTCTATGATTATGATTTATATGAGAATGTTCCTAACAAATATAATAATTTAAAAATTTTAAATATATTTTAGATTTTAAATTCATTTAAAGGCTTAAGTGTGTAGTTATGCTTAGATACATGTAATTATGAGCTAAATAATTATCTAAGCTAGAATTTTCCAAGAAGGTGACTATGTTCACTAGATAGATGCTTCTTATGTGCAATGTGAGATGGGCACAATTTTAAGGAGGACAAAAAATATGCAACATGATTCATGAATTCTTAGGGTTTCTATTTTTTGTTAATATTTATGCCTACATCATTAGTTAGCTACCCCATTTCTTTGAACACACATGGGACATCTCTATAGATTTTTTCTTCACTTTTAGGGGTGAATTTAGTGGGTTTTCTTATAAGTGTGCCTTCCCATCCTAGTTTACATGCATTAATTTCTATTATGAGATAATTAGAGTCTAATGGTAATGCTAATTACTGTATGATATAATTTTTGATTATTTGTACTAGCATAATATCTTCTCTATTGAATTTTTTAGTATGAGGTTATGAATCAAACTAACTTAGTTTTAATTGATTAATTTTAGTTGGATAAAAAAATTACTTGTTTTTCTAAGAGCCTAGTGAAGGGTCCAGACAGACAAACAACAATTATCACACAAACAAAAGCCTACAAAAGTGTATACCATTTTTAATGCACAATCTAATATAAAAACCATCAATCGATCAAAATAATATAATAAAAAAGTTAGTATAACCAGGCTTTGTTATTCATCATGGAAAAAAATGGATAGCCGAGATTTAACCATGTACAACCTGACCAAGAACTAAGTAAGAAAATAGCTTATGTGGGTCTTCACCTTCATTTCTATGGTGTGGGTGCTCTGAGATTCACAGTGCCTCCTAGGCCTATGCCTTTTAGCCACTACACATTTTAAATTTCATGACTCTAACCTAGTTTTAATACAAATTATATTTAAAAGTTCAAAATAAAATCTTAACTAAACCTACAAAAATAAAGACATAAATACAGCTATATTACTTGTACCAACATCCACTACCTATCCTAATGGGATACACCAAGAGGGCTCAACCAAGTAGCACTTATAAGCTAACATATTAGTTTTAAATTAATTATGAGTTCTCAATTAAAAGTACTTTTCATAGCTTTTAACTAATTTAGTTAAAAATGCTTAATTTTATTTAAATTTTAAGTTGTGAGTCATTTAAGTTCAAATGATTTGATAATCTTATGAAGTATATATCAAAATTAGGGAAATACCCTAGGGGCCACTTCATAATATTTTGATTAATTTCTAAATTATTAAGTTTAGTAGAAAGCAAAGGAGATCCAACGTCAAGAGAGAAGCACATCAGTAAAATGGTTAAAATTAACAAGCTAGAGGTCGTTGCTGGTTACTAAATTGAACTGGAGCCTTGCTGTACGTGTTAGAGCGAGTTGAAGAGCTTTCTCTCTCTCTCTCTCTGTATATATATATATATATATATATATATATATATATATATATCTTCTCCACGTTGTACCACCTGTAAAAAGCTTTGTAAAAAGCTTAACAAAAGAATAGGACGCATCTCATTAGAAGAAAATGATTCTTTTTAAGTTGATCAAAACAAGTCTCAGCTTTGTTAAAACTGGTATCTTCTGCTTTATCCTTTACATTACTTTATCTCTCTCTCTCTCTCTCTCTCTCTCTCTCTCTCTCTCTCTTCTCTCTCTCTATATAAATAAAAATATCTTGTAACATGGAGAATTAAATATTAAGAAGATTTGCACACACATATATATATATATATATATATAATATTGTATATATATAAATGTATATGTATATATATGTATGTATGTGTATATATGTATATATATGTATATAACATATATATATATTGTATATATATATAATAATATGTATATATATATATGTATATATATATAATGTAATAATATGTATATATAATATAATATGTATATATATGTATATATGTATATAAATATAACATTATTTTATGTATATCTTAATACATAATATATAATATATATGTTATATAATATACATATATATATAACATATATGTAATACATATGTATTATATAATATATGTAATATTAATAATATATCTTAATTTTAATATGTTTATTTTATTATGTTTAACACTATATCTAATATTAGATTTTTATTTTTTATTATTATAACATTATATATATATATAAATATATCATATTTATTTTTTAAGATATAATATGTATATATATATATATATATATATATATATATATATTTATATTCATGTTGAGCTTTCTGGCTAAACACATGTCTTGAATACGAGTATTGAGAAGATTTGTCGAGTTTGAAATCGATATAGGGATTTAATTACACAATCAAATGATGGATTAAAAATTATATTACATATGTGCACTTTCTTCATGCTTCATGACTAAGGTCAACACTTGGCGACTTAGGCATATTTGAGAAGCTCTCAATCAACGGGACTTGGAGTCCTACGCATGATTATATATATAGACAAAATTTTTAAAATAGGCTTAGTCCTAATCGTAATTAGTAATTTAGATATAAAATTTTTTTTTTTAGCAAAATAGGCCTAGTCATCCGTTAAATTTTTTTTTTTTTTTTTTTAAAAGCTTTCATTATTTTGCTCATATCGAGTTATCTGATTATGAATCTTATGAACTTGGTATCGTTGGAATCGCAACGAAATTTTCTACAACTTTCATGCCGGTCAAAATTTAAGATTGTGGATTGTCTCGATGGTTTTCAGAATGCTTACAAAAACCGGAAACTGAAATTGATTTATTGTATTTTAGCGTGTATCGAGTCATCAATTCTAGAGAAATTAGTATCTTTGAAATCGTAACGAAATTTCTACAACTTTCATGTTGGTTGAAATTTACAATTGTGACCCTACACAGCAATTCTCTTATTACAAGTATTTTTTTAAATATATTTTTTTTTATAATTATAGCACAATTATTACATCACATTACTATATTCCTATTGCTATATTCTTTTCAGGCATTTTTAGGCATAGCCGTGTCAACTCTTGAAATTTCCCAGTCAAGCTCTCATAGGCCTGATTCCAACAAAGCTAAACTTGTCACAAGTTCTACTTTTGAAATTCTTGATCGTAAATCTCAAATAGATCCAAGTGATGAATCTGGCATGACTTTAAATACGATTGAGGGCAATATTGAGTTCCTCCATGTTAGTTTCAAGTATCCCTCAAGACCAAATATCCAAATTTTCAAGATATATGGTTAGCCATTCAATCTGGAAAGGTAGAATGTTGCACTAGTCAAAACAATTTTGAAGGATGGTGACAAAATATAATAACCCTAACCTTGTTTTACTTGTCAGACTGTTGCATTTGTAGGGGAGAGTGGAAGTGGAAAATCGACAGCAATAGCACTACTACAAAGGTTTTATGATCCTGAATCAGGAGATATACTCTTGGATGGAATAGAACAACGGAAGTTCCACTTGAGTTGGTTGAGGCAACAGATGGGTTTGGTGAGTCAAGAACCTATGTTATTCAATGACACAATCAGGTCTAATATTGCCTACGGGAAAGAAGATAAGGCCAGCGAGGCTGAAATTATAGATGCTGCTAACTTAGCAAATGCCCACAACTTCATATCAAGTTTAAATAAGGTTTGACAACCGTACATTTATTTCATCAAGTAATTCTATAAAAGCTACATGTTGATCTGTTTAATGATAGCTTTTGTAATTTCCCCATCTTCAACAACATACTATAAATATTTTTTTTTTGTTAATTCTTTTAGAGCTTGACTGGGAAATTTCAACATACGATAAATGATATGTTTTTTTTTTTTTTTGAGCGATATATCGGAAATTATATTTCTTTGTCGTCTAGACCTCTATATAGTCATCTGCATGCGAAGACTCATATTTAAGATAATTACATAATTCTATTTGTCGATGTCGCCAACAGTATTTTATATTTATTTACATTTTCTTTTGTTATTGGACGAGCGGAAATTACAGCCTTTTAATACTAAATTTATTCAAGTCGTGATTTTGCAAATAAGCTTCTTAGTTCCTTCCATTTGTTTCAATTTTGGTGTGTTTTGAAAATGATTAAATTTATCGTCACAACAATCCAAAATTTAGAAATAAAAGAAAACTCATTTTAGAAATAAAAAATCACTTTCAACTATGAGTTGTTCTTATAAGGAAAAGGTTTTTGAAAAGGACAATATAGAATACAGATAGAGAGATAAAAAAAATATATGTTATAAAAAATAGTCTTTCAACGTTTTATTCATCAATCTTGTTATATTTTTAAGAATGCCTTAATTAATAACATGTCATATTTTACAGTAAATATCTTTCTATTTGTAAAGTTGATAGGAGAAATATTCGTTTAGGATTTATTTTTTATTTTAAAAATCAAACATAGGGTATATAATATATTTTTACAAACTGTGAGATATTTTTTTAAAAAATTTGGTAAGATATTGTTTTAGTTATATTAGAAATATGTTTAAAGCCGCCTCCTAATTATAGAAGAAAATATAATAATAATAATATATAAGATGCATTTAAAAAACTATATTCTGACACAAGTTTTGTACTTGCCATTATTATTTACAACTAATCTTCTGTATATTTTTCGTATCTAAATTGTTAATTACAATTAAAATTAAATCTATTTTAAAATTTATATATATATATATATATATATATATATATATATATATATATATATATATATATATATATATATATATATTTGAGCATTAACGTAAGTCTGAACTGTTGTATGTCATGAGCATCATGATTATGGAATGCTTGTGTTATTTTCCCTTAACCACTTTCAATAATAAAAGAGACTGATATCATCAGGTTTGGTAAGGACTAAGGAGTAAGCACATTATCTTATTCCTTGTATTTAAATACATTAAGGACATTTCCTTAAATACCTAAATCTATAATATATTAAATTAAATACATATCTTTTTATGTGTTTATTTTGACTTATAAAACTAAAATATTATTAGAATAAATATCAAAATTTAAAAATTAGATATATAAATACATGAAAAATGCGTGGTGGTATGTGTAAATTCTCCAAAATGTTCAAGTTAAAAACATGGGATATTAAGAAATGGTATATCGTCGAAAATAAGTTGCCAAGATTGTTATAAATTAATCATAAAAAATTTTATTTTATTATTATAACATTATTTAAAAATATATTAAAGCCTTCTTTCGAATATTCGTTTGTAGAAGCGCTAAAGCTGAAAGTTTTTAAAAAATAATTCCATTTTAATTCTTTCCTAACAGCTTCCATATATAGGTCATATGTCAATCGCTCAGGATATATAGCAATCCTTACGTGTATTCGTCCAAACAAACTTCCAAAAAAATGGTGGCTTCGTAGGGATTATTTTTGTTTTTTATGTTCTTTTTAAGAATATATTTATATAGTGTAATTTTTAAATATTACTATAATTTAATTTCCTATTTATTATCTATCATATAATTCATCACCATTAGCAAAATCTCAATTGTTTGAGATTAAGAGTCTATTTGAGATAACAGCTATTGAGAAGAAACTGTATGTATATTACAAAATTTATTTATTTTTAAAAATTTAAAACACAACTTTTTAGTAGTCACTATACTCTATCTTATTATATTAAGAAAATATAACTTTCCCATCACAACTTTAAAATACAGTTTTTCAAATACCACCTAATCGCAGGCAGAAAGTTATTCTAAAAACACAACGTAAAATATTATTGTTTCTGAATTTCATTTTTGATTTGTTCTTATTGAGTATTGTCTAAAATATTAGGCTTATTGAAGTAAGCAACTTGATTTAGTGTAAATCTAATTTATGTTTAATACATCATTAGAAAATTTCTTTAATTAGTATAAATCTTGAAGCAATGTTTGATTGAAATTTTTTTAATTTAAATTTAAATAATTTGAATTCTAATATTAATAAATTTATAGTCAAACTAAACCTTTTAAAAAGATGAATCTAACAAGTCCTAAAAATGATAAGAACTATATTAAATTAATAACTCGAATCAAACACTTGAAGTGTAATAAAAAACTTTTTATTAGGTCAAGCAAGATTTGAATCTTACTTGTTTATAGTTAAATTAGAAATCTAAACTAACTAATCCAATAAGTCTGTGGTCACTCAATTTAATGATCCTTAAAGCGCTAATGTTGAATGTGCAGGAATGAACGTCATCCAATGGAGTATTTTAGAACTTTAACTAAATTAGGCAAAAAATCACTCTAAAAGTATAAATAATGCTTCATTCATCAAATGATCAAGGCTAAATTAGAAATTAAAGGGAACATAGAGAACTAAAGAACTCTATAGCTCTACTCAACAACTAATATCGACAATCATCATTATCTAATTATCATCATCTGACTGCAATCTATCATTCATCATTGCTTCTCCATCATCACAAGATTATCATTACTTAATGATGACCACCACTAGCAATCATCATCATCATCTGATCACTATCATCCAACCATCATTTCTCAACCTATCATCATCCAAACATAGTTGTTGACCTCATTTTTGGAAGAGGATAAGACTTCTTCCAAAGGCATTCATTAGGACACCTTGACCTAATCCAAAATTAAAAAAGCCTTTTAACTAAGTACCTAGGTCAATACATTTAGTGATCTAATGCACTTTCTTTGGATTAATCTAACTCATTGGGTTTTGTTAGATTCAATCCATATAAACCTAAACATACATAATTAATTAAGCTTAGGTTAGGGTCTAATTAGGGAAGTAAACCTAGTTATCTCATCAAGCTTATTACCACATAAACAAATTAAAATTAAACTAAAAAATCCAAATTAAATGAAATCAGAAACATAAAATTAAATGAATCCAAATCCAATTCAAAAGTCAAAGGTTGGCCAAACTTTGTACATGAGTTTGACTTATGTGGGTCACACCAAGTAAAAGGTCAACCAACCAAATTTAACCAAATAAAATCATTCCAAATGGATGGAATGATAATAGGAACACACCTAAACATAAATCAATCCATCATTGCATTCAATTTGGCCAATTGGTCATGTAACCCAAATGTGCCAAAACTTAACCCATTAAACCCAACTTGGGTCAAATGAGTTCAAAATAAAATAAAATTGGAATTATTTAATCCAATGCATTCCAAATTGCTTGGATTAACCCATTGAAAAATTAAATACATTATAATTAATCCAAATAAACTATTTAACATAATTAAAACCAATCCAAATTCAATGATATTAAATGGACTAAACCTAGATCAAATACATCATAAACCTTAAAGTCGTTGAAACACTTTTATCCTAAGGTCCATTAATGATGAAATGTACACATGTCCAACATTGAACCAAGGTTAATTCATTAGTTGGAATGACCTAAATTAAGCTAATGCAAAGGATAGTTAAGCACCTTAATCTTAAAATTTTCAATCCTCTCTTCTATCAATCCATTCAAGATATTAATGAAATTTTCTCAGACTTTTCTAATGAGGATTCTCAACCTCAATCAAGTCATTTAATCACTCCCTACATAAATCTAAACTCAAAGAGTCCAAGTCTAGTCAATGGATGACTAGCCAAATTCCTTTGCATAACTTCCTCCTCCACCTCTTCATCTTAGACAGGTGTAGGATGGCTAAGGGACATGGTGTCTAACTTCCAAAGACTGTGGTTAGCTTAGCCGACCAAGAAGAGGGAAGATATAAAGAGAGACCTCACGGCCAAGAGCCATTACACGCATAGAGCAACCCCCAAGAGAAATAACATTCCCATCACCTTCACCACCTCAAACGAAGTTGAAACAAACTTTCCCCCACTTCCCTCACCATGAGGAGGCCTGAGAACGACCAACGCTGCCAGAATTCATACCGAGCTTGGTCTAGGGAGCATTCTAGAAGGAGGCAATCCAATTCCTTTGGTACATATGATCCTCATGTCATTCCACAGCTGTTGGAGTTGACCCCACCGTCGGAGATCACCGAGACTGAGGTATGCCAATAACCTCTTCTAAGCTTTCTGGTGTTTTTTGAAGAAAGTTTAATCTCAAGTGAGATCAAATTGCTTAGATCCCTTTAATTGCATTCACTGATGGTTTTGCAATCAAAAGTGTGTGATTTCAATATCCATATGGTTGTAAATCATGCAAAATGATGACACCTCCGCCGTCGTAGGGGACATAATCGCCCATTCCTTTTAAAAGGAACAATGAGATTTAGTCGGATCTAATTAAACCCCTTAAGGAATCGCAAAATTGACAATGCGATCTTCAATCGCATCATCTGATCATCCCACGTGGCACCTCTTTTGACACGGATGCCACACGAGATCCACGTGGTCCACTCACACCACACCACGTGGAGGTGGCGCCACAGTGATGCCACGTCGGCCCACAATCTTAAAATGGGTAATTCCCTATTTAATTAATTAAAAATAATTAAAAATCACAGAAACTTCTAAAATTAATAAAATAAATGAATCCAAAAATTATAAACTTGAGCTCTATGGATTCATCCTGATGAGAGAAATTCAAGAAAATTAAAATCAAAATTAATTTGGATATTTTTTTTTTAATTTAGGTTTGAATGTAAACCTTCAAACCTTAATTACTCTAAAATTAATAATCTAATACAAATGAAACTTTGGGAGATTAAAACTGATATTAAGACACACATCATGTAAAGTTTTCATAATTTATTGATCAATGAATCCTAATATTGGAAATTTTAAACCCTAAACCATAATTTTCATGAAATTAATTATTAATAAATGAAATAAATTATGGAAATTAATAAAAAATGATTTTAAACATCTTAATATAATCTAATGATCAGAAATAAACTATTAATACTCATGAGAACATAATAATTCATAAAATCGTTTAATTAGGCTATTTATTGAATTGATTAATTCAATTAATCATCTTGAACTTAAATAAAATGTAACAAATCAACCAGAGCATAAAAAATTATGACTGACACTCTTTGGATATATATGCGAAAGGAGTTTCAAGGAAAGATAAAACCCTTAAATAATTCTCATTAAATTAAGCCTAATTTAGATTTTAATGAAATAGTTAAAACTTTAATTACACCTTAATCACATCTTTGTTCAAACTAAAACTTTAGGAAAATTAAATAGGTAAGGAATCCCACTTGCCATAAAAATTTCAGATTCTTTTGACCTTTGGATTGGGAGTATTTAAATTTCTAAGCCTCTAGGTCAATTTAGAAGACAATATTAAATCAGAAAATCTATAGAAATTATAAAATTCATAATACAAATTTAAAACACTACAGTTTATATCAAAACACTTAAATAAATATATAAGTCAACTGAAAATGAAAGAATTTAAATAACTCTCCGTTAAAAATCAGAACTAAAGAAAATAGGAAACTTAAATCATATTTCATTATGATTAATCTCTAAATTATGATAATTTCATAAACATATATATAGAAAGACCATTGATTTCTGAAATATGTAAAATATCAATACATAAATACATTAATATCATTTGCAAAAAAAAAATAGTATAAATGAGAACATAAAAAGGTTAAATATAATTAGACACAAACTAGAGCGAATTAAAATTTCAAAATGACAAAGTAACAAATCATATTTTAGTCAATCAAGTCATAGAATAAATCTACATTAAGATAAATGTTTTTTTTTTCAAAAAGACATAAAGATAAATGGAATCCTTCCATAATGTTTACAAATTAAAACTATTAATGAAACATAATTTTGGAAATATTAAATATAACAACTTAGAACTATTCCATAATGAAAGAATCATTAATATGAATACATTATATAAGTGGAATGTAATAATTGAATAATCTTAAATACAATAAATCAAATATAACATTATTTAGGTTAATGAATATTAATGAAAATAAACAAATGAAATTAACTTCAAAAGTTTTATATTAATGAAAATCATATTAACTTAACTTGAATAAATAAAATGCCTACATTTAGATTTTACCCAAAATCAAATATAGTAAAGTTAATGAACAAACATAAAAATTAAATCAAACATAAATTCAATACAAATAAAAGTCATCATAATCAACTAAGTAAATATCTCAAACTAAAAGAATAAGTGATTAATATCAATATCACAACCTTAAACCAAAGAAAAAAAAATGCTCAAATTATAATGATAGATGGAATAACTTAATCCAAACCAAAATCATAAAATACCTAAATAGAAAACATAAAATGAAATGAAATAAAAAAAATCAAGTCAAACCCTCTAAATTCAAGTTCAAATCAAAATACTTAGGATTTTAGTTAGATCATTAGGATGAATCTATGCCTTAGAATAAAGATATCATCCTATTATGATTTAGGCATTGAATGGAATGAGCTTTATTTAAAGTGAAACCTATTTTATTCTTCACTCCTGAAAACTTAATTTAAATTTTAAACATAATAAAATGTACCTAAAATGAATGTAAATTATTAAATAATTTGAATTGAAATTATCCAAAGGTAAATAAACCAACATTCAAAACCAAGGAAATAAAATTAAATCATAAAGCTTAGTAATGTCTTGCCACACAAACTCTTTTCTTCACACACTAGAATTATAGGTCATGGATCCTAAAATTTGGTTAGGATGTTCTGTGATTTTATGTGATTTCCTGTGATTATATGATGAGAATTATTTTTATTATTTTGTGGTGTACTGTTTTAGACTAGATGGCTAGGATTGATTGTCGATAATTTGAATGGTAGGATGTTATTTCTAAAAGTAATATTATTTTTTGCATGGAACTGTGTTAAAGGAAATGTTGTCATAGATAAAAATTATAGAATTATTTTTTGCTTGCATGTGCTTAAAAGTCCCTTAACATAGTCCATAGGATAGGTGGCCTTGGCAAGTAACTAATGCAAAGCCCGTATGTTTAAAAAATATAACTATTATGTGCTATTTATATTTACTGACATTTGTTTTATGTAGGCTTAGAATTTATTTTGAATTTAAAATGTAAATTTGAGCTTAGAATTAGTTAGATCTAGAGGGTTTAGGATTCATATGAGATGGTGAGGTCCTCTGATGCCCAATGGAGGTCCTCAAGAAGGAGACAATCATGGAGAGAAGACCCATGATCTAAGGCTTGTAGTTCTAAGCGGTAATAAGGCGAGCTCGGTTGGCCATTTTTCTTTTTTTTTTGGGGTGTAAAATGGTACTCAACCGCATTGGCCTGTTTTTATAAATTTAAATTGGCTTGCTTTATTTTAGGTGTGCAATAGAATCAACCTATTTTTCTAGATTTCTTTTTGTGTTGTGTTTTTTTGTGATGAATGTCTGGACATATGCTCATAAAACAAAACTAAATTTTTTACCCAATTAAATTTAATCAATTCAAACATAAAAATAAATGTAATTTAAAACTGAATATAAATAAAGCCCTAGAAAATAATTTAAAATCAAATAGATACCAATTAGCTTTTGGAAATCATGCAATCATATTATTCTAATCCTTGAATTGGGCAACTTCTTCCATTGCACATAAAGGACATTTGACATGTGAGGATGATCGCATTCTTGGGGAAGTTTGGCTTCTATTTATTGATTTGGCCCATGACTCTCTTTCTAATTACATACCATGTTGGCATAACTTGCAAACCCATGACTTAAAATAATTATTGAGTCAAAATTTATAAAATTTTGAAAAATGTGCATTAGTTAGATACATTGCATACTCTACATTATCTTAGAGATTAAGGAGTGAGGTTCATAGATTCATTTCTTAAAAATATAACAGTCCAACCATCTTGCATTCATAAGATTTGGCATTATGAATTTAAAATGCACTTAAGTGGTGTTAGTTGTCAACCCTCTCCAGACGGTTTGTAAGTCTAGAAGAGTTAGATATGTTAATTTCCTCAAGTGAGAGGAATGACTGATAATTCCCAAAAATAAAATTAGGTCGAGCATCTGACATGTGTCAGAAGCATCCGCAGACTAGGTTCTATAGCTTCCTTTTCAAGAATAAGTCTCCAACCCTAGGCGTTTCTACAATCTTGTGCTAGTAGAATCTAAGTCCTAAACTTCTAAGAAAATGTCAACTCAAAATCTAAATTAAATTCTAAAATTTAAAGCCCAATTATAAGATAGTCGAAATGACTACGGCCATCCCATTATCAATAGGTATTTCTTACTTCTTCCTGTTTGGCCTCCAAAATAACTCTCCAATTTAAACCGCTCCATTTGAAATTCCAAAATCAATCCTTTGAAAACCACCTTAGAAATCTTTAGAAATAATAACTTATTTCTTTAATCGAGAATATTCTTAGGAGAGACTCCTTAAGACATAATTAACTATAGGAGCTTACCTCTATAGGGAACCATGAACCTAGTTTAAATTAAACTGCTTCTACCTTCCATATAGTTTGGGGAAAAATCTTTGATAAGAAGACCCATGAGCCTTAGGAGTCTTTTATTAAATGATAATCCATTATAGATAATATATTTATCTTGAGATAATATGTTTATTTTTTAATGATACATTTGATCATTCAAATAAGAAATTTCTAAACTCTATGTGATATCACAAATTTTCCCCACAATAGTCATTCTTTTGTGTTTATTAGATGATCAACACCACTATCAATCATTCTATTAGTTTGCTATCATATAAACCATTATCACTCAACAATTGTTCCTCATCCGCTGCTTTCACCCTCCACTTGCTTCTTCCATAAACATAAAGATAAATCAAGTATTTCTAACTCTCTAATCCTATCTTCTCCAATTATCTAGAAAGTATGCTTTTGTAATCTAATAGTTATAGTAAATTATTTTCATTATGTTAGACATCATTTTTTTTTTTTTTCCAAATTTTTTATATTAAAATTCGCTTTGTTACAATATTCTTTTATATCTGTATTTTGGATCTTTGTACAAAATTAAGATGTTAAATTCTTTCATACTAATGCTAGAAATATTTTAACACTTAATAGCATCAATGAAAATTAATTACATAGATTTTGGTTAAAATTGATTTCAATAAAATCTTAACAAAGAAATTTTATTTATTTATTTCTTCTTTAGGTGATATCATATTTTCTAAGGGATTGTTGAGACCAGGTTTGTTTTAATTTTTTTTTTTTTGTTCTTTCTTTGTTTAGTATTTTTGTATTTAAATTTTTTATTTTTATAAATAAATTATATCATTTTTAAGAATATATATAATTCAAATTAAAACAAACCTGCGTGAAATTAACAGTCTGCAAATAACAGAGCTAAATATAAATGTATAATTCAAATTATAGAATTATGCTATTGTTGTAAGTGACACAAATCCAACGCCGGCAAGTGGACATCCAATCCCATGCTTCAGCTATTCCATTAATGACACCTGCGTTAAATTAACAGTCTGCATATCTTCCGTATATATTTATTTATACATTTATTTATTTGAGAATGAAATAAAGAGTTTATATTTATACATACGGTCGATATTTATTATTTTATTTGTCATTTTGACAATAATAATATTATTAAAAAAGAACCGCGTGTGAATCCTACTTTTTAAAACATAGTCTAAGATTACTTTTGAACAGATTTAAATAATTTTGAAGAAATAAAAAAAGAAAAAAATAGCTATGGATCCAATTTTTTTAAAACAAGTATCATTTTAAACTTAATTAGAGATTTAAGTATCATTTAAAAAATTTAGTAGATATTACCATGGCGACCAACAGTCACCACGCATGGAAGTTGTTAAACTTGTAGTCATTCCTTAGTGGGCGATGATGCCAGTCTCCCACTTAGTGGGCGACTAGTCGAGGGTTAAAGAAATCGAACCGATCGGCAATATTCTTTCCCTCTAATCTCGATCCCCATGTCAGGCCTCCACCTCCACTGAGCGCCCACCGTTTTGCCCTTCTTCATCGCTCTCAAGCTTCTCCATTGCCGATTGCTCCAACCCGATTATTCCATCTTCCCCTTCTAGCCAAACCCAGCTCGTTTTCTTCCTCGACAGCCGCGTCCAAGGCGTTTGACGACTTCTCTCTCCATCTAACAGCCCTTGGAACCCAACATTAGCTTCCGACGATGATTCCGGTGGCTCCATTCCGTTCGGGGAAGTTTCCTACGGCAAATTCTACAATTTTTTGTGCACATTCCCGTCATTTTTCATAAACACACGGTAAATCTCTATTTTTTCTCATTTATAAATTAGTAGATTATGTGTTCTAGAGCTTAGAGCTGCATGGTTAGAATTTTGTGGTTGAATTTGATTTGTAAGTTTGTGTTTGTTCATGTGTAATTTATTTGTAATTTTAGGTGATAATATATTATAAGTGACTACGATATTTTTGAATGGTATGAGTTGGGTTTGAGTTTTTGAGATTGCCTATAAGCTTAGAGCCCGCCATTGTAGAAATAGTCACCTTAGATGGCGGTCAGATAACGTGTCGATTGATTTAAATTTCTTATGATTTATGTAGTTTATTCTACAAATAAATTTGGACGCAATATTTTTTTTAGATTTAGAAATATTGATATGATTGGTTATTCTCCGTTATTTGAGGAATGAGTAGAGAGTTTATTTCTCTAATCCTTTCTATGGAGGCTGAACTAAGTATCGATGAGTAGTTCACTCCAAGTTATGTGAGAGGTCAAATCATCCGTTAAGGTTCTCATACACCTACCGAATTGAAACAACGAATTATGATGTCATTGAACATTGATTGATCACCACTGTAAGTCTTACATGTCGTATCCGGGTAATGAATTTATAGCGTCTATTATACGAATTTGACTGTTACATTGGACGAAGGATATTAGTGTTGTATGTGGAAGTGGATGATGCTAATGTTGCATCCACATTATTGATAAGGTCAGTATATATACTAATGATGCATATACAGGATTTCATCGCACATGAACCTGTGGTGACACAGAGCAACTTTGATGAACTGATTCCCAGGTAATACCTTGTCAACCTTTTTTTGTTTATACTTGTAATATTTAATATCAAAGTTTGTCATCCTATTTATGAGTTTTGTGAGGGCGATGATGTTATTTATCGTTCAGAGGAACCGTATGTGCCTCAGTGCGGCGATGATGAGTATGAGGCGAGGGTTCAAGTAGTAAGTGAGCGGATATCGTGATGATGATTATTCACTTGGGTTATAAGCTACCATGATTGGGAATGAAAATCATGCTCTTTTAAAACCATTCACTGAATAGAGTCATACACATCCGAATCGAGGAGTACGTGCACCTGTTTGCCTACATTTTGTTTCTTATTTGGTGTTTCTTACTACCGGATACATCAGGTTCTGAGGTCCACCTATAGTATCTTCTATTTCTAGAGGACCTAGATTCATTCAGTTCGTTGTCTATAGGAGGAGGCTCGCCCACTTATAGAGAGCTCACGAGTCTACTAGCCCAACAGGCCAACATGGTCCGCACACCTCCTATATGGTCTTGGGAGCATCTTCATGTGGGAGGTCGACCATGTGCCATACTATTGATCTTGATCTCAAAGATTGGTTTGAGGTATATTTTACTCTGACTTTCAAATTTTTAGCATATATGTTTGTTTAAATGTGTTGTGTGCATAGGTGGAGAGAGATATGTTCACGATGCCAATGAATGTTGCATAAATAAATGAGCTGGATGGCTTGCTGCATACTCAAGTTGGACTTGCAGAGTTCATTTCAATTCAAATTTCTATAATGTATATTCTAATTTAACATAATTTTTAATATGTGCAGGTGATTTGGGAGCCGCATTTGAGCGATCATGCTACCGACGCATGCTTAGTAGGCTCGATATATGGTTGTACAGTTTCAGATCACCGGAAGAGGGTGAAGTGGCATTTACCTGATTGAGTGCTACGACAATTTAGACTCATACCTAGAGTAGATGTGGCACCAGTTGACCCTAGTTTCAAAAGGGTTGATGAGAGCGAAAGCGGATGTCAACTGGGTTTATTACCACTGCACATTGCCTCTTGGGAGAGGAGGGATTACCAGAGGGCTTGGATGAAGATGAGGATAGTGGCGATATCAATCAAATGTGGGTTCAGTTGGGCTTCTCTCCATCGGCCACCATGAGATCCTCGACCACTTATATCCCGAGCACTTGTAGCGTATATATGTATTAACATAACATAAGTATTCGCTTGAATTCAATATGTTACTTGAGGCTAATTTCACACACTATTTTTCATGCAATGAAGCACATCTTCACTGGACATCTTCCAACCGCATCTGTGTAGATGAGCACGAGCTGTGGAGTCAGATAGGTACAGGTGTTATGCGAGACTTGCGGTTGCATGTACATATCGGGACCCACATTATGGATTGAGCCCTGAGGATGTCCCATAGCATGATCGGCCATCTACATATTTGATCCGTGTCCTTTACATACCCTATGTATGAGTCACAAGCCTATCTTCCCATCATAGACTATCCACCAGACCAAGATCTTGCATTGGAGGCCACCATCATGCATCACATGCACGCACCAAGACACACCTTGAGTGGTGTGATTCCATGCAGACGACGGAGGCATTAGCTATTTAAGATAATCTATTTGTGCATCTGTACTACATTTATTCTTATCTATTTTATTTTTATTTATGGATCATCCATTTATGTAAATACTTGTACTCACTTTTTGGAATGACTTGTAGAACTTATATTCATTTTTGCAATGAATCATCCATATACTTAGTTTTAGATCTACTTAAATGAAAATCTCTCTAGATCTCCATAATAATATAAGGGCTTAAAGCTCACATATGGAACATCCAAACCTAAAGCAAAACATAAGAGCTTAAAGTCAATCCTTGATGTAATAGCCAATCGCATGTTAAAAAAAAAATTTCTGTGGGGACTAGCTCGATCCAGCACTGCCGTTATTGGGTAACTACCCTAAGAGGTTATCCCACTAATTAATTAGAACTTACTTTACACAATTAGCTTCCCTACCACGTGAGTTGATCGACTACCTATCACAATTTAGGTTATACCTATTTTCTAAATTTTTAATGATACTTAATTCCCTAATTAAATTTATAACGATACTTAATTAAAAAATCCCTTTTTGGGTATTGATTCCTTCTTATAATTTTACAAAAGATATTTTTGAATATCATATTATTTTTTCAAGGACAAAAAATAATTATTATAATTAATTTTAGTTTAATTATTTTGTATTTGACGGTTTAGGATTTCTTTCAAACAATCTTTATTCCTTCCACTTTGTATTTTTTTTAAAGACAAAATCACCTTTGGAAGAAGATTTTTATGCAAGTTGGCCTTATTTTAAATATAAAGATTTTGAACATCATATTATTTTCTTAGGGACATTTACATACATATCTCACCATTCTTATATATTTACCTATCTAGCATCTAAACTTATATATATAATTTTTGGGACATCTGAGCAATTATTTCACATTCACACATTATATGTGTGAATTTTGTCTTAAGTGAACTTAAGACCTCTTGGTTAAAAGCCAAAGCTCTCAACCACTAGCCAAAACTCTAAACTTTTATATTTATAAAATAACACTCAAATATTTAATATTACATCAACAATAATATCATCATTAATTTTTAAAATTAAAGTGAAATATATCTTTCTATGAACAAAAAAATTGTTATATTTATAAATATCATAACTTATGTGTTAAATATATAAATACATAAGAATTGTATACTATGCATGGAAAGTTTCCTATATTTTAACTAAAAAAAAAGCTTTCTAACTTAATTTTATTTTTTATTTCATATAAAGATTAAAATTAGGTATAATAGCAATCCTCATTGTAAAATATCTAAGTTATAACTCACATAGATTTCTTCTCAATGCATTTTACTTTTTAGGTGCTTACATAATCTCTTTTTTTATGATCTCTCTTACTTAAGAAAATACCACTTTTTTCTAAGAAAATAATTATTATTCATAAGAAAATCAAATATAAAAATCACAAAAGGCCAATATAAAATAGGTTTATGATATAAGATGACACAAGAAATAATTATAAATGTTAGATTGGACTTGAATGCATTAACACAAAGGTTGGGGGCAGTAATACTGGATGGTATGATCCTTTGCTAAATGTTTGAGGAGAGAATATCAATGATGGAATTATTTATTGAGGGCAATAACTTTAATGTGAAATTATTTTAGGATGGTTGGATGGATTCCATCTTCAAAGAGGATGACTCTTATATGAAGCCAATTGGTTGATGATGATGGATGTCCTCATTAGATTATTTGAGGATGATGTGTGTGTGTGTGTGATTTATTTTATGTTTTATTTTTATTTTTATATTACTATCAACAATTTGTTTATTCAATGTATTTTTAAGTGTTTTATTTTTTTATTTTATAAAAATAAATCACTCTATTTTTAAAATACTCAAAATAATATTAAATATTTTAATGTTTTAAAAATAACTATTATCAACAAATCTATTTTTATTTTAAATCAAAATATAAAATAAAATAATAAATATAAAACAAAAGCAAAATACAATCCCAAATGGTCTCTTAATATATGAATAATCTAAAAGTAGTGTTTGATCAACTAAAGATTAAGGAACTACCTAAAAGTAGTGTTGATCTTCATAACCAAAGAGGTTAGATCATTTCAATTAGGAAACTTTTTTTATAAGCTGAGCTGAAAATGGGGATTATATGTAGACTTACAAAGGAATATTTTTGTCATTATTTAGATTATTTCATTTTGTTATTCACACTAATGATTAAAATTACATGCTCTGATGATAAATTTTAATCAGATGATTGCTCCTGCTGAGTTAACTCCCATAAACTACATAAGGCTTTGAAAAAGTTTTTATTTATTTATTTATTTTTATTTTTTTAAGGGAGTCGATGTTAAATTCGCCATGTGGATATTAAGTCAATACCAGAATATTTTCCTCTTTGGAAAAGAAAAGAAGATTTAATAATTCTCCTTCTATATTTCTTTTATATAAAATTTGACATCCATTCATTTTCCATTTCAGCCCTTGGAATTTTACAATTTTATTATCTTAATTTATTGAGTCAAAGAGACATATATAATTGTATTTGCAATGAGGAGCAATACAAACTCAGATAATATACCACAGGATAATTATTTTAATGTGTTGTTAGGTACTTTTTCATAGCTTGTTAGATATAAATAAAAATTTATTTAATTGTATTTTTAAAATGTTGGTATCCAATTTTAAATTAAATTTAATCTATATATTTTTAATTAAAACTTTCATTGGATCTGCATTATGTTTTGAGTCAAAATTATATATTTGTTTATATTCTTATTATCAAAAATAAAATTCCAACATCGTCTTGTCTAATTATTATAAAATAGAATATTATTAATTTAATTTTTTTTATTCTTACAAATTTCTTTTTTTAAATAATTATTTTCTAAATGCATAACACTTATTTATAAATAATTACAAAGATTTTAAAGATATATTATTTTAAATATTGTTCTTTCACCCTCAATATTGATCTTATTACAAAGAGAGTTCGAGTTTTAGGATTTAACTTTTCATCCTTTGATACTTAGGATTTTTTTTGGTAAAATGATTGCTTTGTTCATCCTTTGATACATAAGACTTTGTTCATCTATATGATGAATTGTCTAATTAAGCAAGATTAAGAAAGTTGATTAATAAATTGATTATACCATAAAATATTGTTTAAAACATCAAGATGACTTTATTAAATGAGTTAATTTTAGGGGCATTTACATACATAGCATACAATTCTTATATATTTACATATCTAACACCCAAACATAAATATTTACATATATCACACCTAAATCTTTATTATTACAATAAAAAATAATACTTTTCTTACTTTTTTGAAGTTAAATTCACTTTTGGAAATGTGCTATGTTTATAAATATCAAATTTTAGGTGTTAGATATGTAAATGCATAAGAATTGTGTGCTAAATTTCCTTAATTTTATTCTTTAAGGATCTACTCTTTACAAAATAATTAAATTTGTCAATTTTTTTTTACTTTGAATAAGTATCTTTACTTATTCTCCTATCTTACTTTATACCTCTAATTTAGTTGGTTTACAACAAGCTGGGAATAGCAAAAGATGACCAAATCTTTTGCTTTGATTCTTAATTCAAAACCTATTCTAAGGAATAACACATCATTGCAAAAGTAAGTATAACTCCAACTATGCTTTTTAATACCATTGCAATTCTCTCTACTTAGACTCAATATAAACTACTTAAATAGAGATTCTAGAATAAATTATCTTTAGTTGTGACTTCCTTTCCAAATGCTAATGCATGCACCTTGATGATGGTCCTTTGCATATAATATATTTAAAATTGATGTAATTTGATAAACTATTTTAAGAATCACCTAAAATAATCCAATTTGGACAAAAATTGTTTTAAAAAGAGACCAATGATAAATTATTTTGAATGTTCTTAAGAGTAAGGTCAAATTAATTAAGCAATGATGACTAGTGTATAGTCCAACTTCTCCATAATTAGGCACCTTAAGTATACACCTTATAGAGTTTTTCCCATATAGAAAAAAATTCATTGTTTTATTTCATCTTTCTAGATCCAAATTGAGCCAACATTAAGCCATCACCATATTATGGAATTAAAGTAGTGGTGGAAAGAAAACAAGTGCTTATGAAAGAAAAGCTTGGCCTCATTCAACATTTCATTAGAAGTGCTTAGGTGAGCATTTCTCTTTTGATTTTGGTATGAAATGACTTTAAGTTATAACTTTTCCTATAAGTAGTTGTTGCTAATTTACTTAAAGAGTGGTAAGCATTTATCTCATGACTTTAAGTTATAAAGTATGTATAATTTATCCAAATGTCTCTCTTAATTTTAGTAGAATCTTTGCTTCTTCATCTGACAAGGAAACACATAGAAATATTTCTATGATTGTGATAGAGAATAAGCATAAACTATAATATTTTTGTGATGGTTAAATATTAATTAAAGGATATGATAAATGGTGGTAGAATTTACTTTAAATTTAAAAGGTTGACTTTGCGTAGATCGTAAGGGAGTTAATGAAAAGAGATATGTTCAATTTAATTATTCTGAAAATATATTATAATCTCAAAAAAAGGATGGAAGAGTTGTCAAGTGCTATGATAGAAAGATAAGCAAGTAGAATTAAGATAAATTTTTGCTAGGCTTAATTTGGAAAGAAAAAAAAAAATATGTTGGAGTAAAAGTGTGCAGTGATGACAAAAATGAGTAGAGATTCCACCCACCAAAGTGGAATGACAACGAGAGATCACCAAATCTCTCAAGAAAGTCATCCAGCAAACTCCAAACCAAGAGTTTTCACTCAAATTTTACAAAACAAAACATCAACTATTCATTCTATTGATACGCACATTGTATACAAATTACTAGTCTCTCAAAGGATAGGTTCTTTTGAAATAACTCTCAATTAGCTTTAATAAACCATTCTAAAAACTAAACCAGTGCCTCGTCAGTAGTCCTCTTGTTCACATAAAAAAATTTAAAATTAAATAAAATTTTGTACACACACGTGATCTTGGTTGGCACCGAGGCACTATGGCAATCTTTCGAAGGATAATAATCTATTAGTGAGTTGATGGTGCCATGATAATTCCATGATGTCGCTGCGATGATGATCGTAGTCTAGTCTATAAAAAACTACACTCCTCTCCTCTATACTTCAACTTCCCTCACTCTCTAAGTTTTTGGTGCGTTCTTGCTTCTAGGAACCGGTGCTCTCTATAAGAATGACTCTCATCGCCACAAAAGCAATCTCCCATCCTTTCCAGATAAAAGATTTCTAGAATAATGCGTCTTTTACCCTATTTTTATCACTAAAAACTAGCTTTTATCAAATTTTCACCTTTGATCTTGAATTTGATGAGAAATAGAAGAAGTGTATCTCCATCGATCTTAGATCCAGAGTAGAAGAACTCCCATATATCTCTAAAATCTCAAAGTTTAGAAGAAAAAACCTCTATCATTGAACTTAGTCCTAGTACGAGAAAAAAAGAAACCTCCCTCTGTTGATCTTAGATCTAGAACCAGGGAGGATTGCACTAAAATACAAGAACCTAGCATTACTAAAATATTACTCTGCCAAAATTTTCATAAAAATTGCTAGATTTCTCAAGACTTTTTGGTCAATATGTGCATTCCCTTCTCGCGACGTTGAGGGGCCAAACTTTTGGTAAATGAAGTCTTGGCGCTCTACCTTATAGCGTCATGGCGCCAGATATTTAGTGCTAAGGCACTATGCTCTCACTCAATGACCAGGCACCATGCCTTCAACGCCGAGGCAGATGCTTAAAAATATGTTTTACCTTCAAACATAGTTCTTGTGTGAAATAAAACCCCACCTTGATCTTAGATCTAATAAAGGAGAAGAGTGCTATACATTAAACATGTAAAAAATTTAGCATTTATAAGGCATTACTTGAAATTTTGAATTTTGACACCAAGGGGAACAACACCTAGCGCTTTGGTCACATTATTAAAGCCCCATGCTCGAGCGAGGTTGTCCATGTCAAAATCTAAACACCTCAACACGTCTACAAGCAAAAGTAGCTAGATTAATTTAATATTTTGAATTTAAAACCATAAGTCTTGTTCAAAATAGGGTGTCTGTGGTATCAAGTCAAAGCGCCACAGGATAGATTGAAAAAATAACTCTCTACAATCGATCTGAATATCGAGCGTCGAGGCACCATCCTCTTTGGCAGAACAAACAAAAATGGTTGTCTATAGAGCATCATAGCGATGAATATCGATGTACTCTCGGTCTTAAGTTTAAATCTTGCAGAAGAGGAGCACCTAGGTGATGCAATCGCAGTGTTGAAGTGTTTCCTCTCTAATGCCATATTTTAAGTAGAGATATTTCATTATCTTAATCCTAGAGCTTCCCAAATGACAAATAACAACACCTATGCACATAATACATAAATACATAAAAGAAAAGATGTATTTATTAATATATAAAAGAGGGCTACATAAATTGTACAAAAGAATGAGGAAAATACAAAATAAATGAAAAGAGGGGAAAACTAGTATTCATAATCATCATCCTCCTCTTCATCTTACACCTCGTCACTACAAAGGGGATATTCGCTCCATAGAAAATGAAACGATTTGGATCCGTGGTGTATATTTTTTGGATGGTCATGTGGACACCAGATTGTAGGTACTTTTGAAGTGATTGGGTACAACATTAAGGTATGATGTACCATCTCAAGAAATAGAAACATCACCATGTAATGGACTTGATCACCTAATGACTCTAAAATATGATGGGTCTTTGTATGTATCGAGATCTTTCCCTACTTTACATGAAAAATAAAGTAAGGTTTATTTTATGTCGGGTTCTTTAGTTCTATATAAGACTCCATAGTACATCTTAGGAAATGTGATTTCTAGAAATACTCTCAATTAAATTAGTCAATTATTGTCTCCAAGATTTCAAGGTTAAGACTATCAAAAGTTGGTAATTTTGGAAAATCAAATATGATTGTTCAATTAGAAGACTTATTTTAAAATCCAAAGAAAAGTAAGAAGGAAGTGCTCATGATACTAGGAAGCCTAGTGAGCACTCCAACCTATCATATGGTAAGGCTTTATATATTTGAAAGAGAAGATTTATTTATTTAAGTTGAAATTTTATTAGATAGCTTAGGCTTATAATTCATCAACACAAGTTTTTGGAGATGCCTTAGAGGTGAGGATTTATGCTCATAGCCCAGGAGAAACAGTTAACATCAGATTCTAAATCTAGCGAGCTTTAGCACAAGCTAAAGACACGACCTAAATCTAAGTGAAAAGGGGACATAAGGGTCTACCTCCACAAGAGAGAGTAAACCTGTCCTATGGTAAGGCTTAGGGTTGAAATTTTAAGACTTATTTTAGAATCCAATGAAAAGTAAGAATGAAGTGCTTGTGATACTAGGAAGCCTAGTGAGCACTCCAACCTATCCTATGGTAAGACTTTATATGTTTGAAAGGGAAGATTTATTTATTTAAGTTGAAATTTTATTTGATTGCTAGGCTTATAATTCATCAACACAAGTTTTTAGAGATGCCTAAGGCAGATTTATGCTCATAACCAGAACATACATTGGATTCTAAATCTAGAGCTTTAGCACAAATGACATGACCTAAATCTAAGTGAAAGGACATAAGGGTCTACCTCACAAGAGAGAGTAAACCGGTCGACTTTCTAGACTTTTCAGTGGAATCCTGTAATACAATTTAAACCCATGTAGGTCAATCTATGAAATTGCAAGATTTCTTATTATTTAATTTGGAAAGAGATGAGAGTCCTAAACTCACTCTAAGATACTAGATCATGATGGCATGAGCATATAACTTAGTCTAAAATACAATATTTTACAATTTTCATGTAATCTTGAACAAATATTTTGGACAAAGGCTTTTGTAGTTTCTTATGCCTAAATGCATGATGAAATTTGGTTATTGGCCAAATCAAAGAGAAAGATGGTGAAGCTCCATCATAAGAAATTTCAAGCTCCCCAAAGTGTTTAAATGGAGGCTCTCATTTTGCAAGAATGGTATAATATGACATACATGATGTACATACAACATGCAACATACAAAATACATCTAAGGGATTGTTAAATCTTTTAGTTATCTTGATTACCACCTAAGCTTTAGAATGAGGTTATGAGTTGTGTTAAATTTTTGTTATGAGTTATTAATTGGGTAGAAATATTTTTCCCAAGAGCTATCGCATATATCAATCATCAATCATTAAGAAACTATGAAAATGTATTATTCTATTACACAATCTAAATAAAAAATAATCATTTTATAGGCTACGTGAAAGAATAAGATATCAATGTAGCCCTTCTAACACCCAGAAAAGAGAAAATTATATATCTCTACCCTTATACAACCGAATTACAATATCCCCTTATACAACTAGGAATTACAAAATAATATACCCTTATACAACTAAGAAATACAAAATAATATTATAATTCAGAATTAAATGCATGATATGGGTCTTCATTCTTCATTTCTTCTTTCTTCTTTTGATTTGATTTGCTCCAAGGAATCAGAGTGCACCTAGGACTAAGCCTTTTAGCCACTGCTCATCCTACTCCCCATAGCATTAATCCTATTTTCTATTACAAAATTTTATTTTTTTTGAAAAGTAAATCTAACTACACCAGCAAAATAGAGGTTAGCAAAATATACATACAATCCCAAGCAATTATAGTTTATAATTTGGACTTAGCACCCTACACATGAGTAACCAAGCCCACATGCTCTAATGTGGATTATGCTTAGGGGCATAAGCAACCTGCAGAAAGAATATTTATATTTATTTTTGAGCATCCCCTTAAGCATAATCCCCTGCAGAAAGTAAGATTAGGCTATACTAGCATCCAGTCTATGATCCATACACCTTAACATCCAATCTAAAATATTACATCACAAAATAAAATATAACATCACATGTACACCGTCTTAACCTAGGACTATAAGTGGTGGCTTAGTTCTAATATGTGTGCTAAGTTTAATGTGGTATGCCTTAGCTAGACTTTTGAATTGTAATTTTCTAAGTTTGAAATTGTTCAAGTTAATATGATGGATGGTCTCATTTTAAGTTGTTTAGATGACTTGCAAATTTTAGTTTTGTATTTTATTTCATTTCATTTGATTTACCCTTAGCATCTAAGTGTTATAAAGAGAAGAAAGATGCTTAGTCTCTTTGATCCCTACCTTAAATTGGTTCCTAAAAGTACATTTTTATGATTTTAGTTTCTTTTAGTGAATGATTTATTAAATGTCTTATTAATCCTAAGTTTGGGTTAACCTTAAAGAATCCTATTCAACATGAAATGCATCTTAATATTAATATAGTAGAATTACTATCATATAGAACATGTTAAATCATTTCTTTTCATCACCAATAACAAGCATATGATGTAACACATAGTATACCTTTACATACAACATATTTTGGCACACTTAAATGATTATGGATGCATACATTTAGAAATTGTATTTTACTTGATTGAATTATTTATGCATGTAAATTAAAGCTCTATCCAAATTCTAATACAAATATACATATGAATGAAATTAAATAAGTGCATGCTTTTGTTAACCAAGGAAGTGAGATAATCAAATGACCTCATTAGGCTAGTTAAATTCTGTATCTAGATATATACTTATTATCATTCAAACCTATGTAAATTTATATAAGGAACTTGGAAAAAGCATTATCTTTACATGTAATGTATTTTATATATTAAATGGTTATATATTTTAATAAAAATTTCCTCATTAATCAAAAATATCATTTGGTAATTTATGTACTTTTTAATATGAATATATAAATACATATGAATAAAATCATGTAAAATTTTGTATTATTTGGTTGAATTATTTATAAAAGCTCTTCAAATTATTAATACAAATATACATAGAAATGAAATTAAATAAAGTACATTGCAGGAAGTGAGATAATCAAATGACCTTCTTGGGGCTACTTAAAGCCTTGTATTCAGAGATGTCTAGATTATATACTTATTATCATTCAAACATATGTAAATTTATATATAAGCATAGGAAAGAAGGCTTCACATTCACATGCTTAAGCTATAAACATATATCCTATGTGTATTCATAACTAATATCACTCCAAATATTGTTATCAACTTATAGCTTTTGAAAAAAATAAATTTGGATTTTTTAGTGATAATAGCCACACATATGATAAAATTAAGCCAACAAATACAAGCTACATAAGTAAATTTTATTTGGATTTGAAAATATGAATTCATGAGATCACATGATATACAACATTTAAGGTGATTGAAAAGGAATAGCCAAACATAACCATATGATTTATTCAACTACACTAATTCCTAAGGACAATCATATTAAATAAAATTATTTAAAGAAAACCAAACTTTCTTATTAATTTGATTTTTTTTTTTTTGATTTTGATTAAGCTTAAAGAAGATGAATCATTTGTTGTTTTAATCCCATTCCCATGTTAGTAATCTTAATTGGTTTACAGAAAGATAATTAGTTGATTTTTATGATTTAATTAAGTTAAATCATTAAGCAATTCATTTAGTTATCCTTTCTTATGCTTCTCTAATTTGATTAATCATTAATCATGAGCCACAAATGACATGAATATAAGGGAAAATAAAATTGCAATGCTCATAAAGAAACTAATGCAATTGGCTCATGATTAGAGATTAATTAAGGTAAAGAATCTAATTAAGTACTTTTATGATTTTTTCACACTTATGGGCTAATCATAATTTTATTAAGGGTATTTATATTATTAAACACATAAAGAGGAACCCTTAGTTTGATTGTTAATTATCTGATGTAATTAGCATTTTAATTTGATTTGATTTGGCCATAAATTAATTAATTAATTCCTTAATCAATTCATGAATTAATCAACTCTCTTTTAATGAAATGAATTTGGAAAAATAATTAGGGATGAGATCCTAATCACTCTCCCTTATCATTTTACTGCTAATAAGTGATTAAATGAGTTAAATTAAATAATTTTTTACTATTTGGAACATTAATTAATCATTAAAGTGAATAGGAGGGTAATTAAGGTTTGAATTTCCAATTTCTCTAATTTCGTTGTTAATAAATCTCAAGAAAATCATGGGAGGCAGAGGTCATCTCATTAAATCATCCTGCCAAACTTGTAATTATATTTACAAATAATTAGGGCTTAATTAAGCTAATTAATAAAATAATTAAATCTTAATTAAGCCTTAATCACTATTCAAAATCAAATGAAATTATTTTTTTAAAATCTCCTCTTTTTTATCTTTCCAGCATATTTACTTGTATTTTTAAATTTTTCTATAATTAGTTATGAATTTATGAAATTTTAGTGATTAAAATGGATTATTAAGCCTAATTAATCCCAAATCCCATCGTGCCATCATTCTTGGCGTGGCATCACTCTGTGGGATTGACCACTTAAACTCATCCGTCGGCATGTGGCGGCGGACGCATTCATCCACGTTCGATCTAAGATCAAGCGGTGGGGATTAATCGTAGTTCCTATAGGGGATAAATCAAAATCTAGCGATTAATCATGGGCGTCATTTCCTAGGAGAAATGGATGGCGGATGATCCTTCATCCCGAGCGATGAAGGCGACACCATCCACTCCCTCGTCATCAGGTAGCTTGGAATCGATCCCAAAATATTCATGGAGGGGATCTAAGAGGAACTAACTGTGGGAATTGCATGACATCAACATTTCTTTCACAAAGGCCTAGAAAATTTTGAGAAAATTTTGGTTTGTCAGAATATACCTGTCGGAGCTCAGGACCGGTGGTTAATCGATCGAGGTAGCTTCATCTTGAAGAGAAGAAGCCTTACTGAGAAGCCGTTACCTTCGCTGATAGCTCTGTGGATCAAACGTCACCAAAAAGCTCATCGGATTTATGCTTGGAGTGGTCTCCAATGGTTGAATCGTTCAGAAAATGATTCGTTCTGCCTCGTCGAAGCTTCGTGAGCATATGGGTGAAGTTAATTTGAGATTGGTTGAGGTTTGATGAAATTGGACAGAGATCAGCCTTGTCCTATTTTGGGCTTGGCGTTTCTGGCAATAGGGAGGCTTTGGGAGCACGAGAAATCACTTGGGACGAGAAATCACTTGGGGAGTTCATCTTGGCTATCTCATGCTATGAGGATGCTCAATGTGTGTGTTTGAGTTGAAATGAGGGGAGTATACCCCCTCTCTCACAATGATGGAGATTGGTTTGCCATTTTGCAGTGTACCAGTGGGTGGTGGAGAAATGGTGAGGTGGCTCGATTTGAGTGCCCAATGAAAGAGAGGTGGTCCTTTGGGTTAGTGTTCCAATGTGGAGGAGTGGGTTAGTTCACCTCCACTTGGCTCATGGATAATACAAACAACTTTGGGTCAGGTGAGCCAGTGGTCTTTGTGTCCATTTGGAGCTTAGGGTGGTTGCCAAGGGGAAGAGGGTAGGTGTGACCATCCAAATGTGGGTTTTGTTTCATGTGGCAGGCTTTACCTAATGGGTAATGGGTCAATTCAGGTTTAGTTTGGGTTAGGTTGGATTTGGGCTAACCCAAGGTGAATTAAGGATGGGCCATGCCAAGTTTCAATGGGTTTGAGCTTAGTTTGAATGGGTTTGGCTCAATTTGACCCATGCAGGTCAAATTGGGCTAGGTTGAATCAAGTTTGGTCATTGGTGGGTCAAATCAATAATTAAGTCAAGTTCAAATGAGTATTTGGGATATTTTGGTTTAATTTGGCTTGGATTTGAATTTGACTCATATAGGTTCATATGGGTCAAATGGGCTAAGTTGACCAATTTGACCAAATTGGCCAAATTAGCTTAGGTTAAGTGTTGATTTAGGTTCAATTAATCATTTCAAAATGATTGTAGGCTTTGATTTCAATCAATTTAGATTTAGGAATGATTTAGACCAATTTGATCCTTTAGGTCAATTTGGGAAAAATGGGTTAATTGGGTTAAATTGATCAAATTGGGTTTAATGGAGGCTTTAGTCATGTTCAATAATCAATTTTAAATAGATTTGAGTCATTGGTTACAATCAATTTGGATTAGAATTTTATTTGACTCAATTTGGCCTTTTAGGTTAAATTGGGTCAACTTGGGTCAAAGGAGCTAATTGGACATGATTTTGCTCAATTGATGGTCAAGTCATGTTCAAGGTTGATTTAAAGTTGGTTTGGATTATTGGTTTCAATCAATTTGATATAGGATGTGATTTGGTTCATGTGGCTCATGTAGGCTAAAAGCTTTAACTTGGGTCAAATGATCAAATTGACTTGATTTAACCTAATTGATTGCAATTGGTCAATCAAGGATGATCAACAATCATTATAGGTAATTTTGGATGCTTTGGTTCAATCCAATTTGGGTTGGATTGGAATTTGGCTCAAATGGGCCCTTTAGATCACTTTGGGTCAACTGAGCCTAATGGATCAATTGGCTTAATTTTGGGTTGAATTTAGTTTAATTGAGTTAGATAGGTGATTTAGAAATGATTGATGGCTTTGGTTGCAATTGATTTGGCTTTAATTAGATTTTGGCTCATTTGGACATTTTGGGTTCAAATGAGCTAACTTGGGTTAATTGAATTGATTGTTGGTTTTTTTTGGCTTGATTATAGTTTTTGGGATGAGTTTGAGATGATGATTTAAATGGTTTGAAAAATTCAATGGGGTTTGATTTGATTGGAGGAGGTTTGGATTAAGCCCATATGATTGAATCATAAGGTTAAGATGGGTTTGATTTTGGCTTGGAGTTTGGATATGAATTGGAATTCAATTGGGATTGGTTGAATTAATTTGAGGTTTGGTTTTGCTAAGGAGGTAGGCATGGGCTTAGTTTAAGTCATAGGCTTGGTTGGCTTTTTAAGGTCCTAAGCCTTAGCTTAAACCTATGGTTAGCCCTCTTAAGTCCCTAGGTTTGGGTTAAGTGTTCACTTAGTAACTAGAAGTGTCCTATGACTAAGGAGATCCTAGTGTTTAGAAGACTCCTAGATCTAAGATGGGAATATTGAATCATCGCTCCAAAAGTGAGGTCAACAAATCTCCAAGCTCATTATTTTCAAACATATGAACCATTACCGTATTAAATTGGGCTATATATGAATATTGTTTTTGTTGTTGATCCATGTGATAGTCAATTTTTTTTTCTAAAGCCTTTTGCTACCACTACTCTCACACACTTCTTTTCTTAAGTCCGATACTTGCTCGCTTAAGAATATAGGATCTAGGGTAGAGATCATGGGGCATGTGGTGTTTTAATTTGAAATCATTGTGAACACCATGCAGATCTTAGGGGGTACTTATTAAAGTGATCAGGTATGACATTAAGGTATGATGTACCATCTCGAAAGATAGAAATATCACCATACAATAGACCTAATCACATAATAAGGACTCCTAAGGTAGATAGACATTTGTATATACTAGAGATATTTCCTCTACTTTATATGAAAAAGTAAAGTAGGGTTTATTTTATATCGGGTTCTTTAGTTCCCTAAGAAAGCAAGCTTACATAGTTAATTACATCCTAAAAAATGTGAATTTTCTAAGAACACTCTAGATTAAAGGAATCAATAATTATCTCCAAAGATTTCAATGTTAGACTATTAAAGGATTGGATATTTATCGAAGTCAAGTGGAAAAGTTCAATTTGGAAGACTTATTTTTAGATTCCAAAGGAAGATGAGTGGGGAGCACTCATGATACTATGAAGCTTAGTGAGCACTCCAGTTTATCCTATGATGATGCTTTATATGTATGAAAGAGATAGTTTATTTTTATTTGAGTTGAAATTTTGTTAGAATGTTAGGGCTTATAATCCATCAACACAAGATTGTGGAAATGCCTAAGAGGTAAGGACTTATACTCATAGCCTGAAGGAAATAAGTAGCATCAGATCCTAAAGTTATGTTTCTTTAGCACAAGCTAAAAGCACGACCTAAGTCTAAACGAAAAATGAGATATAGTGATTTACCTCAACAAGAGAGGGCAAACCCATCCTGACTTTTCTAGACTTACAACTGCCTGGAGTGGCTGCCAGCTAACACCTTCTATGCTTCAAAATTATATAGGTCGGTTTATGTAAGTGCAAGATAGCTAAGCTGTTATTTAATTAGGAAGAAGACTAGAGTCCTAAACTCACCTCCTAAAAGACTAGATCATGACTGGTATGAAGACATGACTCAGACTAAATACAAATTTTTTACAATCTTTTATATCATTTTGACACATTAATTTAGACAAAGGCTTAGGACAATTATGCCTAAATGCATAATGAAATGAAGTTATTGGCTAAATCAGTGAGATGAGGTATTCTCCACTATAAGGGATGCTCTCACAGGTCAGACATTCTCCTATCGTGCAAGAGTGGAGACCATCTCTATTTAAGAGTGAAACAAAATATTATGCATAGTGTTAGAACATACATCATTCAGTTAAGGGGTTACTAAATCTTTTAATTATATTGATTATAGCCTAGGCTTTAAAGTGAGGTTATGAATTATATTTAAATTTTAATTATAAGTTCTTTAATGGGGGTAGAAAAATTAGTTTTATCCTAAAGAGCCTACCCCAGCCACACATTCAATCATTAAACTTTAAGAAACTTATGAAAAGCATGCAATTTCTATTGGACAAACTAAACATGACAATCAAATATTCATAGATTTCATAAAAGAATAAGATGTGGCCGGGTACTACCATACATCCCGGTAAATAGAAATAGTTAGGTAACTGAGCTCTACCCTTATACAACTCGGATTATAAAAGAATATTACAATTACAATTAAATATATATCAATTTGTCTCATAAAAAAATATACTTCTACCCATCTCAATAAAAATGATGAAGAGCATCCTCAAAGATATTTTTTTAGCGATCACATGGTAGTCACTTTCATAAGTTAAAATCTTAATCGTAGTAATTGTTGTAGTTCTAACGATGGTAATAATGTTTAATTTTATTTCATAGGGTGATAATGAGCCATCTAATGAAGATTGATATGGATGCTCATCTAAGAATATGAATGTTCTTATTTTTATTTCTTTAGTTATAGGTTAGATGTTTAGGTGTTGTGTTTAAACTTTTGTTGCTACTTGTTGTATCATGCTCTTTCTTGTGCTTATAGTAACATATAATCATGTGTAAGTATTCATGAGTATTTGCATAATGAATGCTTAAAACTCTATTATTCACCTTAATGTATCTATACAAATTTTATTGTTTATATGTGGTTTGATCATAGTATTATTATATGTGATTTGTATACTTAATATAGTTTGGTTTGATTTGTTAAAGTTTTATTATTAAGCTACATATACGGTTCATATATGTTAGACATTATTGTATTTTTCTACAGGTTGAAATCTATCGGTGGTAAACAAAATTGAAATCAAAATTAAAACAAAAAAAATCTACACATTCTTTGGTGGTTTTAACAGCCAATTTCTTGTATCTTATTGAAATAAAAAATGGAAAAAAAAGCATGTCATAAAAATAAGATGAAATTTTTAAATTCAGTATGTTTTAAAACTTAATTAACAGATTAAATACCGGTAAAAAAATTTAAATATAGATGCAATTGATAAATTACGGCCCATCTTGTCGAGGTGCACGTCATATTATCGGTGACTAGCTACACTTAAGCCAGTCGCGATAATCGGTCGACTGGCTAAGTAAGTAATCGACGATTATCGAGGCGGCAACTTAGCCGATCACTGATAAGTGGGCGACTTGCCTGCTCTGATTTTTTTAAAAAACAAGTTATCTTTTTTTTTTAACGATGTATAGGAAATGCAAATAGATGTAACATGAACTTGTAATACCAGTGAACAAATGATACCAAAAAATACAAATAGATCAAACAGCTACAAATGTACTAGTAATCAAACGATACAAAAAAATTTCATCCATAAGCCAAAAATAAACTCAATGCATAATAAAGTGAACAATAAAATATCAGCAAGCTATACAAAATAAGTACACCTCTATACACTATCATCGACGATGCCATCTAATTCATTACTACAGAGTATAGTGCTCGGTAGCAACGGACGATCGAGGATGAAGCTCGCATCATCCGATCAATGTCCATGAGTCTGTAGAATACCCAATCTGCGTGCTTGTCCATATGGTACGGGCTGGTGCTCTTTGGAAAAGAAATGGTCCGGATCGGCATAGGTGGATGGCCCGTAATACATCGTCATGCGGTGAGCGAGCGTAGACATGTGTCATATCCTGACATATGCTCGCTGCGATACTCGACCACGAGTCTCGATATGTGTCGTCAAGCTCAGATCCTGCATCATATGGTCATACTTATTGATGACGAACTGATAGTCCACATCATCTGAATGTCCGAAGAAAAGCCAAAAAAGATTCTCTGTCGCCAAAATATGCTCTACTTACAGTAAACCAGTTTAAAATGTTACTACGTAAATATGTGGAAATAATAACTAAGAAAATATACAAATTATAGAGTTATCTTAACATATGCTCGCTCGGTGGGTGCTGGGTAGTAATGCGTCGGTGGGGCATAGGCGCCCATGCGCGACCCTAAATCATCATTCTACGAGGACTATTGCATCGGTCATCATACCAACGTGATCTTTGCAGGCATCCCATAGAGTGATGTCGCGATGATGCGCACTGATCTATCTACTTTCCTCATCGACTCTAATGAAGAGTCCATCGGGCTACATCGTGAGCAAGTGACCAAAGCGGCGAAGGACTCTGTGAAGGTGCCACTCCACCCTCTTCCAACTAATCGTGGAACCCATGCTAACCGGATGTCCTCACCACCACAAATATCGGGACGACCTCACTGAAATGTATGGCTCCCAAGTCAATGTCCTTTGCATGTTAGACAATAGTTTGATAGCATTTGTTGAGAATGATGTATAACAAAAAAAAGAAGTACCTAGCTCATTAGAAGCCCATCTAACTCATCCCTAAAAAATTTGATATTATTGAATGGCATCTGACGCACATATCTCTCGTTCCACCTGATTAAAAAAATATCATATACAAGTCAGTTAGTTGCATGTCATTATGTTAAAGCAAGCTATAAAGATATTAATTTCCTTACCTGAAACCGATGCTGAGCCCATCGAGATCTCTAGGGTAGGGGACATGTAGCGTCGGTCTACCAACATGCAGGCGCTCCCAAGACTAGATCTGTAGCAACTGAAGACACCCAGCCATGTTGGCCCTCCTCGACCTGGTAGACTCATGCAACTCCAGTAAGTGCTAACCACCGCCAACAAATAGAGTCTTGAATGTGTCAAGATCCTCTAGCAATGGGAGATCGCAAATGCACCTCGACCACGGCGTGTCTAGTAGTAAAAACTCCCAAGAAGGAACAAAACATAGGCTCGCATGTGATGAAGGCCAACTCAGGGAGGTCTGTGTAGGACTCCCTAAAAAATGTCTAACGTAACCACCTGAGTGGCATGTAGGTCTGAGCATGTGTCTGGCCCATCTTGAATGTCGAATATACTGCTGGGTCAACTGGGTCATGATACACAATGTCATGATGCTCATCTATAAGCTTCGTCAGAGCCCGCCAACTCATCGCTACCATGTCCTACACAACAATAGGACCGACAACCGGTTGTGTCGCAAACCAGATCATTGCAACGTCGCAATGTCATCATCTCTCCCACAGAAATGAAATGTGTTGGTGCAGGGGACGCTCAAGTCTTTGTCGGCATGTGATGGTCAAGATTGATGTATGTAGGCTAACAATAAGTCCGAGTGGAGGCGGTGGAGACGCGTGATGAGCCACTCTCGAGCATAAGAAGGTGAGATGCTGCCTCCAAAATAGTCACCTCTGAAAAGCTTAGGTCAAGTAACGTAACACAGCGTAAATGAAATACATAGAAAAAAATAAGCAAGTATATTCATACCGTATCTGGATGTGCCATGTCTTCCACAGTAAGGCTATCTTTGATGAACATCTGCGGGTCGTCAGTGAGTCATCGGCTCGGCCTCCTCACGGTGACTTCCGGTCTGAAGGCTCCTCATCGCATCGTAACAAGAAATGGAAATTTATTAGAGTACTGATATAATTGCAGAGATAAAAAAAAAACTATGCATATTCAGTTAGGGTATATCTAAACACAAACTAAACTCACCGCATACTAGAAGGGTTATGTGGGCACGATGTCCGGTAATGGCCGATTGATTTACAACTACTACACATGTGATTTCCTTGTGATGCATTCTCATCCATTGTGTTCTTGTACCTACGTGATCATGGCCTACCTGACCTGACTTTAACCACTGGGGGCATCAAAGGATGCAGGCCCCGGTCTACATCGTACTTTAGCCAGGTGTTTCGAATATGCAGAACATGAAAATTAGAAGAGTATGTTTGCCCGTACATCGACATGGTGTAATATCTTGACACATAAGCTAGATGATTGATTCTCCTATACTTGAGCTCTATGTATGACTACACGACATATGATAAATCAGTGTTTGTGTACATCTGCATGAGCTGAATTGATCTTCCATGAAATCAACTCTGAAGGAGCGATAATTCCTGTCCAACACTTGCACCTCATTTACGTTAATATTGACTGGCTGTGGGAAATGTCTTGCCTCCCGCTCAAATTTGCTTAGCATTGTTTGGGTTCGTGGAGAGAAGGTGAATTCGTCTGAATCAATTGAACTTGTCCGCTTATAGAATAGACTCACGATGTTATAGTAAATTGTAGTTATCAATGCTTGAATTGGTAGTCCCTGCGTTTAACACCATTAAAGCACTCGATGCATTTGTGGTCATGGTAACGCTTCCCACCATCATGAATCAATGTCCACTTCTCCACATCACGTTCTACCAACCAGCGATATGCTTAGTTTAATTTTTTTGATGTCGACCATGTTGCGGTTAAATATGTTGATGTCATCGTACTACCCTACATTTTTTTGCACATAAACTCAACATCGCAATACCTTTTTCCTCTTGCCTTCTTAAAGTTTTCCTAAGATATCATGCGATGCGATGTCGACATGGAAATACATCGCGGCACCCACGAACCAACCCTAAATGCTTATCCGAGATTACACAAAAATTGCCCCTTGATGAAACCATTTACATGATTTTGGGAGGTACTTTAATATTGGTTTGAAATTTCTTTTTTTTTTCATTTTATTAATAAGTAATATTAAACTTAATAATTTGAAATTAATCAATATTATGAAGTATTACTAGGGTATTTCCTAATTTTGATATATACTTCATAAGATTATCAAATCATTTGAACAAATGAATCACAACTTAAAATTTAAATAAAATTAAGCATTATTAACTAAATTAGTTAAAAGCTATGAAAATTACTTTTAATTGAGAACTCAATTAATTTAAAACTAATAAGTTAAACTTATAATACTTGCTTGAGCCCTCTTGGTATATCCCATTAGATATAGCTTAGTGGATGTTGGTACAATGTATAAATTGTGTGTATTTATGTTTCAACTCCTTTATTTTTGTAGGTTTAGTTAAGATTTTATTTTGAACTTTAAATATAATTTGTATTAAAACTAGGTTAGAGTCATGAGATTTAAAATGTGTAGTGGCTAAAGGCATAGGCTGGAGGCCTGTGAATCTCAGCACCCACCATAGAAATGAAGGTGAAGACCCACAAGCTATTTTCTTACTTAGTTCTTGGTCGGGTTGTACATGGTTAAATCGAATCCATTTTTTTCCATGATGAATAACAAAGGCTATACTAACTTTTTATTATATTATTTTGATCGATTGATTTTATATTAGATTGTGCATTAAAATGGTATACACTGTAGGCTTTTGTTTGTGTGATAATTATTGTTTATTCTCGACCCTTCACTTGGCTCTTAGAAAAACAAGTAATTTTTTATCAACTGGAAATTAATCAATTAAACATTAGTTTGATTGAACATCCATCCATGCTCGAGCAATACAATATCCCACCTAATAGATGGTCCAAAAGCCCAAATAGTCTCAAACATGTATCGATGACATAATCAGTAAATAGTCGGGTAGCAGATATAATGAATCCATAAATAATGCTAGAGCATATGACTCCTCCCAAGCCAAATATTGCTCGATACTCTTATATCTTCATCCGCCTTCATGTAAGAGACCGATGTTAAATTTTGATTGATCCTTCCATGATCTCTCTTTGGTCAATTTGAAATCGCATTATTGGTATGAAGTAACTAATAAACTTAGAAGTGCATTGGCGATATCTGAACCATGGTGGTAGCGCATTGTCGGCGAACCTAAATTTGATAACCTCTGCCTCATCTTGCTTTTCTATGCATCGCCATTGGCAGTCATAGGGATACGATATTGCGCACATATAATAGTGAAATTCTTCTGATTGGATGTCACGGTAACAAACTGGACATTATTAAGAATGGACCATCCAGTTACTGCAAATAGAAGCTCTTTCTTATTTGAGAATCACATACCTTCATATAACTCTAGAACTTTGACATCTAAAGACTATCTGACCATCAAATCTATCGCATCCCACATGGCGAGCGTACTCATTGTGGAAATCATAACATCGCGATCAAATTCATGAATGACTCAAGAAGATCATGACCAATCGATATGCATAAATTGGCATTACCAAACAAAGACTCATCGCCATCTATCACCGATCGTTGATTCACTATTCATCATTTCATACTCATCATCGGTGGTTATGAATAGATCTTGATCATCTGCTTGAATAGGCATCTGGTTCGCATTTAAACATATATCATCTTCTTAAAAAAATAGAAGATACCCTACAAAACAAAATAAAAAATACCGTACATTGATGTGAATCACATTATCTCTACCGTGATAGTACTATTGCGATTCGCGGTTGTCGAAGCGAACTCGTGAGCATAATGGGTGTACTGTCTGGCGGCATGATATCGATGGAAAGAAAGCGGACATTGTGGCTTTATTTCCACGTAAACAATCAATGTTTGATGAGAAGCTTAAAGTCAAATCTGCGGACATCATCATCATCAGCACAGCATATCGCTTCTGGAAAAATGGCATGTAATCTCCACTGCGGTTATCAACTTCATAATAACACTGAGCATTTAAATCTCCTAAGCTTGCATGGCGACACTCGCATGGGCCGATTTTGCCATAACTTGGAATGACGCCCATCGAGCGATTAAGGAACGAGATCGACTCATTCTACTATTAGCTCGAAAATGTAACAAAACACAATTCACTCAAAATCCATTACAAAATCCATATTTTATTTATACACAACAATTAAGCAAAGCAAAAATAAACTACCAAATTACCAATCTGATGGTATACCTAATCAGCAAATTTTGGGAGAATAATTATGAAAAATATGCAAAACTTCCCTCCACATTATTACTAATTCAAATAAGCAAGAAGAAAAAAAACAAACTTACAGTAAAGCTGAAAGATCCGCGAAAGATCTGAAAGACCAAATTCGTTCGGTGGGCGGTAGTGACGAATGCCAAAAATCAAAATGGTGGAGCGGTGATGGGTCTCGTCGTCGGAGGAGAATCGAAGAAAGAAGAACCAGAGCTTTCCCTAACAGCTTTTATAAACAACAAGAAGAAGCGGGCTCTCCGATTGTATGTTAAAATCATTGCGATAAGTTAGCGATTATTCTGTGAAACCAGTTGTTAATCAGGCTACTAAGTTTTATCACTATAAGTGGCGTTTATATCACGATGGTGTACGATCGCCATTTTTTGTATAAAGTTAATTTTTATATACTTAATTATTAATTAAAATATACTTAATTTAAAAATTTCATCTAAAAATAATAGAAAAATAAGAATGAAATCTAATACCTCAACGAATTTTTTTCTAACAATTTTGAAGTTCAATAAAGTCTTTCGAACCGCCACAGGATGGAAGATCAGGTGATTAAAACTGTTGGTAAAACTATTGCTGTAAATTTTTCTCGCTGATTGCTAAACCGCTATGGAAAGCCTTTCTAGCGAAAAGTAAGCACAGTGGTTTTGTAACAGTTTTCAAACCACTGTAAATAAAAAATATGACAATTTTAATTTAGATGAAAGAAAACTGCGACTAAAGCCCTCTATTGTTGTAGTGAATCATAGATATATAATTTCATAGATTTAGTAATCTAATCAATACAATAACAACAACAACAAGTCTTTATCCCACAAAGTGAGATTGGCTACATGAATCTTTCGTCTCCATTGTGTCCTATTATGTGTCAAATTCTCATTTAATTCAAGTATACTAAGGTCATATTTTATACATCTTAACCAAGTCTTTTTAGGTCAACCTCTACCTTTCTTAACATAAGACAAATTTAATACATCTGCTCTTCTAACTGGGTCATCAGATGGCTGACATTTTATATGGCCAAACCATCTATAGGAAAACCTACTATGAATGTTGATAAACAATCTAACTAATAAAAAAAAATACAAAACCTACTATGAGAAATGAGGTAGTCCAATAAAGAGAATTTGAATCATTGATATACATTGCTTATTTTTAAAATGAATAAATTAAGCATAATTATTTAGAAAAAAATATAATTAAGAAAATATCATATCTATCAAATGATCTTTAATAATTATCATATAATATTTTTTTTTTTTTTCTGGTTTGTAACAAATTTAAAAAAAAAAAAAAGAGAAAAAAAGCTTTTTTTCTATAACGACAAAAAAAAAAAAAATTTTATTTTTATTAATTTTTTAAAATAATATAATTATTTAAAATATATAATTTAAAAATATTTTTTTATAAAATATTTAAAATAAATATTTGTATATTTTAGTTATTATTTATTTATTTAAAATAATTAAATATATAATTTAAAATATTTTAATTAAAAAAAATAAATTTATTTAATATTTTTTTTTATTGTGAAATTATGTATAAATATAATTTTATTAATTTTTGTTAATATATAATATAAAATATTTAAAATATATAAATAAATAAATAAACAAAAGAATAAATTATATAAATATTTTATAAACTATATAAATAAAATAATTATATATATATATATATATATATATATATATGTATATATATATATATATATTTATAAATTTATTTAGATTTATATATTTAAATTAATAAATATATTTTTTAAGTGATATAAAAATTTAAAAATATTTAAAATATATAAATAAAAATATAATATAATTGTTATATTTATTTAAAATATTTATTTCTTTAAAATATATAATTGTAAATAAATAAATAAATAAATAATTGTAAATTATATAAATATTTAGTTATTTATATATTTATAAAATATTTATTATTTTTTATATATTATATATTTAATATATTTATTCATTTATTTATTTATTTATTAAAAATTATTTATTTATTTATTTTTATGTTTTTATATTTTTTATATTTTTTGTTATTATATTATTAAAGATTATATTAATAAATTATATATATATATATATTTATATATAATTAAAATATTCTATAAAATTGTTTTTATTTATATAACTTAAAATATTTATATAATTTAAACATATATAAATAACTAAATATTTATAAATATATATTTAATATATATATATATATAATTATTTTTATTTATATAGTTTATAAAATATTTATATAATTTATTCTTAATTATTTATATTATTTATATATTTTAAAATATTTTTATATTATATATTAACAAAAATTAATAAAAATTATATATTATACATAATTATATTAATTAATAAAAAATATTAAATAAATTTATAAATTTATATATATAATTAAAAATATTTTTTAAATTATATATTTAATTTATATATATAAATAAAAAATTAATAACTAAATATATAAATATTTAGTTATTAAATATTTTATAAAAAATATTTTTTAAATTATATATTTTAAATAATTATATTATTTAAAAAAATTAATAAAATAAAATCTCTCTCTTCTCTCTCTCTCTTTCTCTCTCTCTCTCTCTGCCGTTAAAAAAAAAAAAAAAAAAAAAGAATTTTCTCTCTCTCTCTCTCTCTCTTTCTCTCTCTCTCTCTCTCTATAATTCTTTACAAACCAGAAAAAAAAAAAATATCCATGTCCGTCAAATTATATCAATCATTAATAATCGTCAATAATTTAAATAATTTCTTAATTATATTTTTTTTTAGATGAATGAATTATCATTACACGCATTTTTAAAAATATCCTATACATTCTTGCTAGCAATCGAATACTTGCTTAAGCATCAATTATTGCATTAAGAAAAGACATCACTAAAATCAATTTAATCAACTGATCAATAATAAGATATATAATCAATTTTCTAATATTAATCAATATTTGACATAAATTAAAAATTGCAAAGTGATTTTGAAAATCTTGATTCTAGTGAGCAATTTAAAATAATCAATTAAATTTGAGATTAACATACATAGTACTTTAAATGTTACCTATTTCACACCTAAAATAATCTATTTACAAAATATCATCCAAATCTACTTTAATACATCAAAAGGCACTTTGTTCACCCCGTTCATGTCTCCCATTGCATGTAACCTATTTTTCGTTCCCAGGCATCCATCATGTCAGTGATCTCTCTTAAGAAGCTGCATTGATCCTGAAGGTATTCGCCTCAAAAGCATCCAGAATGAAACATGCTCTCCACCGACTTGGCTCGAAGCTGCATTTTGAATGTAATCTGCTCTCCCTCGGGATGGCACGAAGCTGCATCTAAAGAAATCTGCTCTCCTGTTCAACTCAAGCTTTGTCCATCCTATAAGGCATGAATAAAGTTTTCTTTCTAAAGATAGGTTATTACAGAAGATATTCACAATAGAGCACCATGGAAGGAGTGACTCCCAAAATGTCCTCTCTTAATCGAAGACGTTCATCTTTATCATACAAATGTTCTGAATTTTCTAAGTGGCAATTACTGTACAAGCCAAGAACATAAACTGGGTAAGAGAATTCAATCTCCCTAGAAAACGTTGGAGGAATAATAAACTGGAAAGCTTGCCCTTGATTTCTAGAAACGCACACATGAGAAGGCAACTCACAAACTTACGTCCACAGCATAGTATTTATATATTTAATGCTTAAAATTTAATATTTATTTGTATAAAAACAAACGCTAATATTAGTTTTTTAAAATAAAAATAAATCTTTTTTGTCCATTTATTTTGACTTGATTGCGATAATTAAATATTATAAAATAAATATTAAAATGTAAACATTAAACATGTAAATACATTAAAAAATATGCAAATCTCTAAATTGTTGAGTAAAACTTGTGGGAAAATTGGTAAAAAAATAAATCCAACATTAATTAGCTACCAAGAAATGATGTATATTTAAAATAAGTTGCTAAGAATGTCATAAATTAATCATAAAAAATGTGACTTAGTTATTAGAACTTTATGAGAGATTTACATCCATATCATCTAATTCTTATGTGTATATATATATATATATATATATATATCTAATATTTAAATGTTGATATTTATGTATAATATATTATTTAAGCATGAGAAGTTACATCTCACTTTAAGAAATTAATGAAAGTAATATTTTAAGTGATATTAAAAATTTAGATGCTAATTAAGTAAATATTAAAAGGTAAATATATAAAAATTGAATAGTAAGTATGTAAATGATCCTTAATTTATTTAAAATTATAATAAAGCCGTCATCGGAATAATTTATGTAAATAGTTGTTTTTTCTGTACGAAGAAACTTCCAAAAAAATGACTTGGCTTAGGAAACATTAATGATTAATTCTCAAAAATCCTAATAAATATGTTTTAATAGGCTAATTCGTTATATAATTATTAATTAATGACTTTTTAGTATTAAGTTCTATTTTAATTAAATTAATTTCTCAATCATTATCAAACTCCTAATTCATCGTCGTTATCCTTATCCCAATTGTTTCGGACTGGCTTTTTGAATTTATTCTCATTCATGTTTTCTGGATTTGAGATTTATTCTCATTCAATTTTTATTTTGAACAATTTATACCCATGGGTAAGATAATGTCTATCCATTTTTCTCTAATCTTTAAATAATAAATTTTCTCTATATTCTAAACATTCTTTGATTTATCCTTTTAAATTATTTAGAAATAATCATCTTAGCATTCTTATAATTTTCCATATCAATATATATATATTGATATCATCGTAGTTGCCAAATAACACTAATTTATTATTATTGATATCATTGAAAGCATATTTGAGTGAAAGCGGGTGGCACTGAGGGGGCATATCATTTAACCCAAAATAGGCCTAAATGAATGATGTTGAGCCAAATCCTAAATCAAGCCAAACCTTCCAACACATTCCAAATTGATGTTTGAACAAGATCCAATAGCCTCTTAGGCCAAATTTGGTGGTAATCTACTTGATCTAAACCCATGTCTGAGCTGAGGCCATTACAACACAATCTATCATGGTTGAACCAAGACAAAATAGTGGTTCACATAGAGCTTGATAGAATTGAATTGGAAGGACCTTAAGCACTCAACGCATTCACTCTACCCTTAGGATAAGTCCCATAAGATGGCTTCCTCCAGCAATCAAATCCCAACCACCATCAAACTCCCTCAAGGCCAAATGTTATGAAATCCACCACCCACCCCCAGCCTTCAAAACCTCAATAAACTCACCGCACACCTTCTCAATCTAAGGTAATCCAAAATAAATCAAGATTACTCGATTTGAGCTTAAGAAGATAGATAAATACCAATCTCCAACAACTTGCCATTACGCTTTGGTCTCGAAAGCAACTAAGAGGGACCCAACTGAGGATCTTCTCACCAAGGCTTTACCTCTTTAATGTGAAGCTACCACAATCATTGAATCTATTAGATATTAGCTCTGGTGAGATAATCATCTAAAGCCATAGAAGAGCCTTAAGATTTTCATCCTTTGTGAAGTGTTCAATCAATTAATTAGGATAGAACCATAGAAACACATTGCATTTCTTTTATTGATCATTATGCAATCAATTTAAAAACAAAATTTTAGCCTAATTAGTTGGTTGCCAATGAATGTGGACAATCTCTGTTTCTCGCATGAGGTAAGAGACGATTCCCACATTATCCATTTCCTTGATTAAAATGGGCAACCATGATCTCATCGGACTGTAAAATTTACTTATAGCCCTTGAGAATCATGAGTTTGATCTAAGCCATTCGATTTTTCATCGAACAACATGAATTGAAATCACATCTACAGTTAGCCATGATAGTATCGCAAAAGACATATTTTATGATAAATCTCATCTTGTCACATGTAAAGCACGAGAATCAAGATGGGTGTGTAAATTAGCTAATAAGATTTTTAAAATATGTTTAATAAAGCCAAAATTTTGAAAAATAATAAATAATTATAGAAAAATATAAAAAAATACAATAAATACTTTCCAAAATTAGTAATTGTGTTAGGAAAAGCATAATTAAAGTTTATTTAAAAATCTTAATTCTGAAATTAATTCTAAAATACTTATCCAAATTACTTTAAACATTCATACATGTTTTTAGTAATGTTTTATATCTTTCATAAAAGTTTCATGTAATTTGGGTAAGTTAATCAAGAGTTACATATTTTTGAATCATTACTCACTAGACTAGCTTAATAATTAATTAGAAAATTACATAAATAACCCAAAATGCATTCTAATGGATAAATAATTTCCTCTAACATAGTAGCACTTAGAAAAATTATTAAGTCCTCTATTTTAAATTAAATATCAAATTTACTATAATTAGGATTAATTAACAATTAATAAATCATTTAATCACCTAGAAATTAGAAAATTCATAACTAATTACTCAAAGTTCTAAAATTATAAATAACTCCTCAATAGGCTCAGCAAATAGGGATATGAATGTAATGAAATCAAAAGCCCCAATTGGTGTTAAGTATTTTGAGATTAATTGACTAATCATTGAAGTATTATTTAGTGCAATTAGTCATAAAATATAAGCCCAAATATTTTAAAACTTTTAGGATAAGTTTTGTATGTTTTCATGTATCTCTATAATTTCTCTCAAAATTTTTAAGATTATGTTTTCTGATTTGATAGGAATTTTAGGTTAATTTAATAGATAATTGGATTAAAAAATACAAACTTGCATCTTAAGGCTTTGAATCACTTAATGATAAGAAAGAACCTAAGATAGGAATTTCATAAATGATTTAAGATAAGTCCAAATGACTTGAAAATCCTATGAATGACTTTATGGTTATTGAAAACTCTTATAAAAATAACACATTTTAAAAACTATATTTATAAATGATTATATAAGTGGTATTTAAAATTAGTAAAATTAGCAAAAATATGTAAATTATTTTATAAATTAGTCAAGGTGTCTTTCTTGATGTCTTTGAACAGAAGAAAATTTTCAATATTTTACTAAATTATTTTAATATTATTTATATAATTTTTATAAGTAATAATTAATTAAATTAATAAAATATAAAATTTAAATAATTTTATAAAAAAAATTCAAATCTTTATGGAATGTTTTTGAGGCCCCACTTACCATAGAGAATAATCCCATAATGTTTGGGGTTGATTAAGTTAAGTAAACTTAATTTCAAATGTATATGTACTTAATTTCAAAGCTACATAAATTGCCACTAAACTTAATGAATTTATAATAAATAAAATAAAATAGAAACTATTACCAAATTTGTATTATAAATTTATATCAACAAATAGGATATAAGAAAAACAAAACCCATATACTTAAATGTTAAATATTTTCCATAAAATAAATATTAAATAAATAAATAAAATCTCATTAAGTTTTTAAATGATATGAAACTTTTATAGAAATGTTAGGACCCCATTCCTAACACCTCTTTAGAGTTTCATAATTGTATGAGCTTTATTTTGGTTTAAATATTTTCTAAAAACATATCATTATATATAAATGAAGAAAATTTAAATTAATCCAAAAATTTTATGACTTGTTTTCCTAGAGTTTCTTAACTCCAAAAAACATTTACATGATTTTGGGAGGTACTTTAATATTGGTTTGAAATTTCTTTTTTTTTCATTTTATTAATAAGTAATATTAAACTTAATAATTTAGAAATTAATCAAAATATTATGAAGTGGCCCCTAGGGTATTTCCCGAATTTTGATATATATTTCATAAGATTATCAAATCATTTGAACTTAAATGAATCACAACTTAAAATTTAAATAAAATTAAGCATTATTAACTAAATTAGTTAAAAGCTATGAAAATTACTTTTAATTTAGAACTCATAATTAATTTAAAACTAATAAATTAGCTTATAAGTGCTACTTGCTTGAGCCCTCAGTATATCCCATTAGGATAGGTAGCTTAGTGGATGTTGGTACAAGTAATATAGCTTGTGTGTATTTATGTTTCAACTAACCTTTATTTTGTAGGTTTAGTTAAGATTTTATTTTGAACTTTTAAATATAATTTGTATTAAAACTAGGTTAGAGTCATGAGATTTAAAATGTGTAGTGGCTAAAAGGCATAGGCCTAGGAGGCCTTGTGAATCTCAGAGCACCCACACCATAGAAATGAAGGTGAAGACCCACATAAGCTATTTTCTTACTTAGTTCTTGGTCGGGTTGTACATGGTTAAAGCTCGACTATCCATTTTTTTCCAGGATGAATAACAAATCCTGGCTATACTAATTTTTTTATTATATTATTTTGATCGATTGATGGTTTTTATATTAGATTGTGCATTAAAAATGGTATACACTTTTTTAGGCTTTTGTTTGTGTGATAATTGTTGTTTGTCTATCTGGACCCTTCACTAAGCTCTTAGAAATATAAGTAATTTTTTTATCCAACTAAAATTAATTAATTAAAACTAAATTAGTTTGATTCATAACCTCATACTAAAAAAATTCAATAGAGAAGATATTATGCTAGTACAAATAATCAAAAAATTATATCATAATTACCAGAATTAGCATTACCATTAGACTCTGATTATCTCATAATAGAAATTAATGCATGTAAACTAGGATGGGAAGGCACACTTATAAGAAAACCCACTAAATTCACCCCTAAAAGTGAAGAAAAAATCTATAGATATGTCCCATGTGTGTTCAAAGAAATGGGGTAGCTAACTAATGATGTAGGCATAAATATTAACAAGAATTAGAAACCCTAAGAATTCATGAATCATGTTGCATATTTTTTTGTCCTCCTTAAAATTGAGCCCATCTCACATTGCACATAAGAAGCATCTATCTAGTGAACATAGTCACCTTCTTGGAAAAGTCTAGCTTATATAATTATTTAGCTCATAATTACATGTATCTAAGCATAACTACATACTTAAGCCTTTAAATGAATTTAATATCTAAAATATATTTAAAATTTTTAAATTATTATATTTGTTAGAACATTCTCATATCAATCATAATCATAGAGTTTAAAGAGTGAGTTTAGGTTCTTAGATTCTTTCCTTAATTAATAGCAACCTACTCATCTTGCACTTCATAAGATCATCCACATGGATCTAAAATGTAGGAAGTTTTTAACTGATAGATCATATAGGTGGTCAATAAATCTAAAAGAGTTGGGATAGGTTCTTATTCCTTGGTTGGATTGAACCAATACATTCCAATTTTTCCTCGTTAGATTATGTCTAACTTCTAGCTTGTCCTGATGTACCTTTAGTTTAGGATCAGAGGCCACCTATTTCTCATTTATTATTGGTATAAGTCTTGACCTCTTAGGCATTCCCCGGTCTTGTTCTGATAAGATATAAGCCATAAAATTCTAATAATATGTCAACTCAGAATGAAAATAAATCTCAATTTTAAAAATGAAAACACCAATTGTATAATAGGCTGGATTGCTTACTTAGCTTTTTAGTATCCAAGCACTTTCTACTTACCTTTCTTTGGAATCTAAAAGAACTATTTCTAATTTAGATATCCCACTTAAATTTTAAAATTTAGTAATTCTTGATCTAAACTTTGAAATTCATTGGAAAAATACTCGAATTCTTTAATTAAGATTTTTTTTAAAATATCTTCTCTCTTGAGATGTAATTAACTATAGACGCTTGCCCTTTTAGAGAACTTAAAATCTAGATAAAATAAACTTTAACTTACTTCATCTATGTAAGGTAGAAAAAAAATTTCTAGTAAATATAGACCCATCAGCCTTAAGAATCCATATTAAACATTTGAATCTATAGGGTGATATTTTACCTCTCAATATAGTATATTATTTCTTAATGTCATATTCGATCACTTAAATAAAAACATCTAAGATATGTGTGGACATCTTAGGAAACAAAATTTTCTAAGAAAACTCTTGATTAATTGATTGACTAACATCTCTATGGATTTCAAAGTTTGATATCAAATGATTGGTGAACGTTGGAAATCAAGTGGGAGAGCTCAAACAATAAGAATCTTTAATAGAATCTGAAGGAGGATAAGTAAGAAGTGCTCATGATACTAAGAAGCCTAGTGAGCACTATAATCTATCCTATGGTAAGGCTTTATATTTTTGAAGTAGAAAATTATGATTTCTTAAGTTAACATTTTATTAAAAAGCTAAAACTTATATTCTAACAACACAAGATTAAAAAAAAAATATCTAAGAGGTGAGGATTTACACCCATTGTGAAAGAGAAATGAGCTAACTCTGAACCTATATGTAAAGTGTTCTAGCACAAGCTAAGAGCTTGACTTAATTCTACTTAAAAAAAAAGAGATGTATTGGTTCAATTTCATTGGAGAGAGTGAACTTATCCCGACTCTTCTAATCTTACAATCGCTTGGAGTAATCATCATCTAACACCTCCTATGAGTTAAAATTATGTGCCCAAGTCTTATGAATGCAAGATAATAAAGTTGTTATTTATTAGAAAAGAGTCTAAGATTCTAAACTCACTCCCTAAGAGCCTGGATCATTATTAGTATAAAAATTTGTCTTAAACTAATGCAATAAAATTACATATTTCATTTATTTTGACTCATCAATTTAACTCGACTTAGGTGGACAAGTATGTCTATTTGTATGATAAAATTAAGTTATGGGTTAATCTGAGCAAAGACTTCTTCACTAAAGGGGGTTGTTGACAACAATCCTACACTCCCTTTATCGTGAAAAGAGTGATGATCTTATATATTCAAGAAGAAAAAAATATAAATGCATGATGTTATCCACATTCATCAAAGATCTATGATGTTTAAATCAATTTTATTGATTAATTCATATTATTTTATAGTGAGGTTATAAGCTATATTAATTTTAATTTAAAATTATTTATTTTAATTGGATGGAAAATATAAAGTTCAAAAGAACCTAACAAACTTTAGGTCACACATAATAATCATTACACTTCAAGAAACTTGGAAAAAAGCATGTCATTTCTATTATGTAAAAAAAATAAACACCAAACATTCAATCAAATTAAAATAATAATAAAAATCAGGTGCTGTTGGATTTTGCTATACAACCTAGAAAAAAAAGTTAAGTTGCCGAGCTCAACCCTTATATAACATGGATTACAATTACATGAATAAAGCCAAATTCATTATGGGTCAATTAGGCAAATTGAAACCTAGTTGAGATTTAAATGTTATTGATTAATTTTTTCAATGCTTTGGGAATCATCAAATTCAGTTGATTTAGCTTTAATTTGGATTTGACACATTAAGGCCCAATTAGGTTAAGTTGGATTAAGTGAGCTAATTTATTAAGTTAGACTTCAATTTGTGAGATTAATGATTTGGGAAATCTAGTATTGATTGGTGATTCAATTTTGTTTTAATTTGGGTTCGATAGTCTAAATGGGCCAAATAGGTTGATTTGAGTCAGATGGCCTAATTAGCCCCATTGAAGACCATTTGGGTTAGGTTTTGGTTCAATTGAATTATGTTCAACATTAGACTTTATCGGTTCAATTTTGTATTGATTTGAGGATGTTTAGGTTGTTGTTTGAGCCATAAGAGACTAAGTATGGCCACAAACTTAATGTGGCTAACATTAATGTTTAGTCCTATTTAATTTGGCTTTAGCTTTGGTGTCCCCTTTAATCATTAAAAGTGTCCCAAGGCTCTAAGTGAGGGAATCTTATTACTAAGATAGAATTCGAAGAACTAAAGAGAAGAGTGTATGTAAACATCACTAAAAGTGAGGTCAACAGTATTAAGAAATACTTCTGAGAATTTAAAAATAATAGCTCCTACAACAATAATAACAACAAGCCTTTATCCCATTATGTGGAGTCAACTACATGAATCATTCTTCTCCATTGTATCCTATTATGTGTGAAATTCTCATTTAATTCTAATAAAATAAGGTCATTGTTTATACTTCATAACCAAGTCTTTATAAGAATACCTCTGCCCCTTTCTTAACATGGGTCAAATCTAATACATCTACTCGTTTAGCTAGGTCATCGGACTACTAACATTTTATGTGACCAAACCATCTAAGCTGACTCTCTCTAATCTTATTTGGCATTGGAGCTACTCCAAACTTTTCATGTATATATTTATTTTGCATTTTTGTCTCTATGTGTAAAGCCATTCATCCACCTGAGCACCCTCATCTCTACAACACTTAACTTTAATTTATGCTTTTTTTTTATTGCCCAACATTCTAAACCATAAAGCATTATAGGTCTCACCACCATCTTATTTCCCTTAAATATAAGTGATACTTTTCTATCACACAACAGGCCTAATGCATTCCTCCACTTCAACCATGCAACTTGAATTCTACTAATAACATCATTATTTATTTCATGATCACTTTGAACGATAAATTTGAAATATCTAAATTGTTCACTCTTTTTCATGACTTGATCACACATTGTCACAGCCCCACCACTAAATCTTCTACAACTATAATTACACTCCATGTATGTGATTTTAAATCTACTCAAGTGAAAGCCTTTAGAGTCTAAGGTTGGCCTCCATAATTTAAGTTTCTCTTAACTCCCTCTCCCTCCCTATTATTATCAACAAGAATAAAATCATCAATGAAAAGGAAGCACCAAAACTAGGGAAGAAGTTCAAGATAAACTTGAATTGTAGAGGTCAACCTTAGAAATGGATTTTTTTATAATTTTAGTTGATGAATTTTATGATATATTTGTAAGAGAAAATGATTATTGTGTCATGTTATGTGCATGAATTAGATTATTAAGTTCTTTTTTTGTATTATTACTTAGATGTGATAAAATAATAGTTAAACAACTCTTCTTAACTTATAGTTTAAGTATTTTAAAAATATATAATCAGTTATGATAGAGCTGGTGATATAAATGAAGAGTTTAATGGAAGTATTATTTCTTATTGAAATAAACAAGTGCAATAAATTCACTACTTCTCACATCAACTACAAATAGCTTTGATATCTATTACAAATATTCATGTTCAAATTACCTTATTATTTATCATAGTTTCAAATTTGTTGAATCATATTAATTTTCATAGAGAATTTGTAATGAGAGAAGACTTTAAATGTATTAAAAAATAGAGAATTTGTTACAAAATAAGATTTAAATTAAAAAGATAACTTTTAGAGGTGTTGGGAATACATAATAGATTCACATTATGACTCACCGGTTAGATTGATCATAATCTTCGAATTGATATACTAGAAATTATGAGGGATGATGGTATATGATTCAAACAAAAAGATAGACATGTGCATTGTTGGATTCATTACAATCTTGGGTCTTCTTTTTGCCTAAATTTAGGAAAATATATACTTTGAATTACTATTGAACTAATAGAGGAATTCCATTAGAAGAAAAAGATATTGTTATGCTTTTAGTTTTGGCATTTAAAATAAGACTAAAAGATATGAAAGAGAACGAGTGGGAAGACTTCATTGACAAAGTGTATTTTTTGCAATTAGAAAAAGTAAATATTATTTGCATGAATAATAAATGTGTAGCTCATGGATGTCCTCCTCTAGGGTTTTTTTTTACTATGACTATTATGAAAAATTAACCATAAAATAGAACTAAAGAATAGTAGATGAATGATACTTCTACCATTTATATTGAAAAAAATCTTGATTTGTAATGATAATGAAGTAATTATTTAATAAGAGTAGCCTATTATAAACATGATCTTAAACATTTCATGTTACTAATTAGATTATTTTTTGCTATGACCTTGACAATAAATCTATTTAAAAAACTATACATATATACTAATACTTGAAGTTTATTTTAAATTTATATTTAATGACAGCCTACGTGAAAGGTCGAATATGAATTTTTTTTAGAAACCAAGTCATACACATACACATAATTATAGAGAGTAAGAGAAATCCATGTCACTATCTTTATTAATGATAAGGTGGAATAAAAAACCCAACCTTCTTGGGCACATAGCTAAATATAAACATGAATCCACATAAATAAATTCTTCAAACATATGTTGCAACAATTTTTCTCTCTACAAAAAATTAATTTAAACCATCGACTATCAAAATTGGGGATCATATGCAATAATTACATCTATATTATCAAACACGCGAGGGACTTAATTAGTGTTATGATCAAATTCTATTAATCTTCAAGTATTTCAACCCTATGGTACAAAGAAGTTTTTATTTTAAATGAATTATTGAAGACAATTGTTATGAAATGGTAAAATAATGCAAAGAATTTCACCACATTATATATTAAAAATTACTTGATTTCTTCTAAATTGACTTGGTATTGCTCTGAATGTCTCCAATTAATAATCATATCCTGATTATTAAAACACTGGTGAATCTTTCCAAATGTTCATCCTTGTGCTTGATTTCATACGGTTACCATACCATTTTAAAAAAAAATGAAAATTAATAATGTGAGTTTGGTCGTATATCTCCATCTGTTTCCAAACTGTTCTATTTCTTGTCCATTCTGAATAAAAATAATAACTTGTTCTCCAAAAAAAAATGTTTTATTAAAAAAAAAATTAGACAATTCGAATTCTTGGCAAGTATATAAGGCCATTGTGTCTTCATTCAAGTTGCAGTTTGTTCTTAATCGAGTGCAGTTCAAAACTTGCATTATGGACATGATTCGAAACTCCATTTCTGTGTTTGATAATTGTATATTATGGTTTAAGAAAAGCTCATTTCTTTAACATTCTCATCTTATAATCGTTTCAGGAAGCAAAAGCTAAAAAATGCCGATTTTATTCTGCAAGCGTTGATAATCTTGCTCAAGTCTTTTCCATTGAAGGAGAAGAATCTCACAACCAATCTCAGTCTGTCACAATCTTCTTTCCTATTTTTGATTCTTCTCTGGATCTCTCCCAATCCCCGAAGATTGTGTTCGACGATAAAGCTGTGACAGATGTTGGCATCAACGGCCAACAAAATGTTCTGCAGAATGGAGAATCGAAGAATGGCGATTCGAACAAGACGACGCCAACCAAACATTTCAGGAACTTCTCGCGACACCTGCGTTCGAGCGTCTCTTCTACAAACAGATTTTCGAAGTTGCAGCGGCCTGAAAATTTCGATTACAGAAGCTATGATACCTTTAAGACATGGTCAGGAAAGTTTGAGAGGCAGATCACCAATCTTCGCGGGAAGACGAATGAGCCAGACGATATCAACAGTTCACAGGACATAGGAGCTGAATCTATTCCGGCTTTAGACCGCTACTTGGATGCCTTGGAAGGGCCTGAATTGGACACTCTGAGAGTAAGCAACTTCCTATGGTTCAACAACATGTTCATTATGTTTAGTTGTTTTCATGTAGAAGCAACATTACATGAAGATAATTGTTATATGTTAATATGTTTTGTGCTATATGTTTTATGTTGCATTGTCATCAGCCTAATGACTAATTGGTTTCCTGCAATATTCAGGAAACAGAAGAGTCGGTTCTTCCTGAAGATAAGACATGGCCTTTTCTACTTCGATTCCCAATCTCCTCTTTCGGCATATGCCTTGGTGCCGGCAGCCAAGCTATGTTATGGAAAACATTGGCAATATCTCCCTCAATGAGCTTTCTGAACATAAGCCTAAAGATCAATTTGGTCCTTTGGTGCATCGCTCTTGGAGTGTTTAGCTTGGTGGCCCTCATATATCTTCTTAAGATCATATTTTACTTTGAAGCTGTGAGAAGAGAATACTATCATCCTGTCAGAATCAACTTCTTTTTTGTTCCATGGATTGCTTGTCTCTTTTTCGCAATAGGCTTGCCCCACATGTTGCAAAAATATATCCCATATCTTATGGTATGCTCATGGCTCTATATTTGGCCTTAATCTAAAGATCTATGGTCAGTGGATGTCGGAGGCTTAACGAAAGCTTTGAAGGTGGCTAATCCATCGAATCATTTGTCGTGAAACTTCGTTGGTGCATTGCTAGGTGCAAATATAGGACTTCAAGAAGGGCCTATATTTTTCTTTGCAGTTGGTTTAGCACATTACACTATACTATTTGTTACTTTGTATCAGAGGCTTCCGACAAATGAGACTCTAACAAAGGAGCTTCATCCGGTCTTCTTCTTATTTATAGCAACACCAAGCGTTGCTTGCACTGCATGGGCTAAAATTTCTGGTGAATTTGGTATTGGTGCAAAGATTCTTTACTTCATCGCCATGTTCTTATATTCTTCTCTTGTAAGTTTCTTATCTAAGAATTAACTTTGGTTATTTAACTGTAGATGTGATATTTGTGTTCAGGCTAATATTAGTAAATTCTTGTGTGAAAAGAATAAACTGAATCTAGCATTTAACGGTCTGTTTCGGGATCAATTTTATTTTTATTTTTATATATTTTCTTAAAGTATGTTTGTTTAGTATATTTTTAAGTGTTTTTTTTTGTTTTCAAAACAAATAATGTTATTTTTAAAAATACTCAAAATAACTTCTAATGATTTGAGTATTTTTAAAAACAACTTTCACCTCTAAATAAGCATAAGCATAAAAAAAAGGAAAAGTGATCCCAAACAAACCCTAGGTATTACTAATTTATTGATTTTCAAACCAAAAAACTTAAGATAAAAAGGAACCGATCAACCAAGGCATTTAAATCAGTAGTTGAGAAGATCATCCACAGACTTCAATCTAATCCTTTTCATCATCTTTTTGTGTGTATTTGCAGGCTGTGCGGGTTACCTCTTTTATTTCAGTTTTAGTAAACTATTATCAGCAATATATATATATATATATATATATATATATATATATATATATATATATATATATAATATATTGAACTAGTTGATCTTTACTTGCTGTCAATCTTATAGGTTCTCACTAGCGGTGGGCTTACACGTTTCCGATGGCCGGAGCTGCAATTGCAACAATCAGATATGCAGATCAAGTCAAAACCTCAGTTCAAAACTGTTGCTCTTACCCTATCAACCATCTCAACCTTTACAGTATCAGTTCTTTTTTGCACTATCCTCCATGCCTTTGTGTTCAAAATCTCTTCCCCAATGACAATGCCATCGCAATATCGCTCGAGAAATCAAAATGGAAAAATAAGCGATCGCGTTCCACTTCACCAGACCTTGAAGCTTGTAATCGATGTCCAATTAAATAAGCTCAATAATCAGCTGAGCGGTGTCATTATGCAGTTCTGATACTTTTCTCTGCAGTAGCTATCTGGAAAGCAAGCTTGTTTGTCTATATTCGGTGAAGTGGATGGAGCAATTATTGCAGAGATATGGAAATGAAGATTGCATTATAGTAAAGTTCAGTTTGAACGATGCTTTTTGTATGTATATATATTATATATAAAAAGGAAACTAGTAGTCATCAGTGAGTGGGTCTAGGTATCAGTTTTGGGAATACTCTAATTACTTGATGTATATGAATCATACAAATACACTTATTTAGCTCTATTTGTGTCTTTAAATTTATTTTTTGTTCTTGAGATACTGATATTGAGGATTGTGGTAGGGAACGTATTAGTTTCCTCTCTAATAATTTGTAGTTTTTGGATGATAAAAGTTACAAGATCTCAACCATTTAATTCACTATGGATGGCTAGGATTTTTTTATAAAAAAATTCAGTAAATTTGAGAATATTATGTAAAGCCAATCTAAATCATCCAAAGTAGATTTGATGACCAAGACCTTTGTATTCTGCACTCTAATTACTTTGTAATTGGAGAGGACTCTAATCCAATTGCAAACAGTTCGAATGGAGTGAGGAGAATTTATAACAACTCTAAATTCTATAGATAATATAAATGTTTTTAGGAAGACAACGTGTAAAATGTAAGACTAAAAAGAATAGATTTGGCTTGAATAAATTAATATGGCTCTATTGATGTAATCTTGGACTAGAGTTTGAACACACATTATAAGAACAATCCAAAACTCAAGCAAAAAATCATCCTTCTTAACATAACAAATGGAGAAGAAAAAAATTGCTCTTTAGACTTTAAGCAAAATAATAAATGAGCATGACTTCTAAAGTATGATGAATCTAAGGTGACTTATATAGAAATTTAATTAAAAAGTGGTAGACTTTATAAAGTGGTAGACTTTAACTTCTTTAAAAACTTATTCATATTTTAACATATGGAACTACTAAGGCCTTTAAACCTCTATCTCATACAACTTGGATCCCCTTTAATCATCTATTATAAATAAAGGCAATCATGGATATTGATTAGTTGGCCAAAAACATTGATGCAATTTGTGATTACAATAGAAAAGTGTATCAAGGTTCATTGAGTTCAAATGAATATATAAGTGATTTTGGTTTGAAATAACTTTTGTTCTTCTTTGATGTGTGAGAAATTGATTCATTTATTATTATTTTTTCCATTTTTGAAATGAAATAATGGAGAGGCATTAATGGTTGATGTTTATAACTTCCATATATAAACAATTTGATATAAGAACATCAAATTTAAGGCTAAGTTGGTAATGATTTTTACCTACTTTGTCACATAAAGCAAATTTTTGGTGCATCTTATTTGAGTAAATATGTTGAGTTACATTTCAAGGAATTCACTTTGAAATAGTTATTTTATAAATAGAATTTGAATGACTTTTATAAATCACTTTTTAGATAGAGACATCTTAGCCTTGCTTATTAAAAAAATAATCATAAAAAAATAAAATATCTCTTGGAAGTGCTCAATGACTAGAAAGAGAGGATAACCTCTCAATTCTCAAAAATGATATGGAGTGTGGGTTTTTTTAATTGGTTTGGTCTCTAGTTTTAGAAAGGGATGGTAAATGCTCTAATAATTTATGCACCACTTATTTATTATATTTAATAAATCAAATCTTTTTCCTTCTCCTATTAGTTTAGACTTGATTTAGTCAAACCACATAAATCCTTGGCTTTATTTATGTGCTTGATCTTTTTATTGTGATTTATCATGTTTCACTTCCATTTAGTGTTTTGAGAATCATTTTAGGCATAATGTTATGTTATTTTTCTTCAATCATATTTATAGCACATTCCCTTCCTTAGCATCTATGGCTAATTATGGAGTAACAAGAATTTGGATTTCAAGACAAGAGTAATATGTTAGATGGACACATCATGATAAGCAAAATATGCATGGAGTCAATTGCAATGACTATCCATACGCTTCTCTTTTAATTTGGAGTCATAGGGACACCACACAAATCTTAGGAGGTACTTATTGAAATGATTGAGTACAACATCTAAGAAATAATGTACTATCTTGAAAGATAGAAACACCATCCTACAATAGACTCAATCACCTAATAAGGACTCCTAAGCAGATGAGTCTATATATATACCAGAGATCTTTCCCCTACTTTACATGGATAGGTAAAGTAGAGTTTATTTTATGCTGGGTTCTTTAGTTTCCTATGAAAGCAAGTTTTTAGTTAATTACATCCTAAGAAATCAGACTTTCTTAAGAACACTCTAGATTAAAGTAGTCAACTAATATCTCCAAAGCTTTCAAAGGTAGTGTGGTGCTTATTTTTGATGTTTGGGTGCTTTGTGTGTATATGTGAGGGGACACTAAGTAAGGTCCACAGATGTACTTATTAGGGTGATCGGATACGATATTAAGGAATAGTGTACTATCTCAAGAGATAGAAGTCATTACCCTATAATGGACCTAATCACCTAATAAGGACTCCTAAAGCATGATGGGTCTTCAAATATACCATAGATTTTTCCCCTACTTTACATGAAAAAGTAAAGTAGGGTTTATTTAAACTGGGTTCATTAAATTCCCTATGGAGGCAAGCCTCCATAGTTAATTACATCCTAAGGAATGAGGTTCTTTAATAATACTCTTGCTTAAGGTAAATGATCATTGTCTCCAAAGATTTTCAAAGATAGGGCTATCAATCAATAGGTTATTTTTAGAAAATCAAGCGGGATTTATCAAAGTGAGAGAGTTATTATCGAAACCAAAAGGAGATAAGTAGGGGATGCTCATGATACTAAGAAACCTAGTAAGCATCCAAAACTATCATGTGGTTGGGCTTTATATTTTTTTGAAATTGAGGAGAATTATATGTTTAAGTGTGGTGTTTATTTTTGGTGCATGGGTGCTTTATGTGTATATGTGAGGGACACCACGCAGATCCGCAAATATACTTATTATGGTGGTCGGGTGCAACATTAAGAAATAATATACTATCTCGAGAGATAGAAGTCACTACCATATAATGGACCTAATCACCTAATAAGGACTCCTAAGGCATGATGGGTCCTTGAATATACGAGAGATATTTTCCCTACTTTACATGAAAAAGTAAAGTAGGGTTTATTTTAAGCCGAGTTCGTTAAGTTCTCTATGGAGGTAAGCCCCCATAGTTAATTACATCCTAAGGAATGAGATTCCTTAGGAATACTCTCGATTAAGATAAATGATCGTTGTCTCCAAAGATTTCAAAGATAGGACTATCAATCAATTGGCTACTTTTAGAAAATCAAGTGGGATTGATCAAAAGGGAGAGAGTTATTATTGAAACCAAAGGGAGATAAGTAGGTGATGCTCATGATACTAGGAAACCTAATGAGCATCCCAAACTATCATATGATTGGGCTTTATATTTTTGAATGAAGAGAGTTAGTTGTTTGAGTTGATATTTTATTAGAATACTAGGACTTATAATCACACAACATAAGATTGTGAAAATATATAAGAGGTGATGATTTATGCTTATAGCACAAAGAAAATAGCTACCTTGGATCCTGAGCTAGGGAGCTTTGGTACAAATCATAAGAATGTCCTAAATCTAAGTGAAAGTGGACATAATGATCTACCTTCACAAGAGAGGATAGACGTTCAACTGTTGGACTTACAACCGCTTGGAGTGGCCGCTAACTAACTCCTCATACGCATTAAATTCATGTAGGCAAGTCTTATGCTTTGCAAGATGGCTAAGCTATCGTTTATTTAGAAAGGAGACTAAGTCCTTAAAACTCACTCCTTAAAAGACTAGATCATGAGGGGCATGAATTCATGACTTAATCTAATGCAAATTTTGTCAAGTTTTATTTTTGATTTTTGGACAATTTTGTTTGACACATGCTATGGAATTTCATATGTCTAATGCATGAGAAAATCAGTTATGAGGCAAAATCAGAAAGAAGGAGGTGTGTTTCCACCATGTCTTTCAAAGGTTAAGCCATTTTCTCTGGCAAAGGTGGAATCCCTCTATTAGCAAGAGTGAGAAAATATGATTTATGCATGATGTGAGACATACAACATCCAGCTAAGGGGTTGCTAAATCTTTTATTATCTTGATTTATATCCTAGGCTTTAAGCGAGGTTATGAATTATTTAGTTTAATTTTGAATTGATTAATTGGATAGAAAATTTATTTTTTCTTAGAAGTCTAATCGCATCCGGGCTATACAACAATCACCAATCAATTAAGAAACTAAGAAAACTACGTCATCCTAATTATGCAATCATAATCATAACATCAATCAATTTATAAAATTGGTGCAAAAGAATAAAAGGTCGATGTGGTCGAGTTCCACTGCACAACCCGAAAAGAAAAATGTGGGTAGCTGAGCTCTACCCTTATACATCCCGGTATAACGAAAGAATAAATTACAATTATGAAATGACAAGTGTTATGGGGATCTGCATTCTTCATCATCCATTCTTCACTCTTTATTCTTCATTCTTTCATGTTGGTTTGCTCCTTTTCTTTCTTTTCTTTTGGTTTGGCTTGGGATGTAGGTTGCTCCAAGGCTTCACATGGTACATAAGACATGGTCCTATAACCAATGTTCAACTTACCCCCCCTCCTAACACTTATTCTAATCCTAATGCAAAAATTACATTAAAGGAAGGGAAATAAATCTAACTACACCTGTAAAACAAATGTTAGCTAAACACATCATATAAACCAAGCAATTATAGGCATAATTTGGACTTAATATCTCACACATGGATAGCTAAGTCCACCTGTCCTAATTTGGATTATGCATAGAGGTATAAGCAACCTGCACAGCAAAAATATTTTTATATTTTTTTATTACAGCGCCCCTTAAGCACAATCCCCTGTAAAAAATATGATTAGGCTAAGATCTCCCTATCATCCAATCTAAAAATAGTACACCACAAAATAAAATCATACATCAAACCATGCACTGCCCTAACATAGAGCTAGAAGTGGTTACTTAGTCTAATGTGTGTGCTATTTAAGGCTTGTGTGACATGTCTTAGCTAGGTTTTAAGGTTGAAATTTTTTAAGTGTGCAAGATTTAATTTAGATGGTGGTTTCATGTTAAGTGATTTAATTGACTTGTCAATTTTAGTTGGTGATTTGATTTGGTTTGAAGGGAGGAAAAAAGAAGCGAGTTCTCTTTTATCCCTATCTTAAATCATTTCTAAGGTAGATTCATTAATGAATTTCCATTAGTGAGTGATTTATTATGTATTTTCATTAATCCTACATTTAGATTTTTTCTAAATAGTCCTATTCAATGAGAAAGGCCTCTTAGAATTAGTTAGGGTGGATTACTATCACATAACACACACCCATTCACTTCTTTACACCATATATACCATGCATATGAATAATCCAAAGCATATCTATACATACAATGCAAATCTTAGCACACTTTGATGATGAATGCAAAGATATATGATTTGAGAATTTGGATATCCCATTAATGCATTTCTTTATTATGTAGAAAAAGAGAGAATTTTCATCCATTAGCTAAATGCACATCCAAATGTATAAAAGTTATAAGTGAGAATTATGCCATTATTTTCTACACTAGGGGCGTAAGGTACAAGACCTACTTAGGGCTACTTAAAGCCTCGCAACCCCAGGATGTCTAGACTAATATACCACTTTTCTTAGATACATGTAGATGTATAAAAAGAACCAAATGGATAAAAAGTTTATGCAAGAAACTATACTTGATTTGATTGTTATGATTTATGTGTGTAATTTGAAGGTACTCCTAAAGTGTTAGCATAGAGATGCATAGAAGTAGATTTAAGCAAGTGTTGTGTTCTTTTCAAATGAACTATACACTTGCAAATCCTATGTAAATCTATGGTGGGAAAAAGAAAGAGACCTTCATAATACATATTTTAGGCTATCATCACATGCAAACTTATAAATATTTATAACTAGCATCACTTCATTTATAATCTTTGATTTATAAGTTTTGAAAAATAATTTTTTGTTTAATAGTGATAATAGCCACTTATATTCTTAATTTTAGCCAACACATGTAATTTGACATAAAAGAAAATTTTTTTCTTTAATTAATTAGTTTAAAAAAAGAAGAAATGAATGCATGATTTCATATGGAAAATAATATTTAACATGATTGAAAAGAAATAAAGGAATGTAAGCACATGACTTCATTCACCTAATTAATTCCTAAGGATAATCCTATCAAATAAGATTATTTAAAATGAATCAAGATTCTTTAAGGAGATTTTTATTTTTGGATTTGATTTTACTTAGGAAAAGTGAGAAAGGTTTACTAATCCTAACCCATTCCCCCCATGTGTGATTTGGTTTGGTTTAATTTAGAACAATTAAGTTGATTTTATATTTTGATTAGGTTAAGGTATGGATGAAATCCATTAATTATCCCTTACATATACCACTTTAACATAATTATCCAAGTAATTATGAGCCAACATATGATATGCAATCACATGGAAATTAAATCAATAATGCACCTAAGAAATGAAGGGACCTAATGCAATTGGCTTACAATTATTAGTTAATTAAACTAAAGAGTTTAATTAAGTACTTTTATAACCCTCCTACACTTGTAGTTTGATTATAATTTCTTTTGGAATCCTCTTAAGTTATTGAACACCTAAGAATATACCCAAGAATTAAATGATTAAGTTCTAGAATGATTTGGTCTTGAGTTTGATTAATTAAACTAATTAATGATGTGATTAAGTCATTCATTAATTACAACTTAATTAAGTGTTTATCCAAATGAAATAGACTTAGGGATAAAGATTTGTAAAAGAAGTCCTAATCTCATTCCCTAAGTCCATTCACTATTTCATGATGATTAGCAAGCTTAATTAATGAATTTATCATTATTTAACATGTTAATTAATCATTTAATTAATTAATAAAGTGATTATTGATGAAATAAGCAATTCCCATAATTAATCAAGTAATAAATTCTAAGAAAATCATGGGAGGCAGAGGTCATCCCACTAATTAATCTTGAAAATTTGGGGTTAATTGCTAGATTAATTAGAGAGTAATTAGCTTAATTAAGGTTATAATAAAACCCAAATTGAGTTAAAATTAATATTTAAAATTAATTAATTTTAATTTTATATTATTCTCCTCTGAATTATCTTTAAAATGAACCCAAGTTTGTATTTTTTTAAATTTTTCTATAATTAGTTATGAATTTTGGATGTTTCACCATTAAAACTGGATTAATTAAGCCTAATTAACCCCTTAATCTCGTCGAGCCATGTGGCAGCTGACGCGGCACATTTTTCACGTGGCGCAATAGGATAGGTTATTTTAGTTGTCACATCCTTCGGCTGAGTCAGCCGGTGGCATACGCACTTTCTCTCTGTCTGATCTAAGATCAGATGGTCGAGATTAATCCCATAGTTTAGACTTATAATCACAGTTGATCTAACATGATCGATCCATCCATCCAATCATTGAAATGGATGGTATATGTCTCTCTAATCCGGAGATGGATGTGTCGTCGTTGCTTGATCTGAGCTCACCCGAGCTCGAATGGAGCTCAAATTCAACCCACACCTTCGGGAAAGCACAAGCAATGCAATTGAAGGTGGAGATCACATGACTTGAAAATTTCCTTCACAAAGGACCAAGAAAAATTTATCCTAAGGTCGATTTCAATGGCATACCTCACCGGTGCTTCCAATGGAGGAGGTAGCTACATATAGTAGAGACAAAGCCCTGTTGAAGGAATTAGCTCTCGATTTGAAGTAGATGGTTTGGTTGACCAAGTTCCCCTTCAATGGTGATCGACTTGATCGAAGTAGTGCTTTCGTGGCTTGGAGGCTTGGGAAATGACTTGATCGAGCTCGACGAGGTCCATGGATGATGTGTGCAAGGTTAATTTGATTTTGGTGGAGAATTGGATGAGTTGAGCTCGGGATTGATCTCCCCTATTTTGTCTTTGAGTAAAACTAAAATGAAAATCAAAGAAACTTGGGAATGGCTTGGAAAAGCTTGGGGAGGCTTTGATTGAATCTCCTTAGCTCTAAGGAAATGATTCCTTGTGGTTTGAGTGGGATGATAGGGGGTATATCTCCCCCCTCTTGGATTGGATGGTGAGAGGCTGTTTTATCATTTTTGTTCAATGGCATGGATTGGAGGCATAGTTTGATCTACAAAACACCCTACATGGGTCATTTCAGTAGTGGAGTGAAGGAGAGAGGATGCCCATGTGCTAGGTGAGTGCATTTGGTGATCCAAGTGTTCAAATGCCATTAGTGAGGTCAGTTTGGCCTTGGCTTGGATCATGGCTGACCCAACCACATTTGGTCATGTTAACCACCTCCCTTGGTGCCCATGTGAACCAATGGAAGGATACCAAGTGGCCTTGAGAGAGAAATGACCAAATTCCAAGTGAATTTGGTCATAGAATATCCTTTGACCTAAAGGCAATGTGGTCATTTGGCTATGATTTTGATTTGAGTAGATTTGAAATGATTCAAAAATGAGTTAGGCCAAATTTCAAGTGATTTGGAGTTCTTTTGATTTGATTTGGTTCAATTTGATCCATTTAGGTCAAGTTGGGTCAAATTGGGTTAGGTTGACCAATTGGTTAAATTAGATCAAACCATGAGTTAGGTCAAGTTCAAATGATCATTTAGAGCCTATGGGTGTCATTAGTTTGTTCAATTTGATTTAGTTTTGGTTTTGGTTCATTTAGGTTCATTTGGGTCAAATGGTTCAAGTTGACCAATTTGACCCATTTGACCCAATTGGGTTAGGTCATGGGTTGGTTTAGGCTTGGTTCATCATTTGAAATATATTGCAAGCTTTGGTTTCAATCGATTCTAATTTAGTTTGACTTCAAGTTGATTTGACCTTTTGGGTCAAGTTGGGTTCATGGTCAATTGGGCTAGGTTGGGTCTAATTGGTCAATTGAAGCTTTGGTCAAGTTCAACAATCAATTTGAAATGAATTTGACCCATTAGTTGCAATCAATTTGTCTTAGATCAAGATTTGACATATTTTGGCTTTTTTAGATCAATTTGGGTCAACTTGGGCTAGGAGGGCCAATTGGGTTTGGTCTAGCTCAAGTGAGGGCTTGGTCATGTTTAATAATTGATTATGGATTGGTTTAGATTAATGATTTCAATCAATTTGGCTCATAGTGAGTTTTGGCTTGTTTAGGTCTCATTTAGGCTAAGTGTTGACTTGGTCAAAAGCTAGATTTGACTTGGTTTGACCTAATTTGAGTGATTGATCATTCTATGATGATTGTTGATCAGAATGTGAGGCTTGGGTGGCCTTGGTTCAACCCAATTCGGGTTGGATTAGAACTTGGTTCAAAAAAAGGGTTTTAGGCTACTTTGGGTCAAGTGGACCTAAAAGGGTGAATTAGCTTGATCATGGCTTGATTCAAGTTCAGTTGAACTCACATATGGACTTACAATGGAAATATAAATCCAATTGCAAGTGGTTTGGAGTCAAATGGGTTTTGGTTCATTTGACAATTTTAAGTCAAAAGGATGAACATGAGTTTAACTTGGGTTAGTTTGATTTTGGCTTGGTGATTGTAGTTTATGCTTATATTTGGGCATGTGATTGAAGGAGTGATTATTTAAAGGGAAAATTCAAGGGTTGGATTGATTTGAGAATGATTTGGCTAAATTCAAGAAATTAGCTTAAAGGATATAAATTGGGTTTGGATTTGAGTTTTGAATTTATATTGATTTGATATTGGCCATTTGAATTTATATTTCATTTATATTTGTGAAGATAAATGAGAATATAAATGATCCATGAGTGAATCATGTGAATTAGGAGTGATTCAATTATGAATTTGGCTAAGGCAGGTCAAAAAAGTTTTAAAAAAGGAGTTTTGATTTGGTTTGATTAATATTCATTTGATTTGGATGATTTGGATGCCAATTTCATTTATAGTTGTGAATATAAATAATGGAATAAGTGATTTATAAATAAATCACTTGGCTTTGGGTTGACTTGAAGGGTTTGGCTAAGCTTATGGATGTGATTCATAAGGTTTAGAAAGGTTTTAGATTTGGAATTGATTATGGGTTTCAATCATCTGGAATTGGAGTTGGATTTGGAATTGATTTTGGATTTGAATCATTTGGGATTGGAATTGAATTTGGAGTTGATTTTGGATTTGAGAAACTCAATTGAGTTGGGATTGATTTGAGATTTATGAAAATCAATTGAGTTGGAATTGATTTGAGATTTGATTTGGATTGGTTTGAAGGAGTGCACATAGGCTGGATTTGAGCTATAGGGTAAGTGGCTGCCTTAAATCCCTAGTGCATAGCCTAATCCTATGATAAACCCTTCTAAGTCTCTAGGGTTAGGTTAAGCGTTCACCTAATCACTAGAAGTGTAGGTAAATAACCAAAGCATTGGTCATGTCGAAAAGCAAATAGGAAGAGCTCAAATAGAAAGAGTTCTTAGAGGATTCCAAAAAAGAATAAGTAGAAAGAAAATTTGATACTAGGAAGCCTAATGAGTTCTCAAGTCTACCCTATAGTGAGGCTTTATATTTTTGAAGGAGAAAATATTTTCTTATTTGAGTTAAAATTTTATTAGAATTCTAGGACTTAAATTACAACAACACAAGATTGTGGAAATTCCTAAAAGGTGAGTACTTATATTCATAGCAAAAGCAAAATGTGAAGCCTCTGAACCTATATCTAGAGTGCTTTAGAACAAGCTAATAGCTTTACCTAATTCTACTTAGGGGAATAACATATATTGGTTCACTTCCACTAGAGAGAGTAGACCGATCCGACTCTTCTGGACTTACAACAGCCTAGGGTGGCCACCAGCTAACACGTCCTATGATTTTAAAACCATGTGGATCATTCATATGTAAATGCAAGATAGCTAGGTTGTTGTTAATTAGAAAAGAGTCTAAAATCCTAAACTCACTCCCTAAGAGCCTACATCATGATTGGTTTGAACATTATGACCTAAACTAATGTAATAAAATTTACATATTTTTATTTCATTTTTGACTCATCATTTTGGACTCAAGCTTCGGTGGATTTATACCTAAATGCATGATGAAAGTAGATTATGGGCTAAATCAGATAAAATGGGTGTTCTCCTTTACAAGGGATTGCCCTCACAAGTCAAGCATGTCCCTTATCATGCAAGAGTGGAGATCCCCTATCTTCAAGAGTGAGACAATATGATATGTATGGTGTGATAACATACAACATTGAGCTAAAGGATTCCTAAATCTTTTATTTATCTTGATTATAAACTTAGGCTTTAAATTAAGGTTATGAATTGATTAAGATTTAATTTATGAATTATTAATGAGACTAGAAAAATTAATTTTATCATTGAGAGTGTATCACATCTAGGTCACACATCAAATCATCACATTATAAAAATCTATGAAAATTATGTGATTTCTATTGGGCAATATAAACATAATAATTAAACATTGGAATTTCTTAAAGGATAAAAGGTCGGTGTGGCCAGGTTCCACCATATACCCCAGAAAAAAAAATTGGGTAGCCAAGCTCTACCCTTATACAACCCAGATTACAATTAAATGAAATAAATACTATGGGGGTCTTCAATTCTTGTTATTCTTTTCTTCTTTAAATTAGCTTGCTTCAAGCTTCACAAGGTTTCCCAGATCTATGCCTTCTAGCCACTGCTCATCCTAAACTCCACAATACTAATTCTAGTCTTATTGCAAAAATTATATTTTTATATAAATGAAAATCTAACTACACTTATAAAATAGAGATTAGTATATGTTAAGTAAAGTTTATTTGTTGATTTTTTTTTTATTTTGAAAAGGGGAACTCTTATTTAACAAAATATGAATATGTTAAATGGAGTTCAATTATATTTAGATTTTAGTTTTGAAATGAAACTCTCATTTAACAAATATGGGTATGTTAAATGGAGTTGATTGTTTGATTTTTCTTTGAAAATGTGCTTTTGAAAAGGGTTTTGATGATGTATATTTGATTTTGATTTTAAAGGGAACCCTCATTTAAAATTTTAAATATGCTAGATGAGGGTTAATTATTACTTCAAAAGAAGTTTGAAGATTTATTTTTATATTTTGCAAATTTTGTTATGTTAAATTTAATTTCAAAATGATTTTGTTTTAAGAAAGTGCTTTTGAAAAGTTTTGCAAAAGACTTATTTTACTTTAAATTTTATTTAAAATTTCTTAAATATGGGATGAATCTTGCTTCACCAAGCTAGTGGTAAAGAGGCTCTAAATTTAGTTATCTACTTCCTTGAGTTAATTTATTTTTTCCTATTAGGGGACCCAATAGAGGTTTCAAGATCTGCATGGAGTGAGGTCCTAAAACCTAAAGGATATTGGCTAGCTTTACTTAAGGATGAAATAAGCTAAGTGCCAATGAAAAAAAAAATATTCTTGGGCATATATAAAATATAAGTCCACTATCGATGCCTGGAGACAATAATTATCTACTAAAGATGGAGAGAGGAAGTATCCCCAACGGAGTCGCCAGAAAAAGTTATGGTGTTTATTTCGAATGTGTATGGGAGGACACCACACAAATCGTAGGAGGTACTTAATGAAATGATTGGGTATGACATTGAGGTATTATGTACTATCTCAAAAGATAGAGGCATCACCCTTCAATGGACTTAATCACCTAATAAAGACTCCTGAGGCATGATGGATCTTCAAATACAAGATTTTTTTCCATGTTTTATATGGATGAATAAAGCAGGGTTTATTTTAAACCAGGTTCTAAAGTTCCTTATGGAGGCTAGCCTCCATAGTAAATTACATCTTAGAGAATGAAATTTCCTAAGAATACTCTCAATTAAAGTAGACAATTAGGATCTCCAAAGATTTCAAGGCTAGACTATCAAAGGATTGGTTATACTTGGAAGATCAAATAGGAAAGCTCAAGGAGAAAACTTATTTTGGAATCCAAAGGGAGGAAGTAGGGAATTGCTTATAATACTAAGAAGCATAGTGAGCATTTCAATTTATCCTATAATGAGCTTTATATATTTGAAAATGAAGAGACTTATATATTTTGAGTTGAGATTTATTAGATTACTAGAGCTTATAATCCACCAACACAAGGTTGTGGAGATGCCTAAGAAGTGAGGATTTATGCTTGTAGCCCAAAGGAAATTGCTACCTCATATCCTAAATGTAGGGAGCCTTAGCACAAGCTAAGCCACAATCTAAATCTAAACAAAAATGGGCATAAGGTTTACCTCCACAAGAGAGGACAAATCACTCGACTTCTGGACTTACAACCGCTTGGGGTGGTAGCCAGTTAACTCCTCCTACGATTCAAAATAATGTAGTCCAGTCTTATGAATTGCAAGATAGTTAGGTAGTTATTTGATTTGAAAGGGTCTAAAGTCCTAAACCCACTCCCTAAGAGACTAGAGCATGAGTGACATGAGTAATGAATTAATCTAATACAAAATCTTTTCAATTTTTTTTAAATTTTGACACTTCATTTTGACATAGTCTTTAGGATCTCTATCCCTAAATCCATGATGAAATAAGGTTGTTGGCTAAATCAATGAGAAGAGGGTGTTCTCCACCACAAGAGATGCCCTCACAGGTCAAGCATTCTCCTATCGTGCAAGGATGGAGATCCCCATATTCAAGGAAGAAGGAATATGATATGCATGATGTGAACATACAACATTCAGCTAAGGGGTTGCTAAATCTTTTAATTAACTTATTTAATGCCTAGGCTTTATGGTGGGGTTAGGAGCTATTTAAAAATTTAATTATAAGTGATTAATTAGGGTAGAAAGATTAATTTTTTATCTTAAGAGCCTAATGTATACAGACCACACATTAAAGCATCAAGAATTTAAGAAACTATGAAGAACATGCTATTTCTAGTGTGCAAACTAAACAAATCACCAAATAATTTTATAAGCTAGCACAAAAGAATAAAAAGGCTGCGATCGGGTGCCGTCGTACAACCCAAGAAGAGAAGATGGGTATTCGAGCTCTACACTTATACAACCCAAACATAAAGGAATAATTATAATTACAGTAAGTGAATGCTATGGGGGGTCTTCATTTCTTCATTCTTCATGTCTTCATGCATCTTCCCTCTCCTTTGATTTGGTAGACTTCAAGGCATCACATGGCACCCTCAGGACAAAGCCTTCTAGCCAATGCTCATCCTAATCCCTTATAACACTAATCTTAATTCCTAATGCAAAATTACATTAAAAATAGGAAAGGTAAATGTAATTACACCTGCAAAATAAGTGTTAGCTAAACACATATAATTTCAAATAGTTATATGTGTAGTTTGGACTTAGCTCCCTGCACATGGTTAACCAAGTCTACATGTCCTAACTTGGATTATGCTTAAGAGTTTAAGCAACCTGCAAAGAGAGCATTTATATTTATTTTCAGCAGCCCTTTAAGCACAATCCCTTATAAAAATATGAATAGGCTAATATCAGCCTAACATCCAGTCTACGAGACATACACCCTAGCATCCAGTTTAAAATAATACATCACACCATGCACAGTCCTAACATATATCTAGAAGTGGTGACTTAATTCTAATGTGTGTGTATTAAGGGTTGCGTGGTATGTCTTGCTAGGCATTAATGTTTTATTTTTCTAAGTGAATAAAATATTCAAATTATTATGAAGGTTAGTTTCACTTTAAGATGTTTAATTAATTTGTAAATTTTAGTTTATGTTTTTTTTGTTCCTTTTGCTTTACACTTAGCAACTAAGTGTTATAAAAAAAGAATGATGGTCATCCTCTTCCATCCCTGCCTTAAGCCATTTTTTAAAACATATTATTTTATTTAGTTCTCTTTAGTGAATGACTTACTATATAATTTTTAATTAATCCTAAGTTTAGATTAACTTTAAATGACCTTATTCAATATGAAAGGCTTATTGACCTCACTTTTGGAGTGAACTTTCAAATTCTCCATCTTAAACATAGGACTACTCTAAGCACTAAGAGTTCCTTAGTCTTAAGACACTTATAGTGATTAGGTGAACACTTAACCTAACCCTAGAGACTTAGAGGACTTACCTACCCTATAGCTTGAACCAAATCCTTGCTTCTTTCTTTCAAATCAATTCCAAATTCAAATTAATTCCAACTCAATCGATTTTCTCAAATCTCAAATTAATTCCAACTCAATTGATTTTTCTCAAATCCAAATCTTACCAAAAATCCAACTTATGCTCTTTCAAATCAAATCCTTGAACTTAGCTTAACCAAATCCAAATCATTCCAAACTCAAAAGATTTTCTTATAACCCTTTCATATTCTTATTTATATTCACAAATTAAATGAAATATAAGTTCAAGTAACCAAAACTAAATCCAAAATCTAACTAAAATTCAACTTGCATCTTTTAAGCTAAATCATAGAACTTAGCCAAATCATTCTAAAATCAATCCAAACCTTTGGATTTTCTCTTCAAACAATCCTCCCTCAATCACATACACAAATATAAACATAAACTACAATCATCAAACCAAAATCAAACTAAACCAAGTCAAACCCATGTTCACCCTTTTGACTTGAAATTGTCAAATGAACCAAAACCCATTTGACTTTAAATCACTTGCAATTGGATTTATATTTTCATCATAAGTCCATATATGTGTTCAACCAAACTCAAGTCAAGCCTTGATGAAACCAACTAACCCATTTAGGCTCACTAAACCCTAAGTGACCTAAAGGACTTTTTTTGAGACAAATTCTAATCCAACCCAAATTACGTTGAACTAAGCCCATCTAAGCCTCACATTGTGAGCAATAATTATCCTAGGATGACCAATCACTCAAATTGGGTCAAATCAAGTCAAATCTAGCCTTTGACCAAGCCAACACTTAGCCCAAATAAAATCAAAATAAGCAAAAATTCACTATAAGCCAAATTGATTGAAACTATTGATCTAAACCAATCTATAATCAATTATTGAACATGATCAAGCCATCAATTGAACCAAACCAAGCCTAATTGGCCACTTGACCCAAGTTGACCCAACTTGACCTAAAAAGTCAAAATTGGTCAAATCTTGATCTAAGCTAAATTGATTGTAACTAGTGGCTCAAATTCATTCCAAATCACTTATTAAACTTGACTAAAGCTTCAATTGACCTTTGCTTAATTGACCATTAACCAACTTGACTAAAAATCAAATCAACTTGAAATCAAACCAAATCAAAATTGATTAAAACCAAATCAAAGCTTGCAATACATTTCAAATGATCAACCAAGCCTAAACCAACCCATGACCTAACCCAATTGGGTCAAATGGGTCAAATTGGTCAACTTGACCCATTTGACCTAAATGAACTCAAATGAACCAAAACCAAATATAAACCAAATTGAACCAAACCAATGACACCCATAGGCTCCAAATGATCATTTGAATTTGACCTAACCCATGGTTTGACCCAATTTGACCAATTGGTCAACCTAACTCAATTTGTCCCAACTTGACCTAAGTGAATCAAATTGAACCAATTCAAACCAAATGAACTCCAAATCACATGAAATTTTGTCCAACCTATTTTTGAATCATTTCAAATCTGCCCAAATTAAAATCATAGCCAAATGACCATTTTGCCTTTAGGTCAAAGGGTATCCTATAGGTCAAACGGTGTTCATTTCTCATTGCTCGTGAAGGAGAATGATCACCCGCCGTTCATTCCTTGTGATTATAATGGATAACTATGATTAGACCATGATTAGTCCCTTTGATTTATGCATAAACCGTGGGATTAATCTTGGCCATCCTATCTTAAATCGGACGACCATGGAGAAAGCGTGTCCGCTACTAGCAGACTCAATAGTGGATGTGACAACTTAAATAACTCGTCACCATGTGGAAAGCGCACGTCGCCATGGTCTAATGGGATTAATTAGTGGGCTTAATTAATTCATTTTGAATGCTGAAACTTCCAAAATTCATAAATAATTATAAAAAAATCCAAAAAATACAAACTCAAGTTCATTTTAAAGATAATTTAGAGAGGAATAATAGAAAATTAAAATTAATTAATTTTTAATAGTGATTTTAGCTCAATTTGAGTTTTATTGAAATATAATTAGGCTAATTACTCTTTAATTACTTTAATAATTAATTTCAAACTTCATAAGGTTGATTAGTGGGATGATCTCTGCCTCCCATGATTTTCTTGGAATTTATTGTTGGATTAATTAGGAAAATTATTTGATTCACCACTAATCACTTTCTTAATTAATTAAATGATTAATTAACCTATTAATAATGTTAAATTCATTAATTAAGCTTGCTAATCTTCATGAAATAGTGAATAGGATTAGGGAATTGAGATTAGAATTTCTTTTCCAATCTTTTTCCCTAAGTTTATTTCATTTGGATAAACACTTAATTAATTTGCAAATTAATTAATGGCTTAATCACTTCATTAATTAATTTAATTAATCAATTTTAAAAATCAAATCATTCCAAGGCTTAATCACTTAATCTTGAGTAGTTCCTTAGGTGTTCAATAAACTAAGAGTTTTCAAAGGATATTATAATCAAACTACATGTGTGAGATGATTATGAAAGTACTTAATCAAACTCTTTAGCTTAATTAATTAATAATTGTGAGCCGATTCCATTAGGCCCCTTTATTTCTTAGGTGCATTTACTAATTTAAATTCCATGTGGTTGCATATCATATGTTGGCTCACAATTACTTGAATAATTATGTTAAAGTGGTATAGGTAAGAGTAATTAATGAATTTAATTCATACCTTAACATAATCAAAAATATAAAATCAACCTAATTGTTCTAAAATTAAACTAAACCAACTCACACATGGGGGAAATGGATTAGGACCAACAAACCCATTTCATATTTTCTAAGTCAAATCAAATCCAAAAATAAAAATTTCTTTAAAGAACTTTGATTCATTTTAAATAATCCCCTTTTATATGATTGTCCTTAGGAAGTAATTAGGGTGCATGATGTCATGTGCCTACATCCCTTTATTTCTTTCTCGAGCATGTTAAATATTATTTTCCATATGAAATCATGCATTCATTTCTTTTGAAAAATCAATTAAATAAATTTATTTTATGTCAAATTGCATATTTTAGCTAAAATTAAGAATATGAGTGGCCATTATCACAATTAAACAAAAAATTATTTTCAAAACCTATAAATCAAAGATTATGAATGAAGTGATGCTACTTATAAGTACTTATAAGTTTGCATGTGATTATAGCCTAAGATGTGTATTATATTATTTCCTTTTCTTCTCTTAACATGAATTTGAATAGGATTGACAAAGTGTATAGTTCATTTGAAAAGAATACAACACTTGCTTAAATCTATTCCTATGCATTTCTATGTTATGACTTTAGAAGGATCTTCACATTTACACATTTAAGTTATACAACCAAATCAAACATAATATTTTGCATGGTTCTTCATCCATTTATTTTTTTTGTATATTCAGATGTATTTAATAAAAGTGGTATATTAGTATGAAAACTCTCGGGGCTACGAGGCTTTAAGTAGCCCTAAGTAGGTCTTGTACCTTACTCCTAGTGTAGAAAATAATGGTGTTGTACTCACTTATATCTTTTATACATGTAGATGTGCATTTAATTAATGGATGAAAAGAGTCTCTCTTTTCTACATAATAAAGACATGCATCAATTGAATATCCAAATTCTCAAATCATATCTCTTAGCATTCATCATCAAAGTATGCTAAAATTTGCATTGCATGTATAGGTATGCTTAGGATCATTCATATGCAATGGCATACATGGTGGAAAGAAATGAATGGGTGTGTGTTATGTGATAGTAATTCACCCTAACTAATCCTAAGTGGCCTTTCTTGTTGAATAAGACTTTTTAGAGTAAATATAAACTTAGGATTAATAAAAACACATAATAAAATATTCACAAAAGGAAATCCATTAATGAATCTACCTTAGAAATACTTTAAGGTAGGGATGAAGGAGAGTTCTCCTCTCTTGTCTTCTCTTCATAACATTTAGTTGCTAAGTGTAGGTTCATTTAAACTAAATCAAATCACCAACTAAAATTGACAAATCAACTAAACCACTTAAACTAAATCCACCATCTAAATTGAATCTTTCACACTTAGAAAATTCTAACCCTAAAGCCTAGCTAAGACATGTCACACAAGCCTTAAAAGGCACACACATTAGGCTAAGTCAACATTTCTAGCTTTATGTTAGGGTGGTGCATGGTTTAATGCCTAATTTTATTTTATGATATAATGTTATTAGATTGTATGCTAGGGTGTATGTGCGTATACTGGATGATAGGATGATCTTAGCCTAATCATGTCTTCTATAGGGGATTATGCTTAAGGGGTGCTGTAATAAAAAAATAAATGATTTTATTGTGCAGGTTTCTTATACCCCTAAGCATAATCCAAATTAAGACAGGTGGGCTTGGTTACCCATGTGTGGGGTGCTAAGTCCAAATTATTCATAAAACTACTTGGGTTGTGTGGTATGTTTAGCTAACCTATATTTTGTAAGTTTAGTTAGATTTACTCTTCCCATTTTGATGTAATTTTGTAATTAAGATTTAGAATGAATGTTATGGGGAATTAGGATGAACATTGGTCATAAGACTAAGTCTTATGCACCATGTAAGACTTTGGAGCAACCATATTCTAATCAAGCCAAAAAGAAGAAAGAAAAGAAGCAAACATGAATTCTATGTAAGGCCATAACATGAATTCCTTTCAATTGTAATTATTCATTTGTATTCCGGGTTGTATAAGGGTAGAGCTAGGCTACCCATTTTCTTTTCGGGTTTGTGCGGTGGAACCGACCACATCTGCCTCTTATTCTTTTGCGCTTATAAATTGATTGATGTTTTGTTTATTATTGTGCAATTAAGATGACATGATTTTTTCTAGTTTCTTCATTGTTTGATGAATGTTCTGGATGAGATTAGGCTTTTAGGAAAAAAAAAATTTTCTATCAACTAATTAACTCAAAATTAAATTAAATAACTCATAACCTCACCTAAAACCTAAGACATAAATCAAGATAATAAAAGATTTAGCAACCAATTAGCTGGATATTATATGTCTCATATTATGCATAAATCATATTGCTTCACTCTTGCTAATGGAGGGATTCCACCTTAACCAGAGAAAATGGTTTAACCTTTGAGAGCCATAGTGGAAACACACTTACTTCTTTCTGATTTTGGCCCATAATCAATCTTCTCATGCATTAAGCATATGAAATCCCATAGCCCGTGTCAAATAACAATGTCCAAAAATAAAAAATAAAACTTAATAAATTTTGCACGATCATTATTCATGCCCTTTATGATCTAGTCTCTTAAGGAGTGAGTTTAAGTATTTTGTCTCCTTTCTAATATAAACTAAGACTTGCCTACATGAATTTAAAATTGTAGGAGGAGTTAGTTAGCGACCACCTCTAGGCGATTGTAAGTCCAATAGTTGGGTGGTTTATTCTCTCTTATGGAGGTAAACCATATTCCCATTTTTTTAGATTTAGGTCATGTTTTGGCCCTCACCAAAGCTCCCTAGATTTAGGATCTGAGGTTATCATTTCCCTTCACGGGCTACGAGCATAAATCCTCACCTCATAGGTATTTCTACAATCTTGTGTTGTAGAATTGTAAGCCTTAGATTTCTAATAGAAATTCAACTCAAACATATAATTCCCCTCAATTTCAAAAATATAAAGCCCAACCATAGAATAGTTTGGGATGCTCATTAAGTTTCCTAGTATCATGAGCATCTCCTACTCATCTCCCTTTGGTCCCAAAAATAGCTCTTTTCTTTTGCTCAAATCTCACTTGATTTTTTAAAAAATAACTAATTGATTGATAGTTCTATCTTTAAAATCTTTGGAGACAATGATCATTTACCTTAATCGAGAGTATTCCTAAAGAATCTCATTCTCTTAGGATGTAATTAACTATGGAGGCTTGCCTCCATAGGGAGCTTAATGAACCCAATTTAAATAAACCCTACTTTACTTTTTCATGTAATATATGGGAAAGATCTCTGTACATTAGAAGACCATTATCCTTAGGAGTCCTTATTAGATGATTAGGTCCATTGTAGGATGGAGACTTCTATCTCTTGAGATAGTACATCATTCCTTGATGTCATACCTGATCACCCCAATAAGTACATCTGCAGATCTACGTGGTGTCACTCACATTCAACCAAAAATAAAAACACCATAGTAATCTTTCTCGCGACTCTATTGGGGAGGGTTCTCTCTCCATCTTTGATAAATGATCATTGTCTCTAAGTATCGATAGTGGATTTGTATTTCATATGAGTTCGGGACTATCCTTCTTTTTTGTTGGCACTTATCTCATTTCATTCTTAAGCTAAGCTAGCCAATATCCTTTAGGTTTTAGGACCTCACTCCATGCAGGTCTTAAAACCCCTATTGGGTCTCCCAATAAGTGAAAATAAAATTTAATAAGAAAGAGATGACTAAAGCCTTTTCTTACCATCTCTATGGTAAGGTAAAATTCATTCCAAAAATAAAGAGAAATAAATCCTTTATAAAAATATCATTTTTCAAAAAAACACTTTTTCAAAAAGTTCACATAATAAAATACTTGCACAAAATATTTTCATAAAATACATATAACTTAACCTCATCTAACAATCTTCAAGATTGCTACATGTAGGATATTTTCAAAATCAAAATCAAGAAAAAAAATCATCTTTCAAAAAATACATTTGAAAATGAACACCCTCATTCAATATATCCAAATTTATTGAATGAAGATTTCATTTCCAAATAAAATTATATCATAAGACTGAAACCCCACCCAATATATATCCCATATATATTAGAGTGGGAGTTTATTTCTTTCAAGAAGCACAAATTTGAAAATAATCATCTTCATTCAATATGTCCAAGTGTGTTGAATAGAGGTTTCATTTCCAAATAAAATCACACCATTTGAAACTCCACTCAACACATTCCACATGTTTTAAGTTGGAATTTTCTTCTTTTAAAAAAGCAATAATCACACACAAAAATTTCACCTTTGAAAAATAAAATATGATTGACTTCCATTATACATACCCAAATTTGTTAAATGGAAATCTCCTTTACAAAAGTCATGGAAATCAAAATACATTGGAATTCCATTTGACATACCCAAATTTGTCAAATGAGAGTTTCATTTTTCAAAAGAAAATTGAAAATAAATATTTTTTTAATAGACCATCATTTTATTTAAAAACTCATGAAATGATTTTTAATTCTGATAATTATTTTTAGTTTTAAAAGTGTAATGAGTTGAGGATTTAAAAGAGAAATAATTAGACAAAATAAATAATATATATTAAAGACATGGTCTATTCTTAAACAGATTTCATCACAATTGTTTTTTTTATTATTTTTTGAAATGTTCTTTTTCATAGAAAATGTCAAATGAAGTAAGAGGGTGAAATTCTAAATCTTCTCTGTCTCTTATTTTTCATCCTCTTAAACTATTCTAGTGTTTTTTTTCTTTTTTAATTGAACTCAAAATATATCAGTGCATCCTCAATGTACTGTATTAGAAGCTCTAAATAGCCCTTAAATGGATTATAAAATTTTTTTGGAGTACACTCATCTTAGGATTCTATTTGTGCATAATTCAGGTGCATACGGTAATATTTTCTCATCATTTAGATGCCTTGGCTTACAAATCTTTTTAATGTTATTTTAAAGACTAAAAATATGCCAGATGAGTGGAGAAAGAGTTTGTTGGTTCCTAATTTTAAGAATAAAGGTGATGCACAAGAGTGTGCAAACTATAGAGGAATTAAGTTAATGTTCCATACATTAAAATTATGGGAGAGAGTAATTGAGCATAGGTTATGATGTGATACAGAAGTTTCTCACAATCAGTTTGGTTTCATGCCAGTTAGATCTACTATGGATGCTATACATTTGTTAAGAGGTTTGATGGAGAAGCATAGAGAAAATAAGAAGGATCTACATATGATATTTATTGATTTAGAGAAAGCTTATGATAAAGTCTCAAGAGATGTTCTTTGGAGAGTTCTAGAACAGAAAGAAGTTAATATTGGTTATATTCAAGTCATTAAGGATATGTATACTAGAGCTATTACTTGTGTCCAAACACAAGGAGGATTGACAAAATATTTTCCTATTTCAGTTGGATTACATCAAGGATCAACATTAAGACCTTATCTTTTACTTTAGTTATGGATGTTCGGAATTTACAAGAAGATGTACCTTGGTGTATGCTTTTGTCGATGACATTCTTCTTGTTGATAAGACTAGAGAGGGAGTCCAACGAAACTCAATTATGGAGGTCAACTTTAGAGTCTAAAGGTTTTCGCTAAGTAGATCTAAAACTGAATATATGGAGTGTAATTTTAGTTGTAGAAGTTTTAGTGGTCGTGACTTTAGGTGATCAAGTCATTAATAAGAGTGAGCGATTGATATTTAGGCTTTATTGTTCAAAATGATGGTGAAATATATGGAGATGTTATTAGTAGAATTCAAGTTGGATGGTTGAAGTGGAGGAATGCATCCGCCTATTATGTGATAGAAAAGTTCCACTTAAACTTAAGGAAAAAAATTTTATAAGATGGTAAGACACGCAATGACTTATGGGAATGTTGGCCAACAAAAGAGAAACATAAGTTAAGTGTTACAGATGAGGATGCTCGTGGATGAGTGGCTTTACCCTTAGAGATAGAATGCAAAATGAGTATGTTGGGAAAAAGTTGGTAGCTCCAGATAAGATTAGGGAGAGCCTTAGATGGTTTGGCCACATAAAGCTTCGACCGTCCGATGACCCGATTAGGAGAGTAGATGCATTGGATTTGCCTTATGTTAAGAAAGGTAGAGGTAGACCTAAAAAGACTTGGTTAAGATGTATAAAAAATGATCTTAGTATACTTGAATTAAATGAGAATTTGACACATAATAGGACACAATGGATTCGAAGGATTCATGTAGCCGACCCCACCTAGTGGGATTAAGGCTTGTTGTTGTTGTTGTTGTATTTAGATGCCTTGCCTAAGGAAAAAAATATTACGTGCGGTGTCCGAATACATCCGGACACCAATAAAGTGCAGACACATTATTTAGTTTATATTTTGTCAGGTGTCTGCACTGATTTGATGTCCGGATATAAAACTGTATCTGGACATCGCAGTTAATATTCTCTCTTGCCTAAGAGCCCATTGAGGTTAGAAGATCCTACATAAAGTATAATGAAATCAAACTATATTTAAATTTTCTATTTATTGCTGCTCTAATTTACAGAAACAAGTTAATTATAAATTATTATATAAAATTTTCATGTTTAACAGTAAACAGTATGCAAATTCTTTTCTTTGCATTTTATTTAACATAAGACTTATCCATATCATAACTCTGTAATTTTTTTTTTTTAATATCACCCATGCAAGTGCGGAGACAAGCTAATTCAAAGGCAGCGCATGTGTTTAATTAGAAAGCAAAGGAGATCCTACGTCAAGAAATAATTACATCAGTAAAAGGTTACAATGACAGACACGAGCTTGTTGCTGGTTATTAAATTGAACTGCAGCCGGTTGAACGTGTTCAAGCGAATTGAAGAGCTCTCTTTCCTTCTCTCTCTCTCTCTCTCTCTCTCCCTCTCTCTTCTGCTCTTTCTACCAATTGTGAAAAGCTGAACAAAGAATAAGACGCATCTTACTAAAAAGAAAGTGATTCTTAATTTTAGGTAGATAAAAAAAAAAAAAAAACTGTTCAGCTTTGTGATTACTGGTATCATGATAAAATAGTCAGTCTTATAAGACAAACACTTGAAGTTAAAAATATTTAAAATTTTTAAAGACAATTAATCTATCTGTTGATTCTTTATTTTCTCAAAATATCTTATAATTTTGAGCATAAAATATATTATCTGTCATCTTAATATAAGTTATTATGTTAAAAAAAGTAGCAAAATCAAAAATAAATTAAAATAAATCAGAAAAAAAATTTAAATTTTCTATATAAAATAAACAAATTAAAAGACTAAATGAAAAAAAATAGATAAGAACAATTTATAAAGTAAGAAAATAACTTCTTTTGATCTAATTATTATAATTAAATATTATAAATTGTATATAATCTTTTTCATTACATCAAAATCATCAATCATTAATTTAACATTAAAATTAATTACAATATCCCTCTTAATATATATTATCAATAAATTTATTAAAAATTATATTCTATTTTATTCAGTAACCTTATATTAAAAATCTTTATTTATAAAAATGTATGTTTAAGTATTGCATTAAGAAAAGACATCACTAAGATCAATCTAATCAACTGATCAATAATAAGATATATAATCATTTTTCTAATATTAATCAATATTTGACATAAATTAAAAATTGCAAAGAGATTTTGAAACTCTTGATTCTAGTGAGCTTTAATTTTAAAATAATCCAATTAAATTGGGAGATTTACATACATAGCACTTTAAATGTAACCTATTTCACACCTAAAATAATCTATTTACAAAATTATCATCCAAATCTACTTTAATACATCAAAAAGGCACTTTGTTCACCCCGTTCATGTCTCCCATTGCATGTAACCTATTTTTCGTTCCCAGAAGCCTGAAGGTATTCGCCTCAAAGCTGCATCCAGAATGAAACCTGCTCTCCACCGACTTGGCTCGAAGCTGCATTTAGAATGTAACCTGCTCTCGCCCTGTTCAACTCAAAGCTTTGTCCATCCTATAAGGCATGCATAAAGTTTTCTTTCTAAAGATAGGTTATTACATAGAAGATATTCACAATGAGAGCACCATGGAAGGAGTGACTCCCAAAAATGTCCTCTCTTAATCGAAGACGTTCATCTTTATCATACAAATGTTCTGAATTTTTCTAAGTGGCAATTACTGTGCAAGCCAAAGAACATAAACTGGGTAAGAGAACACCGTTTCAATCTCCCTAGAAAACGTTGGAGGAATAATAAACTGGAAAGCTTGCCCTTGATTTCTAGAAACGCACACATGAGAAGGCAACTCACAAACTTACGTCCACAGCATAGTATTTATATATTTAATGCTTAAAATTTAATATTTATTTGTATAAAAACAACACTAATATTAGTTTTTTAAAATAAAAATAAATCTTTTGTCCATTTATTTTGACTTGATTGTGATAATTAAATATTATAAAATAAATATTAAAATGTAAACATTAAACATGTAAATACATTAAAAAATATGCAAATCTCCTAAATTGTTGAGTAAAAACTTGTGGGAAAATTGGTAAAAAAAATAAATCCAACATTAATTAGCTACCAAGAAATGATATATATTTAAAAATAAGTTGCTAAGAATGTCATAAATTAATCATAAAAAATGTGACTTAGTTATTAGAACTTTATGAGAGATTTACATCCATATCATCTAATTCTTATGTATATATATATATATATCTAATATTTAAATGTTGATATTTATGTATAATATATTATTTAAGCATGAGAAGTTACATCTCACTTTAAGAAATTAATGAAAGTAATATTTTATGTGATATTAAAAATTTAGATGCTAATTAAGTAAATATTAAAAGGTAAATATATAAAAATTGAATAGTAAGTATGTAAATGATCCTTAATTTATTTAAAATTATAATAAAGCCGTCATCGGAATAATTTATGTAAATAGTTGTTTTTTCTGTACGAAGAAACTTCCAAAAAAATGACGTGGCTTAGGAAACATTAATGATTAATTCTCAAAAATCCTAATAAATATGTTTTAATAGACTAATTCGTTATATAATTATTAATTAATGACTTTTTAGTATTAAGTTCTATTTTAATTAAATTAATTTCTCAATCATTATCAAACTCCTAATTCATCATCGTTGTCTTTATTTTGAACAATTTATACCCATGGGTAAGATAATGTCTATCCATTTTCTCTAATCTTTAAATAATAAATTTTCTATATTCTAAACATTCTTTGATTTATCCTTTTAAATTATTTAGAAATAATCATCTTAGCATTCTTATAATTTACCATATCAATATATATATATATATATATATATATCATCTTAGTTGCCAAATAACACTAATTTATTATTATTGATATCACTGAAAGCATATTTGAGTGAAAGCGGTGGCACGAGGGGCATGTCATTTAACCCAAAAAATTAAATGAATGACCTGAGCCAAATCCTAAATCAAGCCAAACCTTCCAACACATTCCAAATTGATGTTTGAACAAGATCCAATAGCCTCTTAGGCCAAATTTGGCTAATACTAACTTAACAAATTGATCTAAACCCATGTCGAGCTCAAGCCATTACACCACAATCTCTCTATGGTTGAACCAAGACAAAATAGTGGTTCACATAGAGAGCTTGATAGAATTGAATTGGAAGGACCTTAAGCACTCAACGCATTCACTCTACCCCTAGGATAAGTCCCCTGATGGCTTCCTCCAGCAATCAAATCCCAACCACCATCAAACTCCCTCAAGGCCAAATGTTATGAAATCCACCACCCACCCCCAGCCTTCAAAACCTCAATAAACTCACCGCACACCTTCTCAATCTAAGGTAATCCAAAATAAATCAAGATTACTCGATTTGATCTTAAGAAGATAGATAAACACCAATCTCCAACAACTTGCGTACACGCTTTGTCTCGAAAGCAACTAAGAGGGACCCAATTGAGGATCTTCTCACCAAGGCTTTACCTCTTTAATGTGAAGCTACCACAATCATTGAATCTATTAGATATTAGCTCCAGTGAGATAATCATCTAAAGCCATAGAAGAGCCTTAAGATTTTCATCCTTTGTGAAGTGTTCAATCAATTAATTAGGATAGAACCATAGAAACACATTGAATTTCTTTTATTGATCATTATGCAATCAATTTAAACAAAAATTTTAGCCTAATTAGTTCAGATTTGCCAATGAATGTGGACAATCTCTCGCATGAGGTAAGAGTAATCACATTATCCATTTCCTTGATTAAAATGGGCAACCATGATCTCATCGCACGTAAAATTTACTTATAGCCCTTAAGAATCATGAGTTTGATCTATTCGATCTTTCATCGAACAACATGAATTGAAACCACATCTACGTTAGATAGTATCACAAAAGACATATTTTATGATAAATCTCATCTTGTCACATGTAAAGCATGATTGAATCAACATCGTGTGTGTAAATTAGCTAATAAGATTTTTAAAATATGTTTAATTAAGCCAAAATTTTGAAAAATAATAAATAATTATAGAAAAATATAAAAAAAACAATAAATACTTTCCAGAATTAGTAATTGTGTTAGGAAAAGCATAATTAAAGTTTATTTAAAAATCTTAATTATAAAATTAATTCTAAATTACTTATCCAAATTACTTGAAACATTCAGACATGTTTCTAGCAATGTTTTATATCTTTCATAAAAGTTTCATGTAATTTGGGTAAGTTAATCAGGAGTTACATATTTTGAATCATTACTCACTAGACTAGCTTAATAATTAATTAGAAAATTACATAAATAACCTAAAATGCATTCTAATGGCTAAATAATTTCATCTAACATAGTAGCACTTAGAAAAATGATTAAGTCCTCTACTTTAAATTAAATATCAAATTTACTATAATTAGGATTAATTAATAATTAATAAATCATTTAATCACCTAGAAATTAGAAAATTCATAACTAATTACTCAAAGTTCTAAAAATTATAAATAACTCCTCAATAGGCTCAACAAGTAGAGATGAATGTAATGAAATCAAAAGCCCAAATTGGTGTTAAGTATTTTGAGATTAATTGACTAATCATTGAAGTATTATTTAGTGCAATTAGTCATAAAATATAAGCCCAAATATTTTAAAACTTTTAGGATAAGTTTTGTATGTTTTCATGTATCTCTATAATTTCTCTCAAAATTTTAAGATTATGTTTTCTGATTTGATAGGAATTTTAGGTTAATTTAATAGATAATTGGATTAAAAATACAAACTTGCATCTTAAGGCTTTGAATCACTTAATGATAAGAAAGAACCTAAGATAGGAATTTCATAAATGATTTAAGATAAGTCCAAATGACTTGAAAATCCTATGAATGACTTTATGGTTATTGAAAACTCTTATAAAAATAACACATTTTAAAAATTATATTTATAAATGATTATATAAGTGGTATTTAAAATTAGTAAAATTAGTAAAATTATGTAAATTATTTTATAAATTAGTCAAGGTGTCTTTCTTGATGTCTTTGAACAGAAGAAAATTTTGATATTTTACTAAATTATTTTAATATTATTTATATAATTTTATAAGTAATAATTAATTAAATTAATAAATTATAAAATTTAAATAATTTTATAAAAAAAATTCAAATCTTCATGGAATGTTTTGAGGCCCCACTTACCATAGAGAATAATCCCATAATGTTTGGGGTTGATTAAATTAAGTAAACTTAATTTCAAATGTATATGTACTTAATTTCAAAACTACATAAATTGCCACTAAACTTAATGAATTTATAATAAATAAAATAAAATAGAAACTATTACCAAATTTGTATTATAAATTTATATCAACAAATAGGATATAAGAAAACAAAACCCATATACTTAAATGTTAAATATTTTCCATAAAATAAATATTAAATAAATAAATAAAATCTGATTAAGTTTTTAAATGATATGAAACTTTTATAGAAATGTTGGGACCCCATTCCTAACACCTTTAGAGTTTCATAATTGTATGAGCTTTATTTTGGTTTAAATATTTTCTAAAACATATCATTATATATAAATGAAGAAAATTTAAATTAATCCAAAAATTTTATGACTTGTTTTCCTAGAGTTTCTTAACTCCAAAAACATTTACATGATTTTGGGAGATACTTTAATATTGGTTTGAAATTTCTTTTTTTTTTCATTTTATTAATAAGTAATATTAAACTTAATAATTTAGAAATTAATCAAAATATTATGAAGTGGCCCTAGGGTATTTCCCTAATTTTGATATATACTTCATAAGATTATCAAATCATTTGAACTTAAATGAATCACAACTTAAAATTTAAATAAAATTAAGCATTATTAACTAAATTAGTTAAAAGCTATGAAAATTACTTTTAATTGAGAACTCATAATTAATTTAAAACTAATAAGTTAGCTTATAAGTGCTACTTGCTTGAGCCCTCTCGGTGTATCCCATTAGGATAGGTAGGCTTAGTGGATGTTGGTACAACTAATATAGTTGCTTGTGTATATTTATGTTTCAACTAACCTTTATTTTTGTAGGTTTAGTTAAGGTTTTATTTTGAACTTTTAAATATAATTTGTATTAAAACTAGGTTAGAGTTATGAGATTTAAAATGTGTAATGGCTAAAAGGCATAGGCCTAGGAGGTCTTGTGAATCTCAGGGCACCCACACCATTGAAATGAAGGTGAAGACCCACATAAGCTATTTTCTTACTTAGTTCTTGGTCGGGTTAAATCTTGGCTATCCATTTTTTTCCATGATGAATAACAAAGCCTGGCTATACTAACTTTTTTATTATATTATTTTGATCGATTGATGGATTTTATATTAGATTGTGCATTAAAAATGGTATACACTTTTTTTAGGCTTTTGTTTGTGTGATAATTGTTGTTTGTATTCGGACCCTTCACTAAGCTCTTAGAAAACATGTAATTTTTTTATCCAACTAAATTAATTAATTAAAACTAAATTAGTTTGACTCATAACCTCATACTAAAAAATTCAATAGAGGAGATATTATGCTAGTACAAATAATCAAAAAATTATATCATATCTACCAGAATTAGCATTACCATTAGACTCTGATAATCTCATAATAGAAATTAATGCATGTAAACTAGGATGGAAAGGCACACTTATAATAAAACCCACTAAATTCACCCCTAAAAGTGAAGAAAAAATCTATAGATATGTCCCATGTGTGTTCAAAGAAATAGGGTAGCTAACTAATGATGTAGGCATAAATATTAACAAAAACTAGAAACCCTAAGAATTCATGAATCATGTTGCATATTTTTTTCTCCTCCTTAAAATTGAGCCCATCTCACATTGCACATAAGAAGCATCTATCTAGTGAACATAGTCACCTTCTTGGAAATGTCTAGCTTATATAATTATTTAGCTCATAATTACATGTATCTAAGCATAACTACATACTTAAGCCTTTAAATGAATTTAATATCTAAAATATATTTAAAAATTTTAAATTATTATATTTGTTAGGAACATTCTCATATCAATCATAATCATAGAGTTTAAAGAGTGAGTTTAGGTTCTTAGATTCTTTCCTTAATTAATAACAACCTACTCATCTTCCTTAAGATCATCCACATGGATCTAAAATGTAGGAAGTTTTTAACTGATAGATCATATAGGTGGGCAATAAATCTAAAAGAGTTGGGATAGGTTCTTATTCCTTGGTTGGATTGAACCAATACATTCCAATTTTTTCTCGTTAGATTATGTCTAACTTCTAGCTTATGCTGATGTACCTTTAGTTTAGGATCAGAGGCCACCTATTTCTAATTTATTATCGGTATAAGTCTTGACCTCGTAGGCATTCCCCGGTCTTATTCTGATAAGATATAAGCCATAAAATTCTAATAATATGTCAACTAAAAATCAAAATAAATCTCAATTTTAAAAATAAAAACACCAACTGTTTAATAGGCTAGATTGCTTACTTAGCTTCTTAGTATCCAAGCACTTCCTACTTACCTTTCTTGGGAATCTAAAAGAACTATTTCTAATTTAGATATCCCACTTAAATTTTAAAATTTAGTAATTCTTGATCTAAACTTTGAAATTCATTGGAAAAATACTCGAATTCTTTAATTACGAGTTTTTTAAAATATCTTCTCTCTTGAGATGTAATTAACTATAGACGCTTGCCCTTTTAGAGAACTTAAAATCTAGATAAAATAAACTTTAACTTACTTCATCTATGTAGGTAGAAAAAATTTTCTAGTAAATATAGACCCATCAGCCTTAAGAATCCATATTAAACATTTGAATCTGTTATAGGGTGATATTTTTACCTCTCAATATAGTATATTATTTCTTAATGTCATATTCAGTCACTTAAATAAAAACATCTAAGATATGTGTGGACATCTTAGGAAACAAAATTTTCTAAGAAAACTCTTGATTAATTGATTGACTAACATCTCTATGGATTTCAAAGTTTGATATCAATGATTGGTGAACGTTGGAAATCAAGTGGGAGAGCTCAAACAATAAGAATTATAATAGATCAAGGAGGATAAGTAAGAAGTGCTCATGATACTAAGAAGCCTAGTGAGCACTATAATCTATCCTATGGTAAGGCTTTATATTTTTGAAGTAGAAAATTATGATTGCTTAAGTTAACATTTTATTAAAAAGCTAAAACTTATATTCTAACAACACAAGATTAAAAAAAATATCTAAGAGGTGAGGATTTACACCCATAGTGAAAGAGAAATGAGCTAACTCTGAACCTATATGTAAAGTGTTCTAGCACAAGCTAAGAGCTCAACTTAATTCTACTTAAAAAAAGGAGATGTATTGGTTCAATTTCACTGGAGAGATTGAACTTATCCCGACTCTTCTAATCTTAGAATCGCTTGGAGTAATCTTCATCTAACACCTCCTATGAGTTAAAATTATGTGCCCAAGTATTATGAATGCAAGATAATAAAGTTGTTATTTATTAGAAAAGAGTCTAAGATTCTAAACTCACTCCCAAGAGCACGGATCATTATTATAAAAAATATGTCTTAAACTAATGCAATAAAAATTACATATTTCATTTATTTTGACTCATCAATTTAACTCAGACTTAGGTGGACAAGTATGTCTATTTGTATGATAAAATTAAGTTATGGGTTAATCTGAGCAAAACTTCTTCACTAAAGGGGTTGTTGACAACAATCATACACTCCCTTTATCGTGAAAAGAGTGATGATCTTATATATTCAAGAAGAAAAAAATATAAATGCATGATGTTATCCACATTCATCAAAGATCTATGATGTTTAAATCAATTTTATTGATTGATTCATATTATTTTATAGTGAGGTTATAAGCTGTATTAATTTTAAGTTAAAATTATTTATTTTAATTGGATGGAAAATATAAAGTTCTAAAGAACCTAACAAACTTCAGGTCACACATAATCATTACACTTCAAGAAACTTGGAAAAAAGCATGTCATTTCTATTATGTAAACAAAATAAACACCAAACATTCAATCAAATTAAAAGAATAATAAAAATCAGGTGCTGTTGGATTTTTCTATACAACCTAGAAAAAAAAAGTTAAGTTGTCGAGCTCAACCCTTATATAACACGGATTACAATTACATGAATAAAGCCAAATTCATTGTGGGTCAATTAGGCAAATTGAAACCTAGTTGAGATTTAAATGTTATTGATTAATTTTTCAATGCTTTGGGAATCATCAAATTCAGTTGATTTAGCTTTAATTTGGATTTGACACATTAAGGCCAAATTAGGTTAAGTTGGATTAAGTGAGCTAATTTATTAAGTTAGACTTCAATTTGTGAGATTAATGATTTGGGAAATCTAGTATTGATTGGTGATTCAATTTTGTTTTAATTTGGGTTCGATAGTCTAAATGGGCCAAATAGGTTGATTTGAGTCGATGGCCTAATTAGCCCCATTGAAGACCATTTGGGTTAGTTTTGGTTCAATTGAATTATGTTCAACATTAGACTTTATCGGTTCAATTTTGTATTGATTTGAGGATGTTTAGGTTTGTTTGAGCCATAAGAGACTAAGTATGGCCACAAACTTAATGTGGCTAACATTAATGTTTAGTCCTATTTAATTTGGCTTTAGCTTTGGTGTCCCCTTTAATCATTAAAAGTGTCCCAAGGCTCTAAGTGAGGGAATCTTATTACTAAGATAGAATTCAAGAACTAAAGAGAAGAGTGTATGTAAATGTCACTAAAAGTGAGGTCAACAAGATAAGAAATACTCGAGAATTTAAAAATAATAGCTCCTACAACAATAATAACAACAAGCCTTTATCCCATTATGTGGAGTCAACTACATGAATCATTCTTCTCCATTGTATCCTATTATGTGTGAAATTATCATTTAATTCTAATAAAATAAGGTCATTTTTTATACTTCATAACCAAGTCTTTATAGGAATACCTCTACCCCTTTCTTAACATGGGTCAAATCTAATACATCTACTCATTTAGCTAGGTCATCGGACTACTAACATTTTATGTGACCAAACCATCTAAGCTGACTCTCTCTAATCTTATTTGGCATTGGAGCTACTCCAACCTTTTCATGTATATATTTATTTTGCATTTTTGTCTCTATGTGTAAAGCCATTCATCCACCTGAGCACCCTCATCTCTACAACCCTTAACTTTAATTTATGCTTCTTTTTTATTGCCCAACATTCAAAACCATAAAGCATTATAGGTCTCACCACCATCTTATAAAATTTCCCTTAAATATAAGTGATACTTTTCTATCACACAACAGGCCTAATGCATTCCTCCACTTCAACCATGCAACTTGAATTCTACTAATAACATCATTATTTATTTCATGATCACTTTGAACAATAGATTTGAAATATCTAAATTGTTCACTCTTTTTCATGACTTGATCACACATTGTCACAGCCCCACCACTAAATCTTCTACAACTATAATTACACTCCATGTATGTGATTTTAAATCTACTCAAGTGAAAGCCTTTAGAGTCTAAGGTTGGCCTCCATAATTTAAGTTTCTCTTAACTCCCTCTCCCTCCCTATTATTATTAACAAGAAGAAAATCATCAATGAAAAGGATCCACCAAAACTAGGGAAGAAGTTCAAGATAAACTTGAATTGTAGAGGTCAACCTTAGAAGTGGATTTTATTATAATTTTAGTTGATGAATTTTATGATATATTTGTAAGAGAAAATGATTATTGTGTCATGTTATGTGCATGAATTAGATTATTAAGTGCTTTTTTGTATTATTACTTAGATGTGATAAAATAATAGTTAAACAACTCTTCTTAACTTATAGTTTAAGTATTTTAAAAATATATAATCCGGTTATGATGAGTGGTGATATAAATGAAGAGTTTAATGGAAGTATTTTTTCTTATTGAAATAAACAAGTGCAATAAATTCACTACTTCTCACATCAACTACAAATAGATTTGATATCTATTACAAAAATTCATGTTCAAATTACCTTATTATTTATCATAGTTTCAAATTTGTTGAATCATATTAATTTCATATAAGGGTTGTGATCAACAGAGAAAAGTAATGAGAGAAGACTTTAAATGTATTAAAAAATAGAGAATTTGTTTCAAAATAAGATTTAAATTAAAAGATAACTTTTAGAGGTGTTGGGAATACATAAAATTACTCATCGGTTAGATTGATCATAATCTTCTTGAATTGATATACTAGAAATTATGAGGGATGATGGTATATGATTCAAACAAAAGATAGACATGTGCATTGTTGGATTCATTACAATCTTGGGTCTTCTTTAGCCTAAATTTAGGATATATACTTTGAATTACTATCAATAGAGGAATTCCATTAGAAGAAAATGATATTGTTATGCTTTTAGTTTAGGCATTTAAAATAAGAGTAAAAGATATGAAAGAGAACGAGTGGGAAGACTTCATTGACAAAGTGTATTTTTTGCAATTAGAAAAAGTAAGTATTATTTGCATGAATAATAAATGTGTAGCTCATGGATGTCCTCCTCTAGGGTTATTTTTACTATGACTATTATGAAAAATTAACAATAAAATAGAACTAAAGAATAGTAGATGAAAGATACTTCTACCATTTATATTGAAACAAATCTTGATTTGTAATGATAATGAAGTAATTATTTCATAAGGGTAGCCTATTATAAACATGATCTTAAACATTTCATCTTGCTACCTAATTAGATTATTTGTGCAACTAACCTTGACAATAAATCTATTTAAAAAAACTATACATATATACTAATAATTGAAGTTTATTTTAAATTTATATTTAATGATAGCCCAATGAAAGGTCGAATATGAATTTTTTTTAGAAACCAAGTCATACACATACACATAATTATAGAGTAAGAGAAATCCATGTCACTATCTTTATTAATGATAAGGTGGAATAAAAACCCAACCTTCTTGGGCACATAGGTAAATATAAACATGAATCCACATAAATAAATTCTTCAAACATATGTTGCAACAATTTTTTCTCTCTACAAAAATTAATTTTTTAAACCATCGACTATCAAAATTCGGGACCATATGCAATAATTACATCTATATTATCAAACATGCTAGGGACTTAATTAGTGCTATGATCAAAGAAGTTTTTATTTTAAATGAATTATTGAAGACAATTGTTACGAAATGGTAAAATAATGCAAAGAATTTCACCACATTATATATTAAAAATTATTTGATTTCTTCTAAATTGACTTGGTATTGCTCGAATGTCTCCAATTAATAATCATATCTGATTATTAAAACACCGGTGAATCTTTCCAAATGTTCATCCTTGTGCTTGATTTCATACGGTTACCATACCATTTAAAAAAAATGAAAATTAATAATGTGAGTTTGGTGATATCTCCATCTGTTTCCAAACTGTTCTATTTCTTGTCCATTCTGAATAAAATAATAACTTGTTCTCCAAAAAAAAATGTTTTATTAAAAAAAAATTAGACAATTCAAATTCTTGGCAAGTATATAAGGCCATTGTGTCTTCATTCAAGTTGCAGTTTGTTCTTAATCGAGTGCAAAAACTTGCATTATGGACATGGAGGTGGGATGATTCGAAACTCCATTTCTGTGTTTGATAATTGTATATTATGGTTTAAGAAAAGCTCATTTCTTTAACATTCTCATCTTATAATCGTTTCAGGAATAAAAAGCTAAAAAATGCCGATTTTATTTTGCAAGCATTGATAATGTTGCTCAAGTCTTTTCCATTGAAGGAGAATCTCACAACCAGTCACAATCTTCTTTCTGTTTTGATTCTTCTCGATCTCGACTCACCAAAGATTGTGTTCGACGATAAAGTGATGTTGGCATCAACGACCAACAAAATGTTCTGAATGGAGAATCGAAGAATGGCGATTCAACAAGACACCAACCAAACATGTGAACTTCGTGACACGATTCGGCGCCTCTTCTACAAACAGATTTTAAGTTGCGCGAAAATTTCGATTCAAGCTATGACACCTTTAAGACATGGTCGAAAGTTTGAGAGGATCACCTTCACGGAAGACGAATGAGCACGACAACATTTCCGGACATAGGAATCGAATCTATTCCGCTTATCGCTACTTGGATGCCTTGAAAGGGCCTAAATTGGATACTCTGAGAGTACAACTTTGATATGTACCTAATTCCTTGAATTGTTTTGATCTGGCTTGGCTTGAGTTGTTCAGAAGACTGAGTGCTTGGAACCAAGTTCGGATAATTTGGAAGGGATAACTCGATGCTTCATTCGTGGATGTCTTTTGTAATTAGCCGTTGGATCTAGCACTCGGATTGAGTTCCTCTTGGATTGATTCTTGAAGCCGATTGCTTTCTTATCCGCCTTGATTTGATCTTTGATCAAGCGTTCTTGATTTAAGGAGTTTTACATGCTTTATGCTTGATGGGAATTTGATCTGAACCTTTGGTATTAGTTGTGGTGGCTGTCTCTGGGCCGTGGGATGATGTTTCTAGATGCTACTGACCTTAATTCCTTCTTTGCTTTGTTTTGTTTCAGCTCAAGTCATCAAGCAGAGAGGAACGAGGGATATGAGGAGGAGAACCTAGGGATTCTTCGATGGAAGATGGTGGTTTCCGGTGGGAAAAACCAAGAAGAAATTGAGCAGGAAGAAGAGAAGAAGAAGGAGACTGAAGGGATAAGTTTCTTTCTTAAAAATCTTGATTATTTTCTGTTTAGCTTCAGATCTCTATTTATACTATCTATTAGCCCTTCTTTAACTTGGATCTGAGCTATCTATATAAGCCTAACTACTTTCTGTTACAAGTTGTTACTTTCGGTTACATTCTATTAGGGTTCTAGCTCGATCGTTCTTTGGAGATTGAGGTAAGTGCAATCTGTTATTTTCCTGTTATTCCTCTTCTTGTTTTCTTGATGTCGAGCATCTTTCTTTTGTTAGTTAATCGTTATGGACTTGGCGATCTGATATGGTTTCGCTTTGGTTGCTTTACTCTTGTTGTTGTTTATTTGTTGTAGTTGATCTGGCTCTGTTGGAGAGTTTAAGCACATATGATGATATTTTATTTTAAAGGCAACTCGTAATTAGTATCTATTTGCCTCGTTTTGTGTTGATGCAGATTCTTTCTATATGCTCCTATTTCTTCTCTTCTTTTAATTTTCTTGTTGGTATTGATCCCGGTTGTACCGCTTTGATGTATAATGTTCTTTCTTGATCTTGTTGTAATTAGACTTTATTTTCATAAGTCTTCTTTCTCTCAGTCCTCATGTAGCCTGTATATTTTTTTCAATCATTTGGTCTTCCTTATTGCATTGGTTCTGTAATCCTTGAAATTCTTATTGTTGAATGTGATACTTTGGCCATTAAGGATTGGGCTCATATCATTACTCTCCCAATGACCTTACCCTGGTCAAAATGGAGATGCTTTATTTCTTTACTTGATATCGAAGCTTCGTCTAGAAATCCTTCGTTTGCCTTGATATTTCTTTAATTTATGGATCTCCTCAAGATTTTAAGTGATCTAAAACTTTTAATAGGCTTATCACATTTATTTCCAATGATATTTGTTTTCGAAGCTTCTCAGAAATGATATGGGTCTCCCCATCTTTAAACATGATTCCTCCTTCATATGTGGTTGTATTATAAGATGCTTCTCTGTTTGTCATCTGAAAATGACTTTATTGCTATGGAAAGGTTATGCTCTAAGATATTCTATGTAGTGTTTATATAAAAGATAAACATTATGACTAGGTTTGTAGGTTGTATCATATATCTATATAAATAAAATATTTTATTTGGGTGATTATAATTATTTGGAAGGTTGATAATTATGCATACTTTATATAATCTTTCTTAGGATTGAATGGCAAATTGTAAGCTTGTTTCTAATGCATCTTCTTGTATCCACTTTATTTCGGTTGAGTATCTTAAAGTTGATACTTTGGTCCTCATGTATTATGAAGGCAAATAATTACATATATGTCCTCAGATATTTTTCCTCATAATTGAAACACAATCCTTTCTTTCTTCTTTCTTCCATTTGTGTAGGTGTTAGCCTCTGAAATTGTTATTGGCTTTTTATTTTGATTAGTTGATTGGTTGTGGGAGATATGTTGTTAATGAATTGAGGTTGTTTTTAGTGTAGGTTGGTTGATTAGATGTGAATGTCATAACCTATCTTCCATTAGTTTGGCCAATTGAAATGCTTAGAGGAACATAAATCTACTTCTCTCTGATATCATGTTTAGCTTGATTCAGTTTATAAAATTCGTATGTAAATTTGATTATAGTTCTTCAAAATCATTGTAGAAGTTTTGAACTATGTAATTTAGTTAATTCTCCTCTCAAATCTAGATAAAGAGGGACCAAATCTCAAGAAGTTTAAATACTAATGAATGAACTGATTATTTAAGTGCATATATTGATTCTGGCAGTCCATCCATGTAAAGGCAATTATGAACTTGTTTTTCCGATAAATTATAATATTGAAAGTAATCTCTGTTTGAACACTTATTGTCATTAAACCTTGTATACTTTAATAAATTAATATTTGGTCTATTTGGAGGATAACATTCTGTAGACATGTACATACAAGTGGATTTATTCTTTCTTGAGAGTTTTATCTCTATAAATACGCCTTCTAATACTTCATTTAATATCATAGATTGAGGACATTTGCTCTCTCATTTGTTTCTTTATTCTATTTTTGATGTGTGTCTTGTTCCTTCTATCATTTTGAAATGTAGTCAACCGAGAGCAAATGATAAAAACAATTCCATTCATCCTTGCTTGATTTCAAGAAATCATTGCTTAAACCAACATATATTTAAGGGATAACTCATAGTGTTGGATGTAGCGTGTTTGTAATCAGTGGATTGATCTTATTGAGTTCCTCTTGGATTGATTAACATTGCTTTGGTTTATCTTTGATTTGATCGTTCTTGATTTTGAGTTAAAACACCATGTTTACGATGGAATTTGATATGAACCTTTGTATTATCATAGTCTCATGGGATGATGTTTCTATGCTACCCATAATTTGCTTTATTTTGTTTTATTTTTAATCAAGCACTAGAGGAAATGTATATAGGAGAGAACCAGATTCTCAATGGAAGTTGGTTATGAGGAAAACCAAGAAGAACTTGAGCAGAAGAAGAGAAGAAGAAGGAATCAAGAGATAAGTTTCTTTAAAATCTTGATTATTTTATTTGGCTTCATTATTTATACTTTCTGAAATTCTTCTTAACATGGATCGAGGATCTATGCAAGCTAACTACTGCTTTCGTTTTCTTACATTGATAGGTTTGCTCGTCTTTGAGATTAGTGTAATCTATTTTCCTGTTATTCCTCTTCTTTTTTTCTTGATGTCATCTATTCTTTTCATTAATGAATGGACTTGCTCCGGATCCGATATGGTTTGTCTTACTTTGTCGTATTTGTTGTAGGATCGGCTTTGTTGGAGATTTTAAGCCCTATTATGATATATTTTATTTTAAAGGCATTTCTATAATTAGTATCTCGCACCTATTTTAGGTGTTGATGCGATTCTTTCTATTACAAAGTTTATTTCTTCTCGCTTTTAATTTTCTTGTTGTGTATTGATCTGGTTGTACAATGTATAATGTTCTTTCTTGATTGGTAATTAGACTTTATTTTCATAAGTCTTCTCTCAGTAATCGAGGTAGCCTCATATTGATTTTTTTCAATTATTTGGTCTTCCGGCTTGCTACTGGTGGATCCCTTGAAATTCCTGAATGTGATACTTTGGCCATTAGAGGGCTCATATCAAACTTCCTATGGTTCAACAACATGTTCATTATGTTTAGTTGTTTTTATGTAGAAGCAACATTACATGAAGATAATTGTTATATGTTTATAGTTATATGTTGCATTGTCATCAGCCTAATGACTAATTGGTTTCCTGCAATATTCAGGAAACAGAAGAGTCGGTTCTTCCTGAAGATAAGACATGGCCTTTTCTACTTTGATTCCCAATCTCCTCTTTCGGCATATGCCTTGGCATCAATAGCCAAGCTATGTTATGGAAAACATTGGCAATATCTCCCTCAATGAACCTTCTGAACATAAGCCTAAAGATCAATTTGGTCCTTTGGTGCATCGCGCTTGGAGTGTTTAGTTTGGTGGCCCTCATATATCTTCTTAAGATCATATTTTACTTTGAAGCTGTGAGAAGAGAATATTATCATCCTGTCAGAATCAACTTCTTTTGCTCCATGGATCGCTTGTCTCTTTTTCGCAATAAGCTTGCCCCCACATGTTGCAAAAAATATATCCCATATCTTATGGTATGCGCTCATGGCTCCTATATTTGGCCTTAATCTAAAGATCTATGGTCAGTGGATGTCGAGGTGAACAAAAGCTGAAGGTGGCTAATCCATGAATCATTTGGCCGTCGAAACTTCATCATGCTAGGTGCAAATATAGGACTTCAAGAAGGGCCTATATTTTCTTTGGTTTAGCATTACAGACTATTTTACTTTGCTTACAAATGAGACTCTAACAAAGGAGCTTCATCTGTCTTCTATTTATGAACACCAAGTGTTGCTTAAATTAAAATCGGTGAATTTGGTATTGGTGCAAAGATTCCTTACTTCATCGCCATGTTCTTATATTCTTCTCTTGTAAGTTTCTTATCTAAGAATTAACTTTGGTTATTTAACGTAGATGTGATATTTGTGTTCAGGCTAATATTAGTAATTCTTGTGTGAAAAGAATAAACTTTATTGTGAATCTAGCATTTAACGGTCTGTTTGGGATCAATTTTATTTAGTTTTTTTTTTTTTTTTTATATAATTTTCTTAAAATATGTTTGTTTAGTATATTTTAAGTATTTTTTTTGTTTTCAAAACAAATAATGTTATTTTTAAAAATACTCAAAATAACTTCTAATGATTTGAGTATTTTAAAACAACTTTCATCTAAATAAGCATAAGCATAAAAAAAAGGAAAAGTGATCCCAAACAAACCCTAGTATTACTAATTTATTGATTTTCAAACCAAAAACTTAAGATAAAAGGAACCGATCAACCAAGGCATTTAAACCAGTAGTTGAGAAGATCATCCACAGACTTCAATCTAATCCTTTTCATCATCTTTTTGTGTGTATTTGCAGGCTATGTGGGATAACTTCTTCAGAGGATTCAGGTAGATACCTCTTTTTATTTCATTTTTAGTAAACTATTATCAGAATATATATATATATAAATATATATATATATATATATATATATATATATATATATATATATATATATATATATATATATATATATATATATGTAAATATATTGAACTAGTTGATCTTTACTTGCTATCAATCTTATAGGTTCTCACTAGCTTGGTGGGCTTACACGTTTCCGATGGCGGAGCTGCAATTGCAATATGCAGATCAAGTCAAAAACCTCAGAAAAAAGTTGCTCTTACCCTATCAACCATCTCAACCTTTACAGATCAGTTCTTTTGGTCCACTATCCTCCATGCCTTTGTGTTCAAAACTCTCTTCCCAATGACAATGCCATTGCAATATCGCTCGAGAAATCAAAATGGAAAATAAGCGATCGCGTTCCACACCGACCTTGAAGCTTGTAAATCGATGTCCAATTAAATAAGCTCAATAATCAGGTGTCATTATGCCTATTTCTCTCTGCAGAGCTATCTGGAAAGCAAGCTTGTTTGTCTATATTCGGTGAAGTGGATGGAGCAATTATTGCTGAGATATGGAAATGAAGATTAATGGAATAATTTTTAAACTAAACATCATTATTGATTTAATTAGCTAATTAGGCAGGATAAAAAAAATTAACAAAATAGTTTGTCGTGAGATCAGTGGCGCCGACGGATGTAGGCCGTCAATCATCCGCATATCTATGCTGATTAATTAATTTTTTTTAAAAAAATAATTGATTCCCCATTTTTGAACATATCGTTCATTAGTTGTCAAAATTTAGCGTGAAGTTAGTGTCGTTGGAAAGATAATAAAAAATTCTACAACTTTATGTTGACTTTGAATAATCTATGAGCCATAGTTTTGCAAATGTGTGAGATGTGAAGTTTCAAAAAATAATAATATTGATGCAACCTCATTTTTTTTGGCCATATCGCCATCATCGAATTTTGGCGTGTTTAGCATTGGAAAGATAATACTAAATTTTACAACTTTTATGTTGATAACTTTGCAATCTCCGATTTTGCAAATGTATTTTTTTTTTAAAAAGGTAGAGTCTATATATTTGGAGATGTAAAAAATTTGACGTTGCAAAAAATTAAAAATATTACGATAACACTCGTTTGTGTGATCTTAACACAATGCTTGTTGAATACATATGATTTTTTGATAATATTAAACATTGTAAGTGTATTAATTTTTTCGGTATGAGTCTAAATAGTTGTGAGTTAACCAAATAAAACTAAATTGATAACAACAAAAAAGTATAATTGTACAATCACCGAATAAGTGGACATAACAAATAAAAAAATAATGACTACACATATAAATAAAGTGCTAAAAAAAATACAACTATCATCGATGTTAGACAAATGATCGCTACCGTGAGTGTAATGAGATGGTGGTCGACGTGGCAACAATGAAATGATGTCGCCGATCCTCCTTCTCACCAGGTTGCGAACATCCCAAGTCCGTAACATGGTATCTCAGCCCGAGATGGCAATGAGATCAATGATATGGCGATGGAATGACAAAGGGAGAGGCGTGTGGATCGGTGCATGCCATGGGTTCATCTGAGACCACATTGCATCCTGATATGAATACGGGTGTGTGAATGGAAGGATCGCCCCACTGCGTATATGATGGACCCACATCCATCGACAGTGCATCTATCTACGCTGATGCAGAAGTGCCTGGAATGTCTATATCCTTGTATCTCGGATATATGCATGTCGCTTCGATCCACGCATACCGCTCATAATCGTCGATGGATTTAAATTGTCACCCTCTCTCGCCAAAATAAAATAAAATATATCTTGATTCGGATGTGGTCACGGAAGTAAATTTATATCAAGGTTTCACGCGGAAAGCAAAGCAAATTGTATACTACCATCGATCTCCGTGCACACGGGGTAGTATGCGAACTATCGCCAGATATAAAGTGAAGCCCAAGATCGGTACCACCATGTAACGGTTGATCGCCCCCGATCATCTCCGGCCGGTCACGCAACCAACACATCGCCGCTCCCACGTAGCGGAGTGGTGGTACACGCCCCAATCAACGTCGGCCTTTCCTCGCCCATTAACATGAACAAACGCGGATCTATCGGGTCAACATCAATCATGGGAGGCATGCCGAACCGATCACATGATCGTGCCTCTACCCTCTTCCAATAAATCGGTACGGCTAACCATATCTCCTCTCCCTGCAAACATATATCTATGCGATGCGATCGATGTCCATATGGATGACCACATGTACCATAAGTTACTCAAAATTAAAATTCCATGACGAAAACAAGTAAAATGACGCTATTTAGCTGCACTGAAGTCCATCCAGCTCATCCCTGTATACTCTGATGTTGGATGCTGGCATTTCTCGAACAAATCCTTCATTCCAACGACATCCAACACTAAGACCATCAATGTCTGCAGGATAGGGAACACGTAAGGTAGGTCTGCCAACATGAATGTGCTCCCAGGCCCATACCCGAAATGAATACATCATGCTATTGCTTTTGGCTTGCCTGTCATGCAACTCTTTTATAAAGATACGCATTAACCCACCTAAAAAACCCCTGAAAGAATGAATATCCTCTAGTAATGGTAGATACTGCAGGTGGACCTCTGAGCCTGAAGTGTCAGGAAGAAGAAAAGACCCAATGGCAAACAGTATGTATGCTCTGATATGCATAATAAACTGGAGCTCTGGTAGATCTAAGTATGAATCTCTGTAAAAAGTCCACCGCAGCCATCGTAAAGGTAAGCACGTGCGTGCATGCGCCTGACCCATATGAAACTGCGAGGTGATATGTGGATGGATCGGATCACGATACACGGTTTCTGGCTCGGGATGCGCTCCAATCAACTCATCACGTGCCATCGAGCCCACCGCCTCCTCCACCAACGACAACACCGCTTAAGAGAGGTCATCTATCTCACCCGATCATCGCAACATCCTGTAGTGTGATCATCATCTCACCTATAGCAAAGTGGCATGTCTTCGTCATGCACCAAGACTCCACTAATGGCGTCGGTAGTGATGATCTAAATGTACCGTGTTCAGACATGCAAAGCCGACATCTCGCAATGCACCCATGAATCGAGGCAATTAATGTGCCATTCCTTGAACATCTGTGCGCAGACCTCAAGCAATGAAACCTTCAATCGAATGGAGCATCGAAACTACGTTAGTAAAATAAGCATACATTGGCAGTAAATAACATCAAAAAATAACGTCTTGAATCGATGCCGCTCTATGTCTACCATGCAACACTATGCTAGGTGCACCGGGTGGACCGTAGTCCTCGAGTGTCCTTCGGTCGCCGCCTCCTGGGGCGGGGGGCTTCGAGACATCTTAACCGGTATCGTTGAGGCAAAACAACAGATAGTCGATTTCAAAAGTATTACATTGTTTATACAATGAAGATTGAAAAATATTTACACGGAATAAAAACTTCAACTTATACATAGAAGATTGAAAATTGAACATCCAAATCCAATCATTCTCTTTTGAAAGCAAAAATAAAACATCCGTAAACTACACATACATACTTCCTAAATAAAAAATAGAACATTACACAAAAATTAAGCTTTCCTACATAAAAAATTATGCACAATTTCAGATCGATCACAGATCTCCTAAACCCTAAAATTAACTACACATACACACTTCCTAAATAAAAAAAAACACTAAGACAAAAAATGAAGCTTTCCTAAATCAAATGCATAATTTGGTCGATCGATGACTCCTATGAATATTATAACAATTAGCTAAATTAACCAAATAAACTCATACAAAATACATTTCTTTTCGTTTAGGGTTAGAAATACCTAAATTGAAAATAAACCTTCCAAGTTTCTGGCCACGACTGGCCTAGAGGGATCGGCCAGAAGGGGATCAGGATCCGGTGGAAGAATAAAAAATGAAGATAAGGAAACCCGAGCTTGCTCTTTTCATCAATTAGGAAGAAGCCGGATCGGCAGGGCATCGTACATCCGATGCACTAGGCCTATTTTGTTAATTTTTTTTATCCTGCCTAATTAGCTAATTAAATCACTAATGAGGTTTAGTTTAAAAATTTTGCCAGATTACATTATAGTATAGTTTATAAAAAAATTCAATAAATTTGAGAATATTATGTAAAGCCAATCTAAATCATCCAAAGTAGATTTGATGACCAAGACCTTTGTATTCTGCACTCTAATTACTTTGTAATTGGAGGGGACTCTAATCCAATTGCAAACAGTTCGAATGGAGTGAGGAGAATTTATAACAACTCTAAATTCTATAGATAATATAATTGTTTTTAGGAAGACAACGTGTAAAATGTAAGACTAAAAAGAATAGATTTGGCTTGAAGAAATTAATATAGCTCTATTGATGTAATCTTGGACTAGAGTTTGAACACACAATATAAGAACAATCCAAAACTCAAGCAAAAATCATCCTTCTTAACATAACAAATGGAGAAGAAAAAATTTGCTCTTTAGACTTTAAGCAAAATAATAAATGAGCATGACTTCTAAAGTATGATGAATCTAAGGTGACTTATATAGAAATTTAATTAAAGATATGGTAGAGTTTAACTTCTTTAAAACTTAATCATATTTTAACATATGGAACTACTAAGGCCTTTAAACCTCTATCTCATACAACTTGGATCCCTTTTAATCATCTCTTATAAATAAAGGAAATCATGAATATTGATTGGTTGACCAAAAACATTGATGCGATTTGTAATTACCATAGACAAGTGTATCAAGGTTCATTGAGTTCAAATGAATATGTAAGTGATTTTGGTTTGAAATAACTTTTGTTATTTTTTGATGTGTGAGAAATTGATTCATTTATTATTATTATTATTATTTTTCATTTCTAAAATGAAATAATGGAGAGGCATTAATGGTTGATGTTTATAACTTCCATATATAAACAATTTGATATAAGAACATCAAATTTAAGGCTAAGTTGGTAATGATTTTTACCTACTTTGTCACATAAAGCAAATTTTTGGTGCATCTTATTTGAGTAAATATGTTGAGTTACATTTCAAGGAATTCAATTTGAAATAGTTATTTTATAAATAGAATTTGAATGACTTTTATAAATCACTTTTTAGATAGCGATATCTTAGCCTTGCTTATTAAAAAAATAATCATACAAAAATAAAATATATCTTGGAAGTGCTCAATGACTAGAAAGAGAGGATGACCTCTCAATTTCTCAAAAATGATATGGAGTGTGGGTTTTTTTTAATTGGTTTGGTCTCTAGTTTTAGAAAGGGATGGTAAATGCTCTAATAATTTATGCACCACTTATTTATTATATTTAATAAATCAAATATTTTCCTTCTCTATTAGTTTAGACTTGATTTAGTCAAACCACATAAATCCTTGGCTTTATTTATGTGCTTGATCTTTTTATTGTGAGTTATCATGTTTCACTTCTATTTAGTGTTTTGAGAATCATTTTAGGCATAATGTTATGTGATTTTTCTTCAATCATATTTATAGCACATTCCCTTCCTTAGCATCTATGGATAATTATGGAGTAACAAGAATTTGGATTTCAAGACAAGAGTAATTTATTAGATGGACACATCATGATAAGCAAAATATGCATGGAGTCAATTGCAATGACTATCCATATGCTTCTTTTTCTTTTAGAGATGTTTAATGTGGTGTTTTAATTTGGAGTCATAGGGACACCACACAAATCTTAGGAGGTACTTATTGAAATGATTGAGTACAACATCTAACAAATAATGTACTATCTTGAAAGATATAAACACCATCCTATAATAGACTCAATCACCTAATAAGGACTCCTAAGTAGATGAGTCATATATACGGAGATCTTTCCCTACTTACATGGATAGGTAAAGTAGAGTTTATTTTATCCTGGGTTCTTTAGTTTCCTATGAAAGCAAGTTTTTAGTTAATTACATCCTAAGAAATCAGACTTTCCTAAGAACACTCTAGATTAAAATAGTCAACTAATATCTCCAAAGCTTCAAAGGTAGTGTGGTGCTTATTTTTGGTGTTTGGGTGCTTTGTGTGTATATGTGAGGGGACACCAAGCTAGATCTGTAGATGTACTTATTAGGGTGATCGAATACGACATTAAGAAATATTATACTATCTCGAGAATAAATTACATCCTGGTATAATGAAAGAATAAATTACAATTATGAAATGGCAAGTGTAATAGGGGTCTTCATTCTTCATCATCCATTCTTCACTCTTTATTCTTCATTCCTTCATGTTAGTTTGCTCCTTTTCTTTCTTTTCTTTTGGTTTGGCTTGGGATGTTGGTTGCGCAAGGCTTCATATGGTATATAAGACATGGTCCTATAACCAATGTTCACCTTACTCCCATAACACTTATTCTAATACTAATGAAAATTACATTGAAAGGAAGGAAAATAAATCTAACTACACTTACAAGACAAATGTTAGCTAAACACATCATACAACCCAAGAAATTATATGCATAATTTAGAGTTAATATCTCACACATGGGTAGCCAAGTCCACCTGTCCTAATTTGGATTATGCTTACGGGTATAAGCAACCTGCACAGCAAAAACATTTTTATATATTTTTATTACAGCGCCCCTTAAGCACAATTCCTTGTAGAAAATATGTTTAGGCTAAGATCTCCTATCATCCTGCACATACACCCTAACATCCGCCTAAAAATATTACATCAAAAAAAAAATAAAATCATACATCAAACCATAGAGCTAGAAGTGGTTACTTAGTCTAATGTGTGTGCTATTTAGGCTTGTGTGGCATGTTTTAGCTAGGTTTTAAGGTTAAAATTTTCTAAGTGTGAAAGTTTAATTTAGATGGTGGTTTCATTTTAAGTGATTTAATTGACTTGTCAATTTTAGTTGATGATTTGATTTGGTTTGAATGAACTTAAACTAAGCAACTAAGTTTTATGAAGGGAGGAAAAAAGAAGAGAGTTCTCTTTTATCCCTATCTTAAAGCATTTCTATGGTAGATTCATTAATGAATTTCTATTAGTGAGTGATTTATTATGTATTTTCATTAATCCAATGTTTAGACCTTTTCTAAATAGTCCTATTCATTGAGAAAGGCCTCTTAGAATTAGTTAGGGGGGATTACTATCACATAACACACACACATTCAGTTCTTTACACCATATATACCATGCATATGAATAATCCAAAGCATATCTATACATACAATGCAAATCTTAGAACACTTTGATGATGAATGCGAAGATATATGATTTGAGAATTTGGATATCCCATTAATGCATTTCTCTATTATGTAGAAAAAGAGAGAATTTTCTTCCATTAGCTAAATGCACATCCAAATGTATAAAAGTTATAAGTGAGAATGATGCCATTATTTTCTATACTAGGGGCGTAAGGTACAAGACCTACTTAGGGCTACTTAAAGCCTCGCAGCCCCGGGATGTCTAGACTAATATACCACTTTTCTTAAATACATGTAGATGTATAAAAAGAACCAAATGGATAAAGAATTTATGCAAGAAACTATACTTGATTTGATTGTTATGATTTATGTATGTAATATGAAGGTACTCCTGAAGTCTTAGCATAGAGATGCATAGGAGTAGATTTAAGTAGGTGTTGTGTTCTTTTCAATGAACTATATACTTGCAAATCCTATGTAAATCTATGGTGGGAAAAAGAAAGAGACCTTCATAATACACATTTTAGGCTATCATCATATGAAAACTTATAAATATTTATAACTAGCATCACTTCATTTATAATCTTTGATTTATAAGTTTTGAAAAATAATTTTTTGTTTAATAGTGATAATAGCCACTCATATTCTTAATTTTAGCCAACACATGCAATTTGACATAAAAGAAAAACATTTTTTCTTTAATTAATTAGTTTAAAAAAATGAAGAAATGAATGCATGATTTCATATGAAAAATAATATTTAACATGATTGGAAAGAAATAAAGGAATGTAAGCACATGACTTCATTCACCCTAATTAATTCCTAAGGATAACACTACCAAATAAGATTATTTAAAATGAATCAAGATTCTTTAAGGAGATTTTTATTTTTGGATTTGACTTGACTTAGGAAAAGTGAGAAAGGTTTACTAATCCTAACCCATTCCCCATGTGTGATTTGGTTTGGTTTAATTTAGAACAATTAAGTTGGTTTTATATTTTGATTAGGTTAAGGTATGGATGAAATCCATTAATTATCCCTTACCTATACCACTTTAACATAATTATCCAAGTAATTATGAGCTAACATATGATATGCAATCACATGAAAATTAAATCATGTACCTAAGAAATGAAGGGACTTAATGCAATTGGCTCAATTATTGGATAATTAAACTAGAGAGTTTAATTAAGTACTTTTATAACCCTCCTACACATGTAGTTTGATTATAATTTCTTTTGGAATCCTCTTAGGTTATTGAACACCTAAGAATATACCCAAGAATTAAATGATTAAGTTCTGGAATGATTTGGTCTTAAGTTTGATTAATTAAACTAATTAATAAAGTGATTAAGCTATTAATTAATTATAACTTAATTAAGTGTTTATCCAAATGAAATATACTTAGGGGTAAAGATTTGTAAAAGAAGTCCTAATCTCATTCCCTAAGTCCATTCACTATTTCATGATGATTAGCAAGCTAAATTAATGAATTTATCGCTGTTTAACAAGTTAATTAATCCTTTGATTAATTAAGAAAGTGATTATTGTTGAAACAAGCAATTCCCATAATTAATCAAGCAATAAATTCTAAGAAAATCATGGGAGGAAGAGGTCATCCCACTAATTAATCTCAAAAAGTTTAGGGTTAATTGCTAGATTAATTAGAGAGTAATTAGCTTAATTAAATTTCTAATAAAACTTAAATTGAGTTAAAATCAATGTTTAAGATTAATTAGTTTTAATTTTATATTATTCTCCTCTGAATTATCTTTAAAACGAACCTGAGTTTATATTTTTTTAAATTTTTCTACAATTAGTTATAAATTTTGGAAGTTTCACCATTTAAATCAGATTAATTAAGCCTAATTAACCCCTTAATCCCGTTGAGCCACGCGGCGGCTGATGCGACACGCTTTTCATGTGGCACAATAGGATAGGTTATTTAAATTATCACATCTATCGGCTGAGTCAGCTGGTGGCGTACGTGCTTTCTTTACGGGCCATCTGATCTAAGATCGGACGGTCGAGATTAATCCCATGATTTAAGCTTATAATCACAGTGGATCTAATGTGATCTGCTCACAACCATCCATTCCAATCACATGGAATGGACGGTGTGTGATATGTCTCCTCCCGAGCAGTAAGTGATAGATGTTGTCCATCGATTGTCTCTTAATCTGAGCTCACCCGAGCTCGAATGGAGCTCAAATTCATCCCACACCTTTGGGAAAGCACAAGAAATGCATTTAACGGTGGAGATCACATGACTTGAAAATTTCCTTCATAAATGACCAAACAAAATTTATCCTAAGGTCGATTTCAATGGCATACCTCGCGATTATCACCTGCTTCCACGAGGAGGTAGCTTTGTATAGTAGAGAGCTGTTGAAGGAATTAGGTCTCCATTTGAAGTAGATGGTTTAGTTGACCAAGCTTCCCTTTAATGGTAATCGGGCTTGATCGAAGTAGTGCTTCTTGTGGCTTGGAGGCTTGGGAAATGACTTGATCGAGCTCGATGAGGTCCATGGATGATGTGTGCAAGGTTAATTTGATTTTGGTGGAGAATTGGATGAGTTGAGCTTGGGATTGATCTCCCCTATTTTGGCTTTGAGTAAAATTGAAAATGGAAATCAAAAGAACTTGGGAATGACTTGGAAAAGCTTGGGGAGGATTCGATTGAATCTCCTTAGGTCTGAGGAAATGATTCCTTGTGGTTTGAGTGAAAATGAGAGGGGATATATCTCCCCCCTCCTTGGATGGACGGTGAGAGGTTATTTTGCCATTTTTGTTCAATGGCATGGATTAGAGGCATAGTTTGAGCTACAAAACACCCTACATGGGTCATTTTGGGTAGTTGAGTGAAGGAGAGTGGATGCCCATGTGCTAGGTGAGTGCATTTGGTGATCCAAGTGTTCAAATGCCATTAGTGAGGTTAGTTTGGCCTTGGCTTGGATCATGGCTGACCCTCATTTGGTCATGTTAACCACCTCCCTTGCCCATGTGGACCAATGGAAGAATGCCAAGTGGCCTTGAGAGAAATGACCAAATTTCAAGTGAATTTGGTCATAGAATACTTTGACCTAAAGGCAATGTGGTCATTTGGCCATGATTTTGATTTGAGTAGATTTGAAATGATTCAAAAATGGGTTGGGCCAAATTTCAAGTGATTTGGAGTTCATTTGATTTGATTTGGTTCAATTTGATCCATTTAGGTCAAGTTGGGTCAAATTGGGTTAGGTTGACCAATTGGTCAAATTTGATCAAATCATGGGTTAGGTCAAGTTCAAATGATCATTTAGAGCCTATGGGTGTCATTGGTTTGGTTCAATTTGATTTAGTTTTAGTTTTTGTTCATTTAGGTACATTTGGGTCAAATGGGTCAAGTTGAACAATTTGACCCAATTGACCCAATTGGGTTAGGTCATGGGTTGGTTTAGGCTTGGTTGATCATTTGAAATATATTGCAAGCTTTGGTTTGACTTCAAGTTGATTTGACCTTTTGGGTCAAGTTGGGTTCATGGTCAATTGGGCTAGGTTGGGTCTAATTGGTCAATTGAAGCTTTGGTCAAGTTCAACAATCAATTTGGAATGAATTTGACCCATTGGTTGTAATCAATTTGGCTTAGATCAAGATTTGACACATTTTGGCTTTTTTAGGTCAATTTTGGTCAACGTGGGCTAGGAGGGCCAATTGGGTTTGGTCTAGCTCAAGTGAGGGCTTGGTCATGTTTAATAATTGAGTATGGATTGGTTTAGATCAATAATTTCAATCAATTTGGCTCATAGTGCATTTTGGCTAGTTTAGGTCTCATTTAGGCTAAGTGTTGACTTGGTCAAAAGCTAGGTTTATCTTAGTTTGACCTAATTTGAGTGATTGATCATTCTAGGATGATTGTTGATCACAATGTGAGGCATGGGTGGCCTTGGTTCAACTCAATTCGGGTTGGATTAGAACTTGGTTCAAAAAAGGGTTTTTAGGCTACTTTGGGTCAAGTGGACCTAAAAGGGTGAATTAGCTTGATCATGGCTTGATTCAACTTTAGTTGAACTCACATATGAACTTATAATGAAAATATAAATCCAATTGCAAGTGGTTTGGAGTCAAATGGGTTTTAGTTCATTTGACAATTTTAAGTCAAAAGGATGAACATGAGTTTGATTTGGGTTAGTTTGATTTTGGCTTGGTGATTGTAGTTTATGCTTATATTTGGGAATGTGATTGAAGGAGTGATTGTTTAAAGAGAAAATTCAAGGGTTTGGATTGATTTGAGAATGATTTGGCTAAATCCAAGAAATTGGCTTAAATGATATAAATTGGGTTTGGATTTGAGTTTTGAATTTATATTGATTTGATTTTGTCCATTTGAATTTATATTTCATTTATATTTGTGAAGATAAATGAGAATATAAATGATCCATGAGAGAATCATGTGAATTAGGAGTGATTCAATCGTGAATTTGGCCAAGGTAGGTCAAAAAGTTTTAAAAAATGAGTTTTGATTTTATTTGATTAATATTCATTTGATTTGGATGATTTGGATGCTAATTTCATTTATAGTTATGAATACAAATAATCAAATAAGTGATTTATAAATAAATCACTTGGCTTTGGGTTGACTTGAAGGGTTTGGCTAAGCTTATGGATGTGATTCATAAGGTTTAGAAAGGTTTTGGATTTGGAATTGATCATGGGTTTCAATCATCTGGAATTGGAGTTGGATTTGGAATTGATTTGGGATTTGAATCATTTGGGATTGGAATTGAATTTGGAGTTGATTTTGAATTTGAGAAACTCAATTGAGTTGGGATTGATTTGAGATTTGTGAAAATCAATTGAGTTGAAATTGATTTGAGATTTGATTTGGATTGGTTTGAAGGAATGCACATAGGCTGGATTTGAGCTATAGGGTAAGTGGTTTCCTTAATTCCCTAGTGCATAGCCTAATCCTATGATAAACCCTTCTAAGTCTCTAGAGTTAGGTTAAGCGTTCACCTAATCACTAGAAGTGTCTCAAGACTAAAGAACTCTTAGTGTCTAGAGGAGTCCTATATCTAAGATAGAAAAGTTGAGAGCTCACTCCAAAAGTGAGGTCAATAAATAATCAAAGAATTGGTCATTTCAAAAAGGAGACAGGAAGAGCTTAAATAGAAAGAGTTCTTAGAGGATTCCAATAAAGAATAAGTAGAAAGCACACATGATATTAGGAAGCCTAGTGAGTGCTCTAGTCTATCCTATAGTGAGACTTTATATTTTTGAAGGAGAAAATATTTTCTTATTTGAGTTAAAATTTTATTAGAATGCTAGGACTTAAATTCTAGCAACACAAGATTGTGGAAATGCTTAATAGGCGAGGACTTATATTCATAGAAAAAGAGAAACATGAAGCCTCTGAACCTATATCTAGAGTTCTCTAGGACAAGCTTAGAGCTCGACCTAATTCTACTTGGGGGAATAAGATATATTGGTTCACTTCCACTAGAGAGAGTAGACCGATCCGACTTTTCTGGACTTACAACTGCCTAGGGTGGCCCCTAACACCTCCTATGATTTTAAAACCATGTGGGTCATTCATATGTAAATGCAAGATAGCTAGGTTGTTGTTAATTAGAAAAGAGTCTAAAATCCTAAACTCACTCCCTAAGAGACTACATCATGATTGGTGTGAACATTATGACCTAAACTAATGTAATAAAATTTACATATTTTTATTTCATTTTTGACTCATCATTTTGGACTCAAGCTTGCGAGGATTTATGCCTAAATGTATGATGAAAGTAGATTATTTAGATAGAATGAGTGTTCTCCCTTACAAGGGGTTGCCCTCACAAGTCAAGCATGTCCCTTATCATGCAAGAGTGGAGATCCCCTATCTTCAAGAGTGAGACAATATGATATGTATGGTGTGATAATATACAACATTGAGCTAAAGGGTTGCTAAATCTTTTATTTATCTTGATTATAAACTTAGGCTTTAAATTAAGGTTATGAATTGATTAAGATTTAATTTATGAATTATTAATGAGACTAGAAAAATTAATTTTATCATTGAGAGCCTATCGCATCTAGGTCATACATCAAATCATCACATTATAAAAAATCTATGAAAATTATGTGATTTATATTGGGCAATATAAACACAACAATTAAACATTGTAATTTCTTAAAGAATAAAAGGTCGGTGCGGCCAGGTACCGCTGTATACCCTAGGAAAAAAAATTGGGTAGCCAAGCTCTACCCTTATACAACCCCGATTACAATTAAATGAAATAAATACTACGGGGGTCTTCAATTCTTATTATTCTTTTCTTCTTTAGATTAGCTTGCTTCAAGCTTCACAAGGCCTCCCAAATCTATGCCGTCTAGCCACTGCTCATCCTAAACTCCACAGTACTAATTCTAGTCCTATTGCAAAAATTATATTTTTATATAAATGAAAATCTAACTACACCTATAAAATAGAGATTAGTATATGTTAAGTAAAGTTTATTTGTTGATTGTTTTTATTTTAGTTTGAAAAGGGGAACTCTTATTTAACAAAATACGAATATGTTAAATGGAGTTCAATTATATTTAGATTTTAGTTTTGAAATGAAACTCTCATTTAACAAATATGGGTATGTTAAATGGAGTTGATTGTTTGATTTTGCTTTGAAAATGTGCTTTTGAAAAGGGTTTTGATGATGTATATTTGATTTTGATTTTAAATAGAAACCTCATTTAAAAATTTTAAATATGTTAGATGAGGGTTAATTATTACTTTCGAAAAGAAGTTTGAAGATTTCTTTTTATATTTTGCAAATTTTTTTATGTGAAATTTAATTTCAAAATGATTTTGTTTTAAGAAAGTGCTTTTGAAAAGTTTTGCAAAAGACTTATTTTACTTTAAATTTTATTTAAAATTTCTTAAATATGGGATGAACCTTGCTTCACCAAGCTAGTGGTAAGGAGGTTCTAAATTTAGTTATCTACTTCCTTGAATTAATTTATTTTTACCTATTGGGGGACCCAATAGAGGTTTCAAGATCTGCATGGAGTGAGGTCCTAAAACCTAAAGGATGTTGGTTAGTTTTACTTAAGGATGAAATAAGCTAAGTGCCAATGAAAAAAAGATAGTCTTGGGCTTATATAAAATATAAGTCCACTATCGATGCTTGGAGATAATAATTATCTACTAAAGATGGAGAGAGGAAGTATCCCTAGCGGAGTCGCCAGAAAAAGCTGTGGTGTTTATTTTTGAATGTGTATGGGAGGACACCACACAAATCGTCGGGGGTACTTAATTGAATGATTGGGTATGACATTGAGGTATGATGTACTATCTCAAAAGATAGAGGCATCACCCTTCAATGGACTTAATCACCTAATAAGGACTTCTATGGCATGATGGGTCTTCGAATACAAGATTTTTTCCCATGTTTATGGATGAATAAGCGGGGATTTATTATTAAATCGTTCTAAAGTTCCTTATGGAGGCTAGCCTCCATAGTTAATTACATCTTAGAGAATGAAATTTCCTAAGAATACTCTCGATTAAAGTAGACAATTTGGATCTCCAATGATTTAAAGGCTAGACTATCAAAGGATTGGTTATACTTGGAAGATCAAATAGGAAAGTTCAAGGAGAAAACTTATTTTGGAATCCAAAGGGAAAAGTAGGAAAATGCTCATAATACTAAGAAGCATAGTGAGCATTTCAATTTATCCAATAATTGAGCTTTATATATTTGAAAATGAAGAGACTTATATATTTTGAGTTGAGATTTATTAGATTACTAGAGCTTATAATCTGCTAACACAAGGTTGTGGAGATGCCTAAGAGGTGAGGATTTATGCTTGTAGCCCGAAGGAAACAGCTACCTCATATCCTAAATGTAGGGAGCCTTAGCACAAGCTAAGCCATGACCTAAATCTAAGAAAAAATGGGCATAAGGTTTACCTCCACAAGGGAGGACAAATTTCCACTTCAGACTTACAACACTTAGGGTGGCAGCCAGAAAACTCCTCCTACAATTCAAAACTATGTAGTCCAGTCTTATGAATTGCAAGATAGCTAGGGTAGTTATTTGATTTGAAAGGGTCTAAAAGTCCTAAACCCACTCCCTAAGAGACTAGAGCATGAGTGGCATGAGTAATGACTTAATCTAATACAAAATCTTTTCAATTTTTTTTTAAAAATTTTGACACTTCATTTTGACATAGGCTTTAGGATTTTTTTCCCTAAATGCATGATGAAATAAGGTTGTTGGCTAAATCAATGAGAGAAGAGGGTGGTAACCACCACAAGGGATGCCCTCACAGGTCATGCATTCTCCTATGCAAGGATGGAGATCCCCATGTTCAAGGAAGAAGGAATATGATATGCATGATGTGAGACATACAACATTCAGCTAAGGGGTTGCTAAATCTTTTAATTAACTTATTTAATGCCTAGGCTTTATGGTGAGGTTATGAGCTATTTAAAAATTTAATTATGAGTGATTAATTAGGGTAGAAAGATTAATTTTTTATCCTAAGAGCCTAATGTATACATACCACATATTAAAGCATCAAGCATTTAAGAAACTATGAAGAACATGCTATTTCTAGTGCCCAAACAAAACAAATCACCAAACAATTTTATAAGCTAACATAAAAGAATAACAGGCTTGTGTGATCGGGTACCTCCGAACAACCCGAGAAGAGAAGATGGGTAGCCGAGCTTTACACTTATACAACCCGGAACATAAATAAATAATTATAATTACAGTAAGTGAATGCTATGGGGGGTCTTCATTTCTTCATTCTTCATGTCTTCATGCATCTTCCCTCTCCTTTGATTTGGTAGACTTCAAGGCATCACATGGCACCCTCAGGACAAAGCCTTCTATCCAATGCTCATCCTAATCCCTCATAACACTAATCTTAATTCCTAATGCAAAATTACATTAAAAATAGGAAAGGTAAATATAACTACACCTATAAAACAAGTGTTAGCTAAACACACATACAATTCCAAATAGTTATATGTGTCATTTGGACTTAGCACCCTGCACATGGGTAACCAAGTATATATGTCCTAACTTGGATTATGCTTAAGGGTTTAAGTAACCTGCAAAGAGAGCATTTATATTTATTTTCTAGTAGCCCTTTAAGCACAATCCATTATAAAAATATGATTAGGCTAATATCGACCTAACATCTAGTCTAAAATAATACATCTCAAACTAAAATATACATCACACCATGCACCATCCTAACGTAGAGCTAGAAGTGGTGACTTAATTCTAATGTGTGTGTATTAAGTCTTGTGTGGTATGTCTTGCTAGGCATTAATGTTTTATTTTTCTAAGTGAAGAAAATATTCAAATTATTATGAAGGTTAGTCTCACTTTAAGATGTTTAATTAATTTGTAAATTTTAGTTTATAGTTTTTTTGCTCCTTTTTCTTTAAAAGCAAGTAAGTGTTATAAAAAAAGAATAATGGTCATCCTCTTCCATCCCTACCTTAAGCCATTTTTTAAAACATATTATTTCATTTAGTTCCCTTTAGTGAATGACTTATTATATAATTTTTAATTAATCCTAAGTTTAGGTTAACTTTAAATGACCTTATTCAATATGAAAGGCTTATTGACCTCACTTTTGGAGTGAACTTTCAAATTCTCCATCTTAGACATATGACTACTCTAAGCACTAAGAGTTCCTTAGTCTTAAGACACTTATAGTGATTAGGTGAACACTTAACCTAACCCTAGAGACTTAGAGGACTTGCCTACCCTATAGCTTGAACCAAATCCTTGCTTCCTTCTTTCAAATAAATTCCAAATTCAAATCAATTCCAAATTCAAATTAATTCCAACTCAACCGATTTTCTCATATCTCAAATTAATTCCAACTCATTTGATTTTTCTCAAATCCAAATCTAACCAAAAATCCAACTTATGCTCTTTCAAGTCAAATCCTTGAACTTAACTTTAGAAAATCATTCCAAACTCAAAAGATTTTCTCTTAACCCATTCATTCTCATTTATATTCACAAATATAAATGGAATATAAGTTCAAGTAACCAAAACTAAATCCAAAATCTAACCAAAATTCAACTTGCATCTTTTAAGCTAAATCATGGAACTTAGCCAAATCATTCTCAAATCAATCCAAACCTTTGGATTTTCTCTTCAAACAATCACTCCCTCAATCACATACACAAATATAAACATAAACTACAATCACCAAACCAAAATCAAACTAACCCAAGTCAAATCCATGTTCACCCTTTTGACTTGAAATTGTCAAATGAACCAAAACCCATTTGACTCCAAATCACTTGCAATTTAATTTATATTTTCATCATAAGTCCATATGTGAGTTCAACCAAACTCAAGTCAAGCCTTGATGATGCCAACTAACCTATTTAAGCTCACTTAACCCTAAGTGACCTAAAGGACCTTTTTGAGAAAAATTCAAATCCAACCCAAATTACATTGAACTAAGCCCATCTAAGCCTCACATTGTGAGCAATAATCATCCTAGGATGACCAATCACTCAAATTGGGTCAAACCAAGTCAAACCTAGCCTTTGACCAAGTCAACACTTAGCCCAAATAAAATCTAAACAAGCAAAAATTCACTATAAGCCAAATTGATTGAAACCATTGATCTAAACTAATCCATAATCAATGATTGAACATGATCAAGCCATTAATTGAGCCAAGCCAAGCCTAATTGGCCACTTGACCCAAGTTGACCCAAGTTGACCTAAAAAGTCAAAATGAGTCAAATCTTGATCTAAGCTAAATTGATTGCAACCAGTGGTTCAAATTCTTTCCAAATCACTTATTGAACTTGACCAAAGCTTCAATTGACTAATTAGACCCAACCTAGCCCAATTGACCATTAACCTAACTTGACCTAAAAGGTCAAATCAACTTGAAATCAAATCAAAATTGATTAAAACCAAAGCTTGCAATACATTTCAAATGATCAACCATGCCTAAACCAACCCATGACCTAACCCAATTGGGTCAAATGGGTCAAATTGGTCGACTTGACCCATTTGACCTAAATGAACTCAAATGAACCAAAACCAAATATAAACCAAATTGAACCAAACCAATGACACCCGTAAGCTCCAAATGATCATTTGAATTTGACCTAACCCATGGTTTGACCCAATTTGACCAATTGGTCAACTAACCCAATTTGACCCAACTTGACCTAAATGAATCAAATTGAACCAATTCAAACCAAATGAACTCAAAATCACATGAAATTTGGCCTAACCTATTTTTGAATCATTTCAAAAGCCCAAATTAAAATCATGGCCAAATGACCATTTTGCCTTTAGGTCAAAGGGTATCCTATAGGTCAAATGGTGTTTGTCTCTCATCGCTCGCGAAGGAGAATGATCACCCACCGTTCATTCCATGTGATTAGAATGGATGATTATGATTAGACCACGCGATTAGTCCCTTTAATTTATGCATAAACCACGGGATTAATCCTGGCCATCCTATCTTAGATTAGATGGCCCGTGGAGAAAGCGCGTCCACCGTCGGCTGTCTCAGCAGTGGATGTGACAACTTAAATAACCTATCCTGTCGCACCATGTGGAAAGTGCACCGCGTCAGCCACCACATGGTCTAATGGGATTAAGGGGTTAATTAGGCTTAATTAATTCATTTTCAATGTTGAAACTTCTAAAATTCACAACTAATTATAAAAAAAATCTTAAAAATACAAACTCAAGTTCATTTTAAAGATAATTCAGAGAGGAATAATAACAAATTAAAATTAATTAATTTTGAATAGTGATTTTAGCTCAATTTGAATTTTATTGAAATATAATTAGGCTAATTACTCCTTAATTACTCTTAATTACTTCAATAATTAATTTCAAACTTCCGAAGGTTGATTAGTGGGATGATCTCTACCTCCCATGATTTTTCTTGAATTTATTGGATTAATTAGGAGAATTGTTTGATTCACCACTAATCACTTTCTTAATTAATTAAATGATTAATTAACCTATTAAATAGTGATAAATTCATTAATTAAGCTTGCTAATCTTCATGAAACAGTGAATAGGCTTAGGGAATGAGATTATAATTTCTTTTCCAATCTTTTTCCCTAAGTTTATTTCATTTGGATAAACACTTAATTAATTTGCAAATTAATTAATGGATTAATCACTTCATTAATTAATTCAATTAATCAATTTAAAAAATCAAATCATTCCAAAGCTTAATCACTTAATCTTGAGTAGATCCTTAGGTGTTCAATAAACTAAGAGATTTCAAAGAAAATTATAATTAAACTACATATGTGGGATGGTTATGAAAGTACTTAATCAAACTCTTTGGCTTAATTAATCAATAATTATGAGCCAATTTCATTAGGCCCCTTTATTTCTTAGATGCATTTGCTGATTTAAATTCCATGTGGTTGCATATCATATGTTGGCTCAGAATTACTTGAATAATTATGTTAAAGTGGTATAGGTAAGGGTAATTAATGGATTTAATTCATACCTTAATCAAAAATATAAAATCAACCTAATTGTTCTAAAATTAAACTAAACCAACTCACATATGGGGGAATGGATTAGGACTAACAAACCCTTTTCATATTTCCTAAGTCAAATCAAATCCAAAAATAAAAATCTCTTTAAAGAACTTTGATTCATTTTAAATAATCCCCTTTTATATGATTATTCTTAGGAAGTAATTAGGGTGAATGATGTCATGTGCCTATCCCTTTATTTCTTTCTGAGCATGTTAAATATTATTTTCCATATGAAATCATGCATTCATTTATTTTGAAAAATTAATTAAATAAATTGTTTCCTTTTATGTCAAATTGCATGTTTTGGCTAAAATTAAGAATATGAGTGGCCATTATCACAATTAAACAAAAAATTATTTTCAAAACCTATAAATCAAAGATTATGAATGAGGTGATGCTACTTATAAGTACTTATAAGTTTGCATGTGATTATAGCCTAAGATGTGTATTATATTATTTCATTTTCTTCTCTTAACATGGATTTGAATAGGATTGACAAAGTGTATAATTCATTTGAAAAGAATACAACACTTGCTTAAATCTATTCTTATGCCTTTCTATGTTATGACTTCAGAAGGATCTTCACATTTACACATGTAAATTATACAACCAAATCAAACACAATCTTTTGCATGGTTCTTCATCCATTTATTTCTTTTTGTACATTCACATGTATTTAATAAAAGTGGTATATTAGTCTGGACATCTCGGGGCTACGAGGCTTTAAGTAGCCCTAAGTAGGTCTTGTACCTTATGCCCCTAGTGTAGAAAATAATGGCGCTGTACTCACTTATATCTTTTATACATGTAGATGTGCATTTAATTAATAGTTGAAAAGAGTATCTCTTTTTTACATAATAAAGACACACATCAATTGAATATCCAAATTCTCAAATCATATCTCTTAGCATTCATCATCAAAGTATGTTAAAATTTGCATTGCATGTATAGGTATGCTTAGGATCATTCATATGCAATGACATACATGGTGGAAAGAAATGAATGGGTGTGTGTTATGTGATAGTAATTCACCTTAACTAATCCTAAGAGGCCTTTCTTGTTGAATAAGATTATTTGGAGTAAATATAAACTTAGGATTAATAAAAACACATAATAAAACATTCACAAAAGGAAATCCATTAATGAATCTACCTTAGAAATACTTTAAAGTGGGGATGAAGGAGAGTTCTCTCCTCTTGCCTTCTCTTCATAACATTTAGTTGCTAAGTGTAGGTTCATTTAAACCAAATCAAATCACCAACTAAAATTGACAAATCAACTAAATCACTTAAACTAAAACCACCATCTAAATTGAATCTTTCACACTTAAGAAAATTCCAACCCTAAAGCCTAGCTAAGACATGTCACACAAGCCTTAAAAGGCACACACATTACTAAGTCACTATTTTTAGCTCTATGTTAGGGTGGTGCATGGTTTGATGCCTGATTTTATTTTGTGATATAATGTTATTAGATTGGATATTAGGGTGTATGTGTGTAGACTGGATGATAGGACAATCTTAGCCTAATCATGCATCTACTGGGGATTATGCTTAAGGGGCACTGTAATAAAAATATAAAAGTTTTTGCTGTGCAGGTTGCTTATAGCCCTAAGCATAATCCAAATTAGGACAAGTGGGCTTGGTTACCCATGTGTGGGGTGCTAAGTCCAAATTATTCATATAACTGCTTGGGTTGTGTGGTATGTTTAGCTAACCTTTATTTTGCAAGTTTAGTTAGATTTACTCTTCCCATTTTGATGTAAATTTTGCAATTAAGATTTGGAATGAATGTTATGGGGAATTAGGATGAACATTGGTCATAAGACCAAATCTTATGCACCATGTGAGGCCTTTGGAGCAACCATATTCCGATCAAGCCAAAAAAAAGAAAGAAAAGAAGCAAACCAAAATGTAGAGTGAAGGATGAAGAATGAAGACCCCCATAACATGAATTCCTTTCAATTGTAATTATTCATTTGTATTCCGGGTTGTATAAGGGTAGAGCTCGGCTACCCATTTTCTTTTGGGTTTGTGCGGTGGAACCCGACCACATCAGCCTCTTATTCTTTTGTGCTTATAAATTGATTGATGTTTTGTTTATGATTGTGCAATTAAGATGGCATGATTTTTCTAGTTTCTTCATTGTTTGATGAATGGTCTAGATGAGATTAGGCTTTTAGAGAAAAATAAATTTTCTATCAATTAATTAACTCAAAATTAAATTAAACAACTCATAACCTCACCTAAAGGATAAGACATAAATCTGGACAATAAAAGATTTACCAACCCATTACTTGGATATTATATGTCTCACATTATGCATAAATCATATTGCTTCACTCTTGCTAATAGAGGGATTTCACCTTAGCCAGAGAAAATGGCTTGACCATTGAGAGCCATAGTGGAAACACACCTCCTTCTTTCTGATTTTGTCCATAATCAATCTTCTCATGCATTAGGCATATGAAATCCCATAGCCCGTTTCAAATAACAATGTCAAAAAATAAAAAATAAAACATAATAAAATTTGCATTAGATTAGGTCATTGTTCATGCCCTTTATGATCTAGTCTCTTAGGGAGTGAGTTTAAGGACTTTATCTCCTTTCTAATATAAATAATAGCCTAACTAACTTGCAAAGCATATGACTTGCCTACATGTATTTAAAATTGTAGGAGGAGTTAGTTGGCGGCCACCTTCAGGCAGTTGTAAGTCCAATAGTCGAGCAGTTTATTCTCTCTTATGGAGGTAAACCATATTCCCATTTTTGTCTTATATTTAGGTCATGTTTTGCCCCTCGCCAAAGATCCCTAGATTTAAGATCTGAGGTTATCATTTCCCTTCGTGAGCTACGAGCATAAATCCTCACCTCATAGGTATTTCTACAATCTTGTGTTGTAGAATTGTAAGCGTTAGATTTCTAATAGAAATTCAACTCAAATATATAATTCCCCTCAATTTCAAAAATATAAAGTCCAATCATAGAATAGTTTGGGATGTTCACTAGATTTCCTAGTATCATAAGCATCCCTTACTCATCTCCTTTTGGTCCCAAAAATAACACTTTTCTTTTGCTCAAATATCACTTGATTTTCTAAAAATAACTAATTGATTGATAGTCCTATCTTTGAAATCTTTAGAGACAATGACCATTTACCTTAATCGAGAGTATTCCTAAGGAATCTCATTCTTTAGGATGTAATTAACTATGGAGGCTTACCTCCATAGGAAATTTAGCGAACCTAGTTTAAATAAACTCAACTTTACTTTTCATGTAAAATAAGGGAAAGATCTCTGGTACATTAGAAGACCCATTATCCTTAGGAGTCCTTATTAGATGATTAGGTCCATTGTAGGATGGTGAATTCTATCTCTCGAGATAGTACATCATTCCTCGATGTCATACGCGATCATCCTAATAAGTACATCTGTGGATCTATGTGGTGTCACTCACAATCAACCAAAAATAAAAACACCATAGTAATCTTTCTAGAGACTCCATTAGGGAGGGTTCCTCTCTCCATCTTTGGTAAATGATCATTTTCTCCAAGTATCAATAGTGGATTTGTAGTTCATACGAGTCTGAGACTATCCTTCTTTTTCGTTGACACTTTGCTCATTTCATTCTTAAGCTAAGCTAGCCAATATCCTTTAGGTTTTAGGACCTCAACCTCATTTAACAATCTTCAAGATTGCTACATGTAGGATCTTTTCAAAATCAAAATCAAGAAGAAAAATCATCTTTCAAAAAGCACATATTTGAAAATGAAGACCCTCATTCAATATATCAAATTTATGGAAAAGATCTCATTCAAATAAAATTACATCATAAGATGAAATCACCAAATATATATCATTATATTAGATCTTTTTTCAAAAACAAATTTAAAAATAAGCATCTTAATTCAATATGTCCAATTTTGAATAGAGGCTTCATTTCCAAATAAAACCACACCATTTGAAACTCCACTCACACATTCCACATGTTTTAAGTTGGAATTTCTTCTTTTAAGCAATAATCACACAAAAAAAATTTCACCTTTGAAAAATAAAATGATTGACTTCCATTATACATACCCAAATTTGTTAAATAGAAATCTCCTTTTGCAAAAGTCATGGAAATCAAAATACATTGGAATTCCATTTGACATACCCAAATTTGTCAAATGAGTTTCATTTTCAAAAGAAAATTGAAAATAAATAGGATTCTATTTAACACACCATATTTTGGACTTTATTTAGCATACATAAATTTTCTAAGTAAAGATCCCATTTTCAAAACCAAAATAAAAATCAAGCACATTTGGACTTTATTTAGCATACACAAATTTGCTAAGTAAAGATCCCATTTTCAAAACCAAAACAAAAATCAAACACATTTGGACTTTATTTAGCATACACAAATTTGCTAAGTAAAGATCCCATTTTCAAAACCAAAATAAAAATCAAATACATTTGGACTTTATTTAGCATACACAAATTTGCTAAGTAAAGATCCCATTTTCAAAATCAAAATAAAAATCAAACACATTTGGGCTTTATTTAGCATACACAAATTTACTAAGTAAAGATCCCATTTCTAAAATTCACACATGATACACATCTTGGGCAAATAAGAAAATGAAGAAAATTATTTTCAAACATCTCATCTAGCATACCCAAATTTGCTAAATGAGTAAATCCCAACATCAAATCTAAAACAAAATCAATTGACCTTCTATTTAACATATCAAATTTGTTGAATAAAGGGTCTCCAAACATGAAATCAAACTCAATTATGAACTAATGGAAGCATCAAAAGTCTCTCCAAAATATTTTGAACCCATTTCAACATACACAAATTTGTTGAAGTGGGTTCTAAACTCAAATAAACTCAAAAGTTCTCCTTCAAAAATCTCTTCTAAATTTAATGAGCCCCACTTAACATATTCAAATTATTGAGTGTGGGTTTAAACTCTAAATCAAATCTAAAAAGTCAACCAAGGCAAAAAATCTAATTTGAGTTTGTTTTCAACAATTGCTGAATTCCAGTTCAATCTCAGTAAGCTTTTCTCTGTTCAAGTATAGTGCAAATGGACTCTCAGAAGTATGTGTTCACCTTTCCTTTTGGGATGGATTTGGCCTTAGATCTAGCTAACCTCCCCTAAATGATTTTTCTCATCTAATACACTTTGGCCTAGGATTCAAGGGGGCCAAGATTACTTGTGAGGGAGCACCACCCTGCTATAGCAAGAATGTGGTGGGCGTAAACCGTCATCCATGTTGAGATGCAGTTAGATTTTGAGTTTCCCTCACCAAAGAGGAAGGCGGTAGATATTTCTGCAGTAGCTGCAATTTCAGTGCTTGCACAGTCAATTGTTCCCATCACTACCCAAGTGCGGGCTAATACCCACTCACTGGCTTCTTCCAAGGGGAAGGCTACCTTATCTTTAGGGATAGTCTCTCCTACCTATGAGATAGGGTCTAGCTCCGCATGCCCACCAGCTTAGTGTCATAATAGTAAGATCAAGCAGCATCATGAGCACATTGCTAAGGAGATGGAGACATTGTCTCACACTGCAGTAGAGAAGTCACCTAGAGTAGTCTCCCCTTTGCCCACTAAGAAAAAGTTCCATCCTCTTTTCAGTTCTAATGGAGAGGAAGATGTTAGAAGGATTACAGTATCACCTCTACCTGTAGTTTATTATGAGGCTCCTATCAGAGATAGGAGGAGGTCATGGGCCTTAGACGCTTCTATGTTGGTAGGCTTCTGATGGTCGAGTCCAAAGCCCAATTTGATCTAGACTCAATCATTCCTCGTAGCGTAGGCAAGCATATCCATCAGGAGAGGGCTAGAGAGGCTCGTGCATTAGTTCATGATACTAGAGAGAGGAAGGCACGCCGCCAGCCTCCACTCTCATAGATTTCTCGATCGCACGCACTAGTACCATAGCATTATATTGACCAGTACTTCCCATCACGTGAGGAGAGTTCCTGCATAGAAGGAATCAGTGTTGTCTCCATCACACCGCTATACTCCATGATCGCCATCGCTAGTACAAGTTCCATCTTCCACTATTTTATTAAAAGCCCTGAAGGAAGCATCAGGGGAGAAGAAAGCCCCACTAGTGATCCGGCTATGGCCAAGGGATCCCATTTCATCTACACCGTGAGCGAGAAGCTCTCTGCCGACCTCTACTTAGTGAAGAGGGAGTGGTGACCTCGTAGCATCGTAGTCATGCCATCACCACCACCACCTCAGCAGATCATGAACATAGCAGTAGTAGAGGGAGAAGAAGATAGTTCTATTGTGCCAATGGAGATAGATCCTCCTAGGAGAAGCACTCCACCCACATCGGGTGACAGTCATGAGCATATATCCTCCAGTGAGCATAGCCCTCATAAGATTAGCACTCTGATAATAGGGGAGGTCAGATGTATCTCTGTTCATGAACACGATCTCACCACCGATCAATCATGATAATTTATGCCTGGATAGTTGGACCGCTCCTTGGATGATATCGTAACACATTCACCGAGAAGAGAAATCAGGGTAATTAGTATGAAAAGAGGAGAAGGTTAGCTTTGACCCCAACAAAGATGATTTATTGGAAGACTCGATAGAGGTGCATATGGTTGACACTAGTGGGTCTCTCCTTCGGGATCACCAGAGTTTGGAAGGTGCTGAGGCCGAATAGGATGATACAACCTATTCGACCCAACACCTCCTTCAATAACTCAAACAAAAGGATGAGCAGATCGATAAGATGGGATAGTGGCTTGAAGATTTGTTAGCGGCAGTCCTAGTACTTCAGAATCAAGCCCTAGCAGTACATTCTACCATTGTGGAGACTGGTCAGCCTGAGTTATTACATGTCCTAGATTAACCTAAGAGTTCACCTCCGGTAGAGTAGAATGGCACTAGCTTGTGTAGAAAGGTAGTGGACAGTACCTCCATACAAGAAAAAGATATCAAATTCATGGTTGAACAATAATTGAGGGAATCGCTGATGTAAGCTCGAAGTGGTTCATTAGTTCCAAAGGGTAGACCCTACCTAGAGGAATTTGATGCTATCCAATATCCTAAGGGTTTTGTGCCTTCTTATTTTAAGAGCTTTGATGGCAGTGAGAACCATTGCCGATATAGCACTTTAGGCCAAGCTATCATCGCGATGCACTATTGTTCCATCTCTTTGTCGTAGTTTAGCCATAGCTTTTGATTGGTAAGTGAACTCCCAACCCAATGAAGACTTTCGACTTGGAGCAACTCTTTGTTAAGAAGTTTGCTAGAGCTCAGCAAAGGATAACTATGGTCGATCTCGTTGTATCACAATAACACCCCGATGAGTCCCTCATCGATTATATTCTTAGATGATGCAATTTGAGTTTGAAATGTGAACCGCAGCAGTATGAATATCACACTATTAAAATTCTATTAAAAAGTATTCATGGCCCGGTCGCCTTAATGCTTAAAGGTTTCACCATCAAGACATTTGAGATGCTAATCAACAAGGCGGCTAGTCTACAAGGAGAGGCCAAACAGTTACCTTTTCAAGATCATTCATCAAAGATAAAGCTATAAAAAGCCTATGAGAAGAAGCCAGGGGCAGTAGCAGCATTGGATAAGGGGAGCAATCGAGCAAAGATCAGTATGAGAGACCTCTAGCTCTATAGCTGTCACTTCCACCTCCTTTACCACCGCCTTGGCCATTTTATTGGCTCACCTCCTCTCGCCACACCTCCTTCCTCTCTCAATCATACTCAACAGCAGATACATACACCCCCCATATCATCCACTCTTTTGGATAAATTAAACAAAACTTATTTATTTAAGAGGGAGGTAGTCAAAAAAATCTTTAAGAACCTCTTAAAGAAATCTTATTTTCAGCTACCTAAGCCTAGAAAGCCAAAGGAAGTGGGCAGGAGTAATGATCCTAACTTTTTCCCCTACCACATGCTAGGCCATATTTTGGAGGATTGCTTCATATTTAAGGACTGGCTTGAGCATATCTACAAGTTAGGTGCTATAGTTATCTCGAAGGAATATCTAGTAGAAAAATATCCAATTCTATTAGGGTAATCCTTGGGGATACATGTGATCCTCTAAAAAATAGAAGAACGTTGGGATATCTCTTTATCCCGAACCTCAAAAAAGATTATTTCTAAAATCAAGAAACTTTCCCTACAGGTGTCTGAGGCAACTCGAACCTCCAACATCAAGGAAGGTTTGTAAGTTGCCAAAGACAACTTAAGGAAAGTGGGAGCTCAGCAGTAGTAGCATCAACCCATACTTGCCCGGGATAGCCAAGTAGCGCAACCATTGACTGAGTCCAGCCTCCATCCCACCATTTCAGCTACTACTTCAGCCGACACTTCTACTTCAGCTTCTTCTTCTTCTAGTAGACATTTTGTATCAGCGAAGGAGGGCATCAAATCCCTCACCCCACTTACTTTACTAAATTTCTACTATGTACCTCCTTTTAAATCTAAGAAATCAAGGAATAAAGCTAGTTTGAATTGCATATGTGTCTTCTGATGGGTTATCTGATTCTACTCCTTTAGAAAACTCTTCAAGTCTAAATAATTATAACAACTCCGATCATCCTCTTTCTGATTCAGAAATGGACTTTCCTTTTTTGAATACTATGGATTCCCCTCTTGAGATAGACCTAGAATTATCTAATTCTGAGGGTCCTATATAGGAGAAGCTGTAAGTATGCCTAATGAGCAGGTAGAATCTTCCACTAACCCGCCACAAGAGGTCACCAAAGTTAACCTCCGTAGTGGCAAGGTTCTACCTCCTAGGGTAGCACCTCAAGATAAGGGAAAATAAGTCATTGGTACCAACGAGCAAGAAGCCCCTCCACAGGATTCTCCACCTATGGATATGCTTGTGGAGGATCAGCCCAAAGTTGATTATAATGTCCTCGCTCACCTAAGAAAGTTGCCAGCTAAGTTAAGCATATATGATGCACTTATCTTATCCAAAGAGATGATGGAATCATTAATCAAGGCTCTTCTTAATCCAGAGATATGCTTAGCTCTGTTGACCACTATTGGAGAGGAGGCACATTATGCAAGAGAAGCCCAGCGAGTCACATTTACCAATGAAGACTTTCTTCTAGGGGACATTGAGCTCAACCGTCCCTTTTACATCGTAGTGGATATGGGTAGATTCAGACTCTCTTGGGTGTTGGTTGATCCAGGTGCATCAGTGAATATTATGAGCTTGAAAACCCTTGCCTATTTAAAGAGTGACATCTCTGCACTCCGAGGAGATTGGATGATGTTGAGAGGATTCAATGAATAGGGTGAGAGGGCTTTAGGCTCCATAGTGTTACCTTTGAAAGTAGATGACTAGAAGGCTGAAGCTAAGTTCTATATAATTGATTTGAATACATCATTCACTGCTTTGGTCAGTAGGCCTTGAATACACTAGAACAAGATGATTTCATCCTCCCTTCATCAGTACATCAAGTTTCAAAAAGATGGAATCGAATACTATGTCAAAGGGGATGAAAATCCATTTTCAGTTAGAGAATTCAAAATATATGAAGATGTGACCTACTATTTTCCTCAAAATCAAATGTCTATTCTCACAAACTTGGTAAAATCAAATACAAAAGAAAAAGAAAAAGAAGAAAGAGAAAAAAAAGAAAAGATAAAGGAAAGTATAAGTGCGCGAGAAAAGAACACCGAGGAAGAGGTAGAGCCCCATGTTACATTCCACCCACAGTCCATTCCACCATACGAACACATGGGAAGAATGACTAGACCTCCACCAGGTAGAGGCAGAGGTAGATATAGAGGCAATTATAGAGGTGGAAGACCCCTGGTTGGCAACCAGCCAATAGGGGTTATGTTCCCATTCACAGGATTACTCCTGCTATTCATATAGACTTGGAATCCAGCTCAGAGGATGAGTCTCATGTGATTAGCACACCAGCTAACCCCTCCCAACATGTCTCATTGGCAGTGACACTTGAGCCAGACAGTGATGAAAACCAAGCCTCCAAGCAAAGCATGAATGTATTTGAATCATAATTATGTAAAACTATTAGGCAACAGTTGGGAACTTTGGCTCTAACCTCACTTTCTTCTAAAAAAATTGAAGGTTTAGTAGTTAAGAAAGCCCCTAGGTCTTCCATGGATGTCAAGCCAAAGAAATTCCTATTGGGATCATCATCCTCAAGTCTAGAAGTTGATGTAGAATTTGAGGATAATTCATATAATGATTTAATGGAATTATCTTTTGATTGGTACTCGCCTTGTGTTCATAATCTTGCAAAGAAATATTTGATTCCTTATACATGGTCCAGGCATAGGTCGAGTATTTCAAGAAGCTATAGAATAATAAAGGTAGGGATGCACAATCTAGACCAGACTAGGATTCGGTACAGTGGGTCCAGTCGACGATGATGGTTACTGCTTAGTTATCACCAATCATCTGGAGTCTGACAGGATCTTCTCAGCCCACATTAACTCTTATGAGGAAGTGTGTTTAGAAATTTCAGATGATCCTAACGATCTCCAAATCAAATATGCACCTCCAAAATTTGAAGAGGAAATCCATTTAACTATTGACAAGCTCAAAGAAATCAACCTTGGGACAGAAGAAGATCCACGCCCTACATATATCAGCTCTCTATTGAATGAAGAAACCAATGACTTAGTTAGGCTATTAACTGAGTTTAAGAACTACTTTGCATGGAGCTATGAAGAAATGCTTGGATTATCTCCTGATGTAGCAGTCTACAAACTAGCAATATACTCTAATGCTAACCTTATCAAGCAAGCTCATAGACACATGTGATTAGAAATTGAACAATAGGTCATTTCTAAAGTCAAGAAATGATCGATGCTTTTATCGGGAAGAAAAATAATCATGTGGTTAGCCGGTCATGAGTTAAGAAAAGAATGGTCAAATTCACATATGAGTTGATTTTAGGGACTTAAATTAGACATGTCCTAAGGATGAGTTTCCACTTCCTATACTAGAATTAATGGTGGACATCACCTCATCTTATGCAATATTCTCCTTTATAGATGGGTTATCTAGCTACAACTAAATCAAGATGGCCCCCGAGGATGAAAGAAACACTACTTTTTGAACCCCGATCGGAATCAATTTTTATAAGGTCATGCCTTTCGACCTTAAAAATACCGGTGCTACATACCGGCCATGACTCAAATCTTCAATGAACTCATTCATCATCAAGTTGAATGCTATGTTGATGATCTAGTAGTCAAAAGCAAAGAAAAGGAAGAACATCTCTTTGACTTGAGAGTAGTTTTTGAATGGTTAATATAATTCAACCTCAAAATGAACCCCACAAAGTGTGCATTTGGAGTAGCTTCAGGGAAGTTCCTTCGGTTTGTTGTCCGACACCAGGGAATAGAGATAGACCCAGAAAAGATCAAAGTCCTCTTAGAAATGCCACCCACTAAAAGCCTAACTCAACTCAGATCATTCCAAGGGCGGCTGGCATATCTAAGGCACTTTATCTCCAATCTATCAGGGAGATGTAAGACATTTTTAGCACTTATAAAAAAAGATGCTAAGTTTAAGTGGGATGGCAAGTGCCTGCATATTTTTGAAGACATCAAATAATATTTGGTTAAGTTGTTAGTTCTAGCAACCCCTATCCTGGGTAAGCCACATGTCCTCTACACTACTACATTGGATGACTCCCTTGGCACTTTATTGGCTCAAACCAATGATGAAGGGAAGGAGAATGCTCTCTACTATTTTAGCCATCGTCTAATCCCTAATGAAGCAAACTACCAACCTATTGAGAAACATTGCTTAGCTTTAATCTTTGCATCCTAAAAGCTATGGCACTATATGCTTTCTCATAAGGTAAACTTGATTTCAAGAATCAATCCACTGCAGTATCTCATGACATGGCCAACATTATCCGGTTGGTTGGCACGTTGGTCCATGATTCTCTCACAGTTCGATCACATTCGTACCCCTCCATGCGGTGAGAGGACATGCACTAGCAAATTTCTTAACAACACACCCACTTCTTACTGATTCCCCACTTAGTATTGACCTCCTTGATGAACAAATCATAAACTTAGGGGACACTAGCATTTGTCGTTGGGAGATGTATTTTGATGGTGCGGCTTCCTTTCAAAAAGGAGAAGAATCACGATTTACTCTTCCAGGAAAGGCAAGGGTACGAATAGTTCTTTTAACTCCAGACCGTGATGTGATGAGATTCTCATACGATCTCTCCAATCCATGCACCAACACCAAAGCTAGGTATGAGGCTTTGATTATTAGTTTGGAGTTAGCCATTACAGTGTGTGTCAAAAATATCAACATCTATGAAGATTCTCAGCTAGTCATCAAGCAGATTAGCCTATAAGGCTCTAAAACCTAAGCTTCATCATTACCACGAGTACACTATGAAGTTATTGGCCCAAATCCCTGAGGTCACCATCTACAAGGTTTCTTGAGGAGAGAACGCAGTAGAAGATGCTTTGGCCAAACTCACCAAGGAATTAACATGTCGAAAGATGAGTCTATTCCAATAAGGGTCCAAAATAGACAAGTCTTATCCCTTATTGATGTTGAACTCATCGAGAGACTTCTCTTGAAGGAGAGGTTGTCATTGCCGAAAAGGATGAGGAGCTAGATTAGAGGCAACCATTCATAGATTACTTGAACATAGGCAAACTACCTCAAGAGAAATCACAAGCCCATAAGATGAAACAGAGCGCCCTCTCTTATGCTCTCGTGGATGGCACCTCAGGCATCCTTTCAATCAAATGTGGTTACGCTTTAGACAAACATGTAGCCCATAATCATGATCGATGTACATCAGTCTATGCGAGCACAATCTTTAAAAAAGATGAAAGCCAAGATCAAGAGACTAAGATACTACTGTCCTTCGATGATCATAGACTGCATGAATGTAATTAAGAGATGCCATCAATGTGAGGTACACCATTGTTGACTTCATTTTTAGAATGAGTTCTCAACCCCTATATCTTAGACATAGGACTTCTCTTAGATTTTAAGGGATCCTTAGTCTTAAGACACATCTAGTGATTAAGTGGACACTCAACCTAACCCTAGAGACTTAAAAGAGTTAGCCATAGGAATAGGTCATGCCTTAGAGGTGTTAGGAAAATTTGCCCACCCTATAGCTTGAACCACATTCTTCACTTCCTTCCTTCAAGTCAAACTCCAAATCAACATCAAACTTAAATCAATTCTAGCTCTAATTGATTTTCTCCAAACCCAAATCAATGCCACATTATTGAAACCCGTGATTGAAATCCATGATTGGAATTCCAAATTCCAAATCATTCTTAAGTCCTTTAATCCCTCTAAGGACTTAGCCTAAATCATCTTCAAATCAATTCAAATTCATGAATTTTTCTCATAACCCATTTATATTCTCATTTATATTCACATATATAAATGAAATATAAATTCAAATCAATCAAATGAAATTCCAAGTTGAAATTCCAAATTCCAAATCTTTCTAAGTCCTTAATTCCCTCTTAAGGATTTAGCCTAAATCATCTTCAAATCAATTCAAACTCATAAAAATTTCTCACAACTCATTTATATTCTCATTTATATTCACATATATAAATGAAATATAAATTCAAATCAATCATACTAAATCCAAAATTGAAGTCCCAAATTCTAAATCTTGCCTATGTCCTTTGATTTCCCTTCATGGATTTAGCCTAAATCAATTCAAATTCATAAAATTTTCTTATAACACATTTATATTCTCATTTATATTCATATATATAAATGAAATATAAATTCAAACCAATCAAACTAAATCTGAAATTCAATTCCAAGTTCAAAATCCTTCCTTAATCCTTTATTTTTTTCTCTTACGGACATAGCCTAGATCATGTTCAAATCACTTCAAACTCATGAAGTTTTCTCGTAACCCATTTATATTATCATTTATATTCACATATATAAATGATGTACAAATTCAAACAACCAAAACCAACTCCAAAAATCAAACTCAAATTCAATAAAGAATCCCACCTAAGCCTTTCAATTCAAATTCTTGAACTTAGCCAAATCAACTTCAAATCAAGCCAAACCCTTGATTTTCCTTCATGATTCAATCAATCCTACAATCATGAATCCAAATATAAATACAAACTTCAATCACTTAACCAAAACTCAATTCAAAAATCAAACCCAAGTCAAACTCATGTTCACCCCTTTGAACTTGAAATATTCAAATGAATCAAACCATTTGACTTCAAACCACTTGCAAATGGATTTATATTTCAATCATAAGTTCATATGTGATTACAATTAAACTCAAATCAAGCTTTGACCAAGCCATTTGACCCACTTAGGCTCATTTGACCCAAAGTGAACTAAAGCACCTTTATGAGCCAAATTCTAATCCTAATCAAATTGGATTGAATCAAACTCACCTAAGCCTCTCATCATGATCAACAATCATCATGAGATGATCAATCACTCAAATTGGATCAAACCAAGTTAAATCTATTGACCAAGTCACTTAGCCAAAATGAAACCCAACATAGCCAAAATACACCATAGGCCAAATTGATTGAAACCAATGATCTAAGTTCATTCATGATCAATATTTGAACTTATCCAAGTCAACATTTGAGCCTAACCTAGTCCAATTAGCCACTTGACCCAAGTTAACCCAACTTGACCTAAAAAGTCAAAATATGTCAAAACTTGATCTAAGCCAAATTAATTGAAACCAATGGGTCAAGTTCATTCCAAAATGATTGTTGAACTTGACCAAAGCTCCAATTGCTAACTAGACCCAACCTAGCCCAATTGACCATGAACCAACTTGACCTAAAGGGTCAAATTAAGCCAAATTCAAACTTAACCAAAATTGTTTGGAAACAAATATACCAATCCATTTTATATGACCAACCAAACCTAAACATATCCATGACCTAGCTCAAATAGGTCAAATGGGTCAAATTGGTCAACTTGACCCATTTGACCAAAATGAAATCAAAAGAACCAAATTCAAACCTAAATCAAATTGAATCAAACCAAAGCCAAAAAACATTTCAAATGGTCATATGAACTTGACCCAACCTTGGTTTGACCCAATATGACCATTTCACCCAAGTTGATTTTGACTTAAATGGGTCAACATGAGCCAAATCACCTCAAACCAACTCCAAATCCAATGTAACTTGGCCAAACTTATTTTCTCATCATATCAAACATAACCAAACTAAAATCAAGATCAAATGACCATTTTACCCCAAGGCCATAGGGTAAATTTTGGACAAATCCATTTGGAATTTGGTCAAATCCTCTCCATAACCACTTGGCACCCTCTTAGTGTATTAAGTGAACACTAGGGAGTGTGGTGCACCCAACCCAATGGGTTTAGGGCAGCCCAATGGCCAAACCAACCACATGCCTTGAAATGAAACTCATGGAATTCTCCTTAGTTAATTCAAGCACATGGCCACTCACTCCTTCTCTGACAAAACAACCACATGCAATTCAAAACAACCTAACTAACTCATTACATGAGGTGTATTGATCAAAAATGGCAAATCATTGCTCGACCATCTGATTGCAAAAGGGTGATATACTCCCCCTAATTCAACATAATTTTCACTCTTCCTTAGTCAATTGAAGCATAGGAACTCACAACAAGCCCTAGCTAGTCTTCCCAAGCTTCCTAGAGAGAGTTTGAAACTTGATTTTCTTGATTTTCATCACTTGAAAATAAGGGAGCTCCACTGAAAATTGAATTTACTCCACACTCAACATCAACCCAATTCCTTCTTCAAGCTCCATCAGAGGACCAAGTCGAACTTGTCCAAGCTCCTTCCTAAGCTCCAAAGGCAAGGGAGGATCCAATTTGATCAAGGTGAGCTCAAGGCAAGGAGGAGTTGACCCATAGAAGCATCTACTCAATTTCAAAGCCTCCAAACTTCAACAAAGCTTCATCTCAACTAGATGAAGCTTCTCCAAGGGAATCGAGCACCGGTGATCACCTCCGGCAAGGGGATTGTGCTTAAGGGGCGCTGTAATAAAAATATAACTCTATGCTGTGCTTAAACCCCTAAGCATAATCCATTAGGCCGTGGACTGGTGTGGGTAAGTATACATTCTTGGGATTTGCATGGTTTGTTTAGCTAATCTCTATTTTATAGGTGTTAGTTAGATTTACTTTTCCTTTTCATGTATTTTTACACATAGGATTTTGGAATGGTTGTTATGGGGATTAGGATGAGCATTTGTCATAAGATCTTATTTTATGCACCATGTGAAGCCTTTGGAGAAACCATCTTCCAACCATTCAAAAGAAGGAGCCAAAGAAGAAAGAAGAAAATAAGAAGAAAGAAGAAAAGAAGAATGAAGAAATGAAGCTTGAAGACCCCCATAATAATGAATTCCTTACTTAATTGTACTTAATTCATTTGTAATTCGGGTTGTATAATGGTAGAGCTCGGCTACTCAATTTATTTTTGGGTTTATGCGGTGGTACCCAACCATAAATGACCTCTTATTCTTTTATGTTAGCTTTATAAATTGATTGATGATTTGTTTAGCTTGTTCATTAAGATGGCATATTTTTTCTAGTTTCTTCCTTTCTTGATGTATGACCTGGATGTGGATTAGGCTCTTAGGGAAAAATAAATCTTCTACCAAATTTAACAATTCAAAATTAAAATAAAGAACTCATAACCTCACCTAAAGCTTAGGCCAAAAATCTAGATAAAAGAATTAGCAACCCCTTAGCTTGATGGGTATTTCTTTATAACATCATGCACAAATGCATATTATTTTCACTCTTGATTGAGGGCTTCCACCTTGCGAGAAACTTGGCTTGACCTTTGAGAGCCATGGTGGAAACACACCTCCTCCCTTCTGATTTTGGCCAATAAACTTACTTTCATGCAGTATATGAATCCTATAAGCCTAAGTCAAATGATTGTCTAAAAATGAAAATAACATGTAATATGATTTGAATTAGATTTAGGTCATTTGAAGCATGCCCTTACATGATCTAGTCTATTTAGGGAGTGAGTTTAAGGACTTAGTCTCTTTCTAAATAAATAACATCCTAGCTATCTTGCATAAAGAATATGACTTGCTTACATGAATTTAAAATCATAGGAGGAGTTAGTTGGTTGCCATCCCCAGAGCAGTTGTAAGTTCAAGCAATCAGGTAGTTTGTCCTCTCTTATGGAGACAAACTAAATACCCATTATCGCTTAGATTTAGGTAGTACTTTTAGCCCTCGCCAAAGCTTCCTAGATTTAGTTCTGAGGTTACTTCTTCCTTCTATAGGTCATAAGCATAAATCCTCACCTCTTAGGCATTTCCATTACCTTGTATTATGAAATTATAAGCCCTAAACTTCTAATAAAAAGTTAGCTCAAATGAATAATTCAATTTCAAAAATGTAAAGCCCAACCGTAGGATAGTTTGAGATGCTCGCTAGGTTTCCTAGCATTGTGGGCATCTCCTACTTTCTTGGCCTCGATAATAACTCCTCTCTTTGATCATCCCATTTGATCTTCCAAAATAAACTAATCGATTGATAGTCCTACCTATTAAAATTTTTGGAGACAATGATCATTTACCTTAATCGAGAGTATTCCTAAGGGATCTCATTCCTTAGGATGTAATTAACTATGGGGGCTTGCCCTATAGATAACTTAATGAACCCAATTTAAAATAAACCCTGCTTTACTTTTCCATGTAAAGTAGTGGAAGAATCTTTGGTACACATGCAGACCCATTGTCCTTAGGAGTCCTTATTGAGGTGATTAGGTCCATTGTAGGGTGGTGACATCTATCTTTTGAGATAATACTCTCTTCCCAATGTCGATCACCTCAATAAGAATATCATGATCTAAGTTGTCAAAAATGCATAAAAAGAAGAAGATGTATATGTCTATCTTCATTCTTATCCTGCATAGAGTGAAGATGGAAGTATATATTTTACTTGTTTAGAAATTTCTACATTATAAAATTTTATCATAATGGTGTGGTCCTACATCGACCACCCAACATTCTACATCCTACATTGGCCTCATGGCTGTTTGTGTGTTTGGGTACCGACATTGTGGGTCCTATTGATCCTCCTTCTTCCAAGGGTCATCATTTCATCCTAGCTGCCATCGACTACTTTTCCAAGTGGGCAGAGGAAATCCCACTCAGAGAGGTCACAGCTCAACATGTGCTCGAGTTTTTTAAGAACCATAACATATATTGGTTTAGGGTGCCTCGACGAATTATATCTGATAATGGTACTGCATTCAAGAGCATTGTTGACCTCACTTTTGGAGTGAGCTTTCAGATTCTCTATCTTAGACATAGGACTAATCTAAACACTAAGAGTTCCTTAGTCTTAAGATGCTCCTAGTGATTAGGTGAACAATTAACCTAATCCTAGAGACTTATAAGAGTTAGCCATAGAAATAGGTTATGCCTTAGGGGTATTATGAGAACCTGCCTACCCTATAGCTTGAACCAAATCTTTGCTTCCTTCTTTCAAGTCAATTCCAAATTCAAATCAATCCCAACTCAATTGATTTTCTTAAATCATAAATCAACTCTAAAATCCAAAGCATGCATTAATTTCAAATCAAATGATTGAAACCCATGATTGGATTCAAATCCTAAAATCTTTTCTAAGCCCTTTTGATTTCACCTTATGGACTTAGTTTAACCATATCCAAATCATTCCAAACTTAAAAGATTTTGTCATAACCCATTTATATTCTCATTTATATCCACAAATATAAATAAAATATAAATTCAAATAATCAAAATCAATTCAAAACTCAAATCCAAATTTGACCAAAATTCAACTTATGCTCTTTCAAGTCAAATCCTTGAACTTAGCCAATTCATTCTCAAATCAATCCAAACCTTTGGATTTTATCTTCAAACAATCACTCCCTCAATCACATACACAAATATAAACATAAACTACAATCACCAAACCAAAATCAAACTAACCCAAGTCAAATCCATGTTCACCCTTTTGACTTGAAAGTCAAATGAACAAAACCCATTTGACTCCAAATCACTTGCAATTGGATTTATATTTTTTTATTATAAGTCCATATGTGAGTTCAACAGCTTGAATCAAGCCTTGATCAAGCCAACTAAACCATTTAAGCTCACTTAACCCAAAGTGACCCAAAGGGCCTTTTTGAGCCAAATTCTTATCCATCCAAAATTGGATTGAATTAAGCCCATCTGAGCCTCATATTGTGAGCAACAATCATCCTAAGATGATCAATCACTTAAGTTGGGTCAAACCAAGTCAAACTTAGCCTTTGACCAAGTCAACATTTAGCCTAAATGAAACCTAAACAAGCCAAAATTTACTATAAGCTAAATTGATTGAAATGATCACGCCATCAATTGAGCCAAACCTAGCCTAATTGGCCACTTGACCCAAGTTGACCCAACTTGACCTAAAAAGTCAAAATGGGTTAAATCTTGATCTAAGCCAAATTGATTGCAACCAATGGGTCAAATTCATTTCAAATCACTTGTTGAACTTGACCAAAGCTTCAATTGAATTGACCCAATTAGCCAAATTGGCCAAAGTGAACTTGACCTAAAAGGTCAAATCAACTTGAAATCAAACCAAATAAAATTGATTGAAACCAAAGCTTGCAATACATTTCAAATGATCAACCAAGCCTAAATCAACCCATGACCTAACCCAATTGAGTCAAACGATAAATTGGTCAACTTGACCCATTTGACCTAAATGAACTCAAATGAACCAAAACCAAATCTAAACCAAATTGAACCAAAATAATGACACCCATAGGCTCCAAATGATCATTTGAACTTGACCTAACCCAAGGTTTGACCCAATTTGACTAATCAGTCAATCTAACCTAATTTGACCCAACTTGACCTAAATGGATCAAATTGAACCAATTCAAACCAAATAAACTCCAAATCACTTGACATTTGGCCCAAACTATTTTGAATCATTTCAAATCTGTCAAAATCATGGCCAAATGATAATTTCACCCTTAGGTCAAAGGGTATCTTATGGCTAAATTCACTTAGAATTTGGCCAATTCTTTCTCAAGGCCACTTGGCATCCTAGTGGTCCATTTGAACACCAAGGTGAACTGATGATAGGCTTGGGTCAGCCATGACCCAACCCAAGGCCAAACCGACCCCTCCAATGGGAATTGAGCACTTGGAACACCCAATACACTCACTTAGCACATGGGCACTCCCTCCCCTCCACTCCTCTATCAAAAATGACTCACATGGGATGTTAAATAGCCCAAACTGATCAACCAATCTCAATAATTGAGCTAAAATGACAACTCAACTCGATCATTCATCCAAGGGAGATATACTTCCCCTCATTCCCTCTCAAACCACACACACTCAATTCTAAGCCCGGAATGAAACCAAGCATTCTAAGCTTCCCAAAGCCATTTCCAAGCTCCATTGATTTATCCTTCTCAATTTTATCCAAAACAGGGGAGGCCACTTGAAGATCCAACTCACTTAATTATCCACAGAAACAAAATTAACTTCACAATCACCATCAAGGGACTTCATCGAGCTCAAGCAAGTGATTTCCCAAGTCACTAAGCCACGAGAAGGAGGACTTTGATCAAAGTCGATCACCATTGAAGGGGAGCTTGGTCAACCGAGCAATTCACTTCAAATCATGACCCAATACATTCAATAGTGCTTCATCTCTATTAGACGAAGCTACCTCCTCCATTGGAAGCACTGGTGATAGCCTTCGACGAGATATTGCTCAAAATCATAGCCATAGGAAAAATAGCTTGGTCCTTTTTGAAGAGAATTGTAATCCCTTGAGATCTTGACCGTTGGATGTGCATCCCCTCTCCTTTTGAAGGTGTGGGATCATTTTGATCCCAATCTAAGTTCGAGTTAGCTCGAATTGAACACAGAGAGATGAACAGTGTTTATCTCTCATCGCTCGCAAAGGAGAAAGATCACCCGCCATCCATTTTGAATGATTGGAATGGACGGTTATGATTAGATCATGTGATTAGCCCCTCTGATTTAAGCCTAAATCACAGGATTAATCTTGGCCATCCGATCTTATCGACCCATGGAAAGCATCCGCCGGTGACTTATGGATGTGACAACTTAAATAACCTATCGCCGCACCACATGGAAAGTCGCTTAGCCAAATGATGATGGATTAGGAGGTTAATTAAGCTTAATTATTTCATTTTTAATGCTAAAACTTCCAAAATTCATAACTAAATATAAAAAAATCTAAAAAATATAAACTCAAGTTCATTTTAAAGATAATTCAAAGGAGAATAATATAAAATTAAGATCTATTGATTTTGAACAGTACCTTTCACTCAATTTGGGTTTTATTAGAAATGTAATTAGGTTAATTACTTTTTAATTACTTTAGCAACTAATTCCAAAATTCCTATGGTTGATTAGTAGGATGAGCTCTACCTCCCATGATTTTCTTCAAATTTATTGTTAGATTAATTAGGAGAATTGCTTGATTCACCACTAATCACTTTCTTAATTAATTAAATGGTTAATTAACCTATTAAATAGTGATAAATTCATTAATTAATCACATCATGAAATAGTGAATGGGCTTAGGGAATGAGATTATGACTTCTTTCCCAATCTTTTCCCTAAGTTTATTTCATTTGGATAAACACTTAATTAATTTGCAAATTAACTAATGGATTAATCACTTAATCAATTAATTCAATTAATCAAACTTAAAAATAAATCATTCCAAAACCTTAATCACTTAATCTTGGGTAGATTCTTTGGTGTTCAATAACTTAAGAGACTTCAAAGGAAATTATAATCAAATTACATATGTAGGATGGTTATGAAAGTACTTAATTAAACCCTTTAGCTTAATTAATCAATAATTATGAACTAATTGCATTGAGCCCCTTTATTTCTTAGGTACATTTGCTGATTTAAATTCCATATGGTTGCATATCATATGTTGGCTCATAATTACTTGAATAATTATGTTAAAGTGGCATAGGTAAGGCATAATTAATGAATTTAATTCATACCTTAACCTAATCAAAATATAAAATTAACCTAATTATTTTAAAATTAAACTAAACTACACACATGGGGAAATGGATTAGGACCAGCAAACACTTTTCATATTTCCTAAGTCAAATCAAATCCAAAATAAAAAATTTCTTTAAAGAATTTTGATTCATTTTAAATAATCCCATTTTATATGATTGTCCTTAGGAAGTAATTAGTGAATGAGGTCATGTGCTTACATTCCTTTATTTCTTTCCAAGCATGTTAAATATTGTTTGCCATGTGAAATCATGCATTCATTCCTTTCAAAAAATTAATTAAATAAAATATTTCCTTTTATGTCAAATTACATATTTTGGCTAAAGTTAAGAATATGAGTGGATATTATCACTATTAACCAGAAAGTATTTTTAAAACCTATAAAAAAAAAATTATGAATGAAGTGATGCTACTTAAGTACTTATAAGCTTTGTGGTTATAGCATAAGATGTGCATTATGTTATTTTCTTCTCTTCTCTTAACATGGATTTGAATAGGATTTGCAAAGTGTATAGTTCATTTGAAAAGAACACAATACTTGCTTAAATCTATTTCTTTGCACTTCTATGTTATGACCTAGAAGGATCTTCACATTTACACATGTAAATTATACAACCAAATCCAACACAACCTTTTGCATGATTCTTCATCCATTTATTTCTTTTGTACATTTACATGTATTTAAGAAAAGTGGTATATTATAGACATCCCTGGGGCTTTAAGTAGCCCTAATTAGGTCTTATACCTTATGCTCTGTAAAAAAATAATGGTACCGTACTCACTTATATCTTTTATACATGTGGATGTGCATTTGATTAATGAATGAGAAATCCCCCTTTTTCTACATAATAAAGACATGCATCAATTGAATATCCAAATTCTCAAATCATATCTCTTAGCATACATTATCAAAGTTTGTTAAAATTTGCATTATATGTCTAGCTATGCTTAGGATCATCCATATGCATTGTATACATGGTGGAAAGAAATGAATGGGTGTGTTATGTGATAGTGATTCACCTAACTAATCCTAAGAGGCCTTTCGGTTGAATAGACTATTTAGAGTAAATCTAAACTTAGATTAATAAAATACATAATAAAACATTCACAAAAGGAAATTCATTAATGAATATACCTTAAAATATTTTAAGGTAGGGATGAAAGAGAGTACTCCTCTCTCTTCTCTTTATAACATTTAATTATTTAGGTTCATTCAAACCAAATCAAATCACTAACTAAAATAAAATCAAATCAACTTAAACCAAAAAACCACCATCTAAATTGAATCTTTCACACTTAGAAAATTTCAACCTTAAAGCCTAGCTAAGACATGCCACACAATCCACAAATGGCACACATACTAGGCTAAGTCACCATTTCTAGCTCTATGAAGGTCCATGGTTTGATGATTTTATTTTGTGATGCAATATTTTTAGATCAGATATATTGTTGTATAGATCGGATGATAGGACATTCTTAGTCTAATCATGTCTTCTACAGGGGATTGTGCTTAAGAGGCGCTGTAATAAAAAATATAAATTCTTTTGTTGTGCAGGTTATTTATACCTCTAAGCATAATCTAAACTAGGATAGGTGGGCTTGGTTACCCATGTGTGTGGTGTTAAGTCCAAATTATTCATATAACTGCTTGAGTTGGTGGTATGTTTAGCTAACCTTTGCTTTGTAGGTTTAGTTAAATTTACATTTCCCATTTTGATGTAAATTTTGCAATTAAAATTTAGAATGAATGTTATGGGGGATTAGGATGAATATTGATCATAAGACCAAGTCTTATGCACCATTTAAGGCCTTTGGAGCAATCATATTCCAATCAAGACAAAAGGAAGAAAGAAAAGAAGCAAATCAAAATGAATAGTGAAGAATGAAGAATGAAGACCCCCATAACATAAATTCCTTTTAATTGTAATTATTCATTTATAATTTGGGTTGTATAAGGGTGGAGCTCGGCCACCCATTTTTCTTCTCAAGTTTGTGTGGTGGAGCCTGACCACATCGACCTATTATTCTTTTGCGCCAATTTTATAAATTGATTCATGTTTTGTTTATGATTATGCAATTAGGATGGCTTGATTTTCCTAGTTCCTTCATTATTTGATGAATGGTCTAGATGTGATTAGGCTCTTAGGGAAAAATAAATATTCTATCCAATTAATCAACTCATAGCCTCACCTAAAGCCTAGGACATAAATCAAGATAATAAAAGATTTAGCAACCCCTTAGCTGGATGTTGTATGTCTCACATCCTGCATAAATCATATTGCTTCACACTTGCTAATGGAGGACTTCTACCATTGCCAGAGAAAATGGTTTTACCTTTGAGAGCCATCATGAAAATACACCTCCTTCTTTCTGATTTTGGCCCATAAACAATTTTCTCAGGCATTAGGCATATAAAATCCCATAGCCTGTGTCCAATAAAAATGTCCCAAAAATCAAAATAAAACTTAACAAAATTTGCATTAGATTAAGTCATTACTCATACCCTTCATGATCTAGTCTCTTAGGGAGTGTGTTTAAGGATTTAGTCTCCTTTCTAAAAAAATAACAACCTAACTATCTTGCAAAGCATAAGACTTGCCTACATGTATTTAAAATCATAGGAGGAGTTTATTGGCGGCCACCTCTAGGTAGTTATAAGTCTAATTCGTGATTTATTCTCTCTTGTAGAGGTAAACCATATACCCATTTTTGCCTTAGATTTAGGTCATGCTTTGGCCCTCGCCAAAGCTCCCAGGATTTGAGATCTGAGGTTGATGTTTCCCTTTACGGGCTACAAGCATAAATCCTCATCTCTTAGGCATTTCTATAATCTTGTGTTATGGAATTGTAAGCTCTAGATTGAAAAATTCAACTTAAACATATAATTCTCCTTAAATTCAAAAATATAAAGCCCAACCATAGGATAGTTTGGGGTGCTCACTAGGTTTCTTAGTATCATAAGCATCCCTACTCATTCCTTGGTTTGATAATAACTCCCTCCTTTTGCTCAACCCCACTTGATTTTCTAAAAATAATCAATTGATTGATAGTTCTATTTTTGAAATCTTTGGAGACAATGATCATTTTCTTTAATTGAGAGTATTCCTAAGAAATCTCATTCCTTAGGATGTAATTAACTATGGAGTCTTACCTCCATAGGGAACTTAACAACTTTTAAAATAAATTACTTTACTTTTCATGTAAAATAAGGAAAGATCTATATATTCAAGACCCATTGGGAGTCCTTAAGTGATTAGGTCCATTGTAGGATGGTGACTTCTGTCTCTCGAGATAGTACACCATTCTATAATGTCAAACTCGATCACCCTAATAGGTACATTTGTGGATCTACGTGGTGTCCCATTCACTCTCCCAAAAATAAACAAAGCACTCAAATCAAATTTAGCCCTTATGATAGATTGGAGATACTCCACTATCTACTATCCAAAAAAAAGCATATTCAATAAAACTCTCATCCATATACTAAAGAAGACACTCAATGACAACAAGTGATAGTGGCAAGAGCAGCTAGTTGAAGCCTTGTGGGCATACTGCACCACATACAGAACTCCAACTCAATTTACCCCATTCTTCTTAGTATATGGGTCCGAAGCCATTATACCATTATAATTTTAGCTCCCATCATTAAGGATAGCAATGGGTAAAATCACTCTGAGAGTAACCAAGTTTTAGAAGAGCTCGAAGGTTTGGAGGAGAGACACCTACGGGCATGCCAGAACCTCGAGTTATACAAAGCCAAGATGATTCAAGCTCACAACAAGCTGGTCCATCCTAGAGCTTTTCAAGTAGAGAGCTTGTCTTAGTTCTAAGGAGACCAATTATTGTCCATCAATAGATGGGAGGCAAGTTTGAACTCACTTGGGAAGGCCCTTTTGTCATAGAGAAAGCGTACCAAGGAGGATCTTATCAACTGATTGATTATAAAGGAACACCCAATGCTTCCAATTAATGGGTTCTATTTGAAGAAATACTACCCATAAAAGTCATGTTTAAAAATAATTATCTTTAAAAATTTCATTCCAATTCATCAAAATATTCTTTTCATTCGAAGCATTGTTTGCTTGTTTGTGAATCCACCATGACATGTTTTAGGGTAGGTGTATTAAAACCTGAGAGGCACCATATCCTTCTTTCACAACACAAACACAAATAGAACATGATTCCTCAAGCGCTACTAGAATAGATGTGAGAGAACCCGAGAGACATCCTATTTTGACTAGAATAATTAAGTTAGGTGTAAGAGAACCCAAACAACATCCTTTCTTTGTGGGATCACAACTGTCATTCGTGGCACCATTTCATCAACTCTTAAGCCTATTTTAGGATAGGTGTAAGAGAACCCAAGTGGCATCCTGTTCTCCTTTAACAAGACCACAACCACAACCACAAAAACAAACACATATCTTTTATCTCGGGTTATTTTGATGTGGGAGCAAGCCCCGTGGCACCACTCACACTGCTGCATGCTACTTTGCTAGTATCACCAGGTGGTCATTGTCATGGATGCGAGTCCCCACACTTTCTTCCTGATTTGACCATTGCAAACTGATGAGTGCCTCGTTAGTTTGATAAACCTCACTATGCAGCCAATGAGCTACCTCATGTTTACTCTATTTAAGAGGATGTAAGCCTACACGCTTTCTTCTTGAACTAGCCAACTCTCACTAACTAGGTTGTTTTGAGGTTTAGGATAAGGCCCCCAATGGATCCTTTCCTCTTGACTACTTTTGAGTTGATATAAGTCCCCAGCATTCACTTAGTAGTCGCCCTAGGTCGGATCTGTGTGGCATCCTAAAAAGATGAAGTTTTATATGCTTGCCTCTTTCATTTCTCTCCAATAGATTTGAAAGTGACTCAGATATACAAATTTTTCACCACAAATTTTTTTTACTCAGGGAAGGTTCCTCTCTCATCTTTGGTAAATGATTGTCTTTGAGTATCGAGTGGGTTTGTACTTTGGTATGAATTCGAGACTATCTTTCTTTCCGTTGGCACTTAGCTTATTTCATTCTTAAGTTGAGTTAGCCAACATCTTTTGGTTTTAGGACCGCATTCCATGTTGGTCTTAAAACCCCCGTTGGGTTCTCCAATGGGTAAAAATTAAAAAAAAAACATTTTAAAGACTTCCTCCTTATCATTTTCATGATAAGGAAAGGTTCATCCTAAAATAATAAAGATAAAATAAATCTTCTATAAGAACTTTGCTTTTCAAAAAGCACCTTTTCAAAAAATACACTTAATAAAATATTTTCCACAAAATTTTATCATCCTCATTTTACAATTCCCATAATTGTTACATGTAGGGACTTTCAAAAATAAAACTAACAACATTTTCTAAAAGCACAAATGGATATCTTCTTTCAATTCACTTTGATGAAGATTTCATTTTAAAATGAACAATCATCTTTCCAAAAATCAAAATCAAAAAATTAAGTTTTCAAAAAGCACACATGAACCTTTCCTTTCAATACACTCATACATATTGAAGGGAAATTTCATTTTCAAATAAATCTAAATTTTCCAAAAGCACAAATGAACATCTTCCTTGAAATTCATTTTGAGGAGATTTCATTTTCAAAATAAAATAAACCATCATCTTTCCAAAAAAAAAAAAATCAAATTCAAGAATAAATGTTTTCAAAGAGCATACATGAATCTTCCCATTCAATATATTCACACATATTCAATGGAAGTTTCATTTGTAAAAAAAATTAAACTTTTCAAAAAAAAAGCACACATGAACATCTTCATTTGATATACTCAAATTTATTAAATGAAGATTTCATTACCAACTAAAAATAAGTATCATTTGGGAAATCCCACTTAAACATATCTCACATATGATTAAGTTGGAATTCCTCTCTTTCAAAAAAAAAAGGGAGCAATAATCACACATAAAATAAAAAAAGAGAGCAATAATCACACATAAAATAAAAATCTCACATTTCAAAAATAAGATTGATCTCCATTCTACATACCTAAATTTGTTGAATGGTAGCCCTCTTTTCAAAAATTAAAACTTAAACAATCATATTTCAAAAATTTTCAAACAACTTTTTGAAACTCCATTTAACTTACCCAAATTTGCTAACTGAAGTTTCCAAACCCAAATTCAAAAATCAACAATCATATTTTCAAAATTTTTAAACACATTTTGGATCTTCATTTAACATACCCAAATTTGTTAAGTGAAGTCTCCAAATCAAAAATCCAAAAAATTTTAAACATATATTTTGGAACTTCATTTAGCATACTCAAATTTGCTAAGTGAAGTTTTTGAACCCAAAATTAAAAAAATCAACAATCATATTTTCAAAATTTTCAAACACCATTTGGAACTTCATTTAACATACCAAATTTGTTAAGTGATGTCTCTAAATCCAAAATCAAAACTTTTCAAACAACATTTTGGAACTTCATTTAGCATACTCAAATTTGCTAAGTGAAGTTTCCAAATCAAAATCAAAACCAACAATCATTTTCAAAATTTTCAAAACACATTTTGGAACTTCATTTAGCATACTCAAATTTGCTAAGTAAAGTTTTCAAATCTAAAATCCAAAATTTACAAATACATACTTGAAACTTCATTTAGCACATCAAATTTGCTATGTGAAGTTTCCAAATCCAAAATCAAAAATCAACAATCATATTTCAAAAAAATTTCAAACATATTTTGGAACTTCACTTAACATACCCAAATTTGTTAAGTGAAGTCTCCAAATCCAAAATCAAAATTTTCAAATACGTTTTTGGAACTTCACCTAGCATACTTAAATTTGCTAAGTGGTGTCTCCAAATTCAAAACCAAAATTCTCAAACACCTTTGGAACTTCTTTCCTTAGCATACCAAATTTGCTAAGGAGAAGTTTCCACTTTCAAAACCAAAATAAATTAAAAATTTTGAACACATCATTTGAAGTTTCATTTAGCATACCCAAATTTTCTAAGTGAAATTTCCATTTTACAAAATAAAGTGGGACTTCATCTTTAGCATACCAAATTTGCTAAAGTAAAGTCTCCACTTTCAAAACATCAAAACAAAAATGAAACACTTAGGATTTCCTTAGCATGCGTAAATTTGCTAAGGCTCCTATCTTTTCAAAAATCAAAACATCAAAACAAAAATGAAACATTTAGGGTTTTCTTACCATACTTAAATTTGCTAAGAATCCTATTTTCAAAAAAAAAAAAACACACTTGGATTCTTCACTTAGCATACCTAAGTTTGCTAAGTAAGTAAAATTCCAAAATCACCAAAAAAAACAAAATCAAAGTGACCCTTACTTCAACATACCCAAATTTGTTAAAGGAAAGGGTCCTCAAATAAAAATAAAAAAAATTCAAATTCAAACAAACATAAACTTATGGAAGCATCCTTCTCAAAAAAATTTTGAATCCATATTTCAACATACCCAAATTTGTTGAAGTTGGATTCATATTCAAAATTCCTCTTTCAATCAATCTTCTCAAATCTATTTGAACCCCACTTAACACTTCCAAGTTGTTGAATATGGGTTCAAATTTTCAAATTCAAAATTCAAAAATCTATAAAGATGGGAATGATACAAACTCATTTTCATTGAAGATTCTTATAGTCAATATATAGTTGATTCGTCTCTTAGTTGTTGAAATGGCCGATTCTCAGAAGTTCATTTTTACCTTCCCCCATGGTATGGATATGGCTTTGGATCTAGCCGATTTCCCCCATCTGGACCATACACATCTGATCTGACTACGGCCAAGGGATCTTACCCCTTCTACTCCGCCTATTATGGTAGGGCCAAGCTCTCTGCCACGCCTTTTGTGGTATGCGGAAGGATTGGCGACCATCGTGGTCCCTTCACCAACTCGCCTACAGATGTGGAGATGGTGATAGTGATTTAGATATTCCATGAGGTCAAGCACCATGTAGTGGAACATCTTAGGATTGTTACCCTCTCCAGCGATGAGTGTCATTCATCCAGTACAACCCTCAAGATTGACTCTCTAGTGAGAGGTGAGGTCCGGTGCCTCTCAGTGCACGATAGTGATCACACCAGTCAGCGTAGACTATTTGTACCTGCTCTGATGGATCACTATTTAGATGAGATAGTTGCACATTATTTCATGGAGAAGAAGGAGATCTTGGGGTACAATTGGTCAAATGAAGAGAAAGTCAGCTTCGATCCCAACGAAGATAACTTGTTGGGGGACTCAGTTGGAGTCTGCATGGTTGACACTAGAGGATCTCTTCTTAGGAATAACAAGCCATGGAAGGTGATGAGGTTGATCAAAAAGACACCATAGAATCAGCCTAGCACCTCCGACATCAGTTGAGGAAGAAGGATGAGTAGATTGATAGGAGGGCACGTCAGTTACAAGACTTCTTAGAAGCAGTTTCAGTGCTTCAAAAATAAACCCCTTTAGTTCATCCTACTTTAGTAGACATCAGTCATCCTGAGTTAGTGCATGTCTTGGACCCAACCAAGACTCTACTTCCATTGAGCAAGGTAGCACTAGCCTGTATAGGAAGGTAGTGGAAAGTACCTCCATACAAGAAAGATATAAAATCCATGGTTGGTAGTGAAGGAAGCTTTGGCTCAAGCCGGAGGATGTTCTAAAGGTAGACCTACCAGGAAGTTGATGCTATCCAATATCCCAAGGTTTCATGCCTCCTTCCTTCAAAAGCTTCGATGGCAGTGAAAACCCAAGGCAGCACATAGTACATTTTAGGGCTAGTTGTTGCAATGCAGGTGGCAGCGATGGTTTGTTTTTCTGCCTTTTTGTTAGTAGCCTAGTGGGTATTGCTTTTGATTGGTATGCTAAGCGCAGTTGATAAAGACATTCTTGAGTTAGACTCTTCATCAAGAAATTTTCTTGTGAGGTTCTTGTGGTTATCTCGTTGTAGTACAACAACACCCCGGTGAGTCCCTTGTTGATTATATTCTTCAATGGCATAACTTGAGTATGAAGTGTGAACTGCAGCTATATGAACAACATTCCATTGAGATTCTATTGAAGAATATCCATGGCCCAATTGCCTTCATGCTTAAGGGCTTCACTATCAAAGCATTTGAGAAGCTAATCAACAAGATGGCTAGTCTACAAAGAGAGGCCAAATAGTTACCTTTTCAAGATCAGTTACCTAAGTAGAAGCCATAGAAATTCTATGAGAAGAAGCCAAGAGTAGTAGTAGGGGTTGACAAGGGGAGCAGCTAACTAGAGATTAGTCCAAGAGACCATGACCTTAGCTGTCTCTGCCTCCTTTGCCACCACAGAGGCAACCATACCGACCTCCATCGCAGCCTCCATGGCCAGCCTTCTGATAACACCAGTGGCATGCATTCTCAGGTAGCTATGGTCTATATATTCTTTTAGATAAGTTAAAGAAACCATATTCTTTTAAGAGGGAGGTAATCAGGAAAATCTTTAAGAATCTCTTAAAACCGATTTTCAAAACTAGGAGACCGAAGGAAGAAGGCAAAAATCATGATCCAAACTTTTTCCCTTATCACCGTATGCTAGGCCACATTTTGGAGGATTGCTTCACATTCAAGGATTGGCTTGAACATAGTTTCAAGACTGATGATGTAGTTATCCCAAAGGAATATCATATGGAACAACCTTCTAGTCCCATTAGGGTAATCCTTGGGGATACATATGATCCTACCAAAACTAAATAAGGTTGGGATATTTCTCTATCTAAAACCTCTAAGAAGATCATCTAGAATATCAAGAACTTTCTTTAGGGGCACAGTCAATCACCTCCAACAGAAAGTTTGCAAGTTGCAGTCCACTCTAGGAAAGGAGCTCAGTGTAGCAATAGGCAAGATGTGTCAACAGGATAGCCCTTTAGCATAATTTATAGGATCCGACCTTTGGTTCTGAGGTTCCACACCAACAACTTCTTCCATTTATTAGCTCTTCTATTTCATCTACTAATAGAATTCTTGAATGTAGGCAAATAAATCCCACTCACTTTACTTGACTTCTACTTTGTACCTCCAAATAATTCTAAGAAATTGAAGAAAGCTAGTTTGAATTACATCTGTCATTTCGATGGGTTGTCTTCTTATTCTAATAACTCTTTAAGTCTAAATAACTATAACAATTCTGATCTTCTTCTTTTTGATTTAGAGTTGGACTTTCTGACTCTGAATACTACAGGTTCACCTCTTGAGATAGACTTGGAATCATCCAATTTCAAGGGTCCCATAGGAGAAGGCTGAGTGAGCATGTGAATGACCTTCCTTGCAGAGATCAGAAGTCAACCTCCATAGTGGCAAGGTTCTACCTCCTAGGACAACACCTCAAGATAGAGGGAAATAAGTCATTGATACTAAAGATTGAGAAGCCCTTCCACAAGGTGCTCCACCCTTTGATATGCTTGTGGAAGAGTGGGCTACAATTTCCTTTCTCATCCAAAGTTGTCATCTAAGCTAATATATGCCCTTGTCTTATCCAAAGAGATGAGGGAATCACTAATAAAGGCCCTCCCTTGATCTTGAATATCTTGCTCTGACCTATAAGTGAGAAAGCACATTATGCAAAAGAAGCCCAAGGGATCACCTTCTAGATGAAGACCTTTTTTAGGGACTTGGAGCCGTCCCCATACATCACGACATGGATAGGTTTAGACTCACCAGGGTTCTCATGGATTCAAGTGCATCAGTGAACATTATGAGTCTAAAGACCCTTTCATATTTGAAGATCAGCATCTCTATACTCTGAGGAGATAGGATGATGTTGAGAGGATTCAATGATCAAGGTGAGTGGGCTTTAGGTTTTATTGTGTTACCTTTGGAGATCAATGACTGGAAGACTAAAGCTAAGTTCTACATCATTATTCGAATATTTCGTTCACTACTTTGCATGGTAGGATACATCAAGATCATTATCCTCCTTCATCATGCATCAAGTTCAAAAGATGAAATTACTCTTGTGTCGAAGATGAAAAGCTTTTTTAGTTAGAGTTGAGATTTATGAGGATGTGACCTACTATCTTCCTCAAAACACCCTTTCTCATGTTGGACAAAATTAAATGCAAAACAAAAGAAAAGAAAATGAAACAAAAGAAAATAAAGTCCAAGTGAACAAAAAAGGAATTGAAGAAATAGATTGACATTACATTCCACCCACAATTCATTCCATCATGGACATGTGGGTAGGATGGCTCAACCTCCACCCAGGCGAGAAATGAGGCGGTTCTTGGGAGACCCTTAGTTGGCCTTGAAGAGTGGTGTTCAGTTCATAAGTAACCCTACTATTCACATAGACATGGAATCAAGCTCGGAGGATGAGTCCAATGTGATTAGTATACTAGCTAACCTCTCTTAGCGGCTTCCATTGGAGGTGACTTTTGATCCAGATAGAGATGAAGACCAGACCTCCAAGCAAAGCAAAGTATTCAAATCAAGTTTATGTGAAACTATTAGGTAGTAGTTGGAAACCTTAGCTCTTACCTCACTTACATCTCAGAAAGTTAAATGTTTAGTAGTTAAGGAAGTCCCTAAGTCTTCCAGTGACATGAAGCAAAAGAAGTTCTTTTTGAGATCATCATTCTCAAGCCCTGAAGTTGATGTAGAGCTTGAGGAAGATACTTTAAAAGAATTAATGGAATTACCTTTTGAATTTAACTCAGCTTGTGTTCAAAATCTTATCTGAGAAAGGTTTAGTTTCCATGGTCCAAGCAATTCAGTACTTTGAAAAGCTATGGAGAAACATAGGCAGGGAAGCACAATCAAGAGCTAGACTAGAATTCGGTATAATGGATCCAATTGATGATGATGATTATTTCCTAGTTGTTACCAATTATTTGGAGTATGATTGTTTCTTCTCTCACATCCCCAGCTCTTATGAGAATGTGTGTTTAGAAACCTCAGATGATCTAGATGATCTCCAAGTTAAAGAGGCACTGCTATAATTTGAAGAGGAGATTCATTCAACAAAACAAGCTTAAATAAATCATTTAGGATGAAAATTCACGACATATATCATTCAGATGAATGAAGAAAAACCAATGACTTAGTTATTTGTGAGTTTAAAAGCCATGAGTTATGATGAAATGTAATTATCTCGATGAGTCCAAGTTAGTAATAGATCCTAATGTACCCTAAGTAAGCTCCTAAACATAATCGATTAAAAAATTGAACAACAAGTCATTTAGAAGTCAAGCGGTGATGTTTCATTTGGGAAGAAAAATATCCTACGGTTATTATTCATCCCTTAAAAGAAGAATGGCCAAATTTGCATTTGTGTTCATTTTAGGGACTTAAATAAGGCATGTCCTAAGGATGAGTTTCCTCTTTCTATATCAAGGTTAATGGTGGACATCACCTCATCTCATGTAGTCTTCTCTTTCATGGATGGGCCATCTGGCTATAACTAAATCAAGATGTCTCCCGAAGATGAAAGAAACACTACTTTTTGAACCATGATCGAAATCTTTTATGGGTTCATGCCTATCGATCTTAAAAATGTTGGTGCTATATACCAATGGGCCATGACTTAGATCTTCAATGAACTCATCCATCATCAGGTTGAGTGCTATGTTGATGATCTAGTAGTCAAGAGCTGAGAAAAGGAAGACCACCTCTTTGACTTGAGAGTAGTTTTTAAACGGTTAAGATAATATAACCTCAAAATTACTCCCCTGAAGTGTGCATTCGGAGTATCTTCAGGGAAATTCCTTGGGTTTATTATTCGACACTGAGGAATAGAAATATATCCTAAAAAGATCAAAGCTATCTTAGAAATTCCCCCTTCTAAGAATTTAACTCAACTTAGATCCTTTCAAGGATGATTGCCATATCTAAGATGCTTTATCTCAAACCTATCAGGGAGATGCAAGCCATTCTCAGCACTTGTTAAAAAAGACTCCAAGTTCAAGTGGGATGATAAGTGTTAGCATGCTTTCGAAGACATCAAAGAGTACTTGTGAAGTTCTAGCGACCCCATCCTCACTCATCCTCTACTCAGGAATTTCTCTCGGCCTCTATTAGCCCAAACCAATGATGAAGGGAAGGCACTCTCTACCTCAAGCTGTCTTGATTCTTTGAAAAATTACCCACCTATTGAGAAACATTGCCTAAATTTGATCTTTGCATCTCAGAAGCTACGACATGACATGCTTTCTCATAAGGTAGCGATCTCTGAACCAATCCACATTTCATGACATCCAATGTTATGGATGTTTGGCTTGGTCCATGATTCTCTCATATCATATTTGTACCCCTTCATGATAAAAGGGCAGATTAATTTCTTAGCATCACACCCACTTCTGCGATTCTCCACATGATGATCTCACGATGAACAAATCAAAACTTAGGGAGGTGCGGTATGGGAGATATATTTTAATGGTGCTTCTTTTCTTAAAGGTGAAGCACCACGATCTATTCTAGGAAAGGAAAGGTAGGAATAGTTCTTAACTCCAAAGCTGATGTGATGAGATTCTCATACTATTTATCCAACCCACTAATGAAGTTGAGTATGAGGCTTTGATTACGGACTAGAGTTAGCCATCACTATTAGTGTCAAGAGCATCAACAACTTTTTGTTGGTTATCAATTCTGGGTCCTTAGGTTCTCAAACCCAAGCTTCATCATTACAAGTATAACATCTGGATTCACAGTCATCATCTGGGTTCCCTAGAGAACATAGAAAATTCCTGTAAGTGCTTGTGATCTTTGATGTTTGATTGTTTTGGTTAACACCAATGCGGTGTTCTTGTCATCCACATATTGGGCACCCTTTGTTGACCTCATTTTTAGAATGAGCTCTCAACCCATCCATCTTAGACATAGGACTTCTCTTAGACTTTAAGAGCTCCTTAGTTTTAAGATACATCTAGTGATTAGGTGGATACTCAACTCTATAAGACTTAGAAGAGTTAGCCATAGAATGGTCATGCCTTGGGGTGTTAGATTTCTTACCCTTAGCTTAAACCATTCCTCACTTTTCTTCTTTCAAGTTAAACTCCAAAAAAAATCTTATTGATTTTATCCAAACTCAAATTAACTCCATATGCTTGAAATCCATGATTGAAATCTATGATTGAAACCCATAATCAAAATCCATCAAAATTTCTAAGCTCAAATTTTCCTTAAGTCCTTAATTTTCCATTAATGGACTTAGCCTAAAATCATGATCAAAACCAATTCAAATCTTTGAGATTTTTTCAACATTCATTTATATTCTCATTTATATTCACATATATAAATAAAGCATAAATTCAAACCAATCAAACTAAACTCAAAATTCTAAATCAATTCATGAAATTTCCTTAAGTACTTAATTTTCCATTAATGGACTTAGCCTAAATCATGATCAAGCCAATTCAAACTCATGGGATTTACTCAAAACTCATTTATATTCTTATTTATATTCACATATATAAATTAAATATAAATATAAATAAATCAAATCAAACCCTCAAATTAAATTCCCAATCTAATAATTTCCTAAGTCCTTAATTTTCCATTAAAGGACTTATCCAAAATCAAGATCAAATCAATTAAAATTCATGGGATTTTCTCAAAACTCATTTATATTCTTATTTTTATTCACATATATAAATGAAATATAAATAGAAATCAATCAAACCAAATTAAAAAAAATTCAAACTCCAAAATCAAAATTTTCTAAGTCCTTTAAATCCTACTTAATGGACTTAGCCGAAATCATGATTAAACCATTTGAAATCCTTGAAATTTTCTCATGATCAATTTATATTCTCATTTATATTCACATATATAAATGAAATATAAATTTTAACAATCAAAACCAATTCCACAAATCAAACTCAAATCCACTCAAAATTCAATCTAATTTTCAAGTCAAAATCTTGAACAAATCAATTTCAAATCAAGCCAAACTCTTGATTTTCTCTCATGATTCAATCAAACCTATGATCATGAGCCCATATATAAATACAAACTTCAATCAAACATTTAAAACCTAGTTCAAAAATCAAAGCCAAAATCTTTCATATTCTTTTGAATATGAAATTGCCAAATAGATCAAAACCCATTTGATCTTAAAAAAAAAATAACTAATCAATTGATAGTTCTTTCCTATTGAAATATTTAGAGACAATGATCATTTACCTTAAACGAGTTTTCCTAAGGAATCTCATTCCTTAGGATGTAATTAACTCTGAGCTTGCTCATAGAACTTAATCAAATTTAAAATAAACCACTTTACTTTTCATGTAAACTAGGAGAAGAATCTTTGGTACATACGCAGACCCATCATCCTTAGGAGTCCTTATTGAGGCGATTAGGTCCTTTAAAGGGTAGTGAATTTTATCTTTTGAGATAGTATACTATTCCTTGATGATGTACTCGATCACCTGAATAAGTACATCTGTGGATCTGCGTGGCATCCTAAAAAGATGAATTTCTATATGCTTGCCTCCTTCATTTCTCTCCAATAGATTTGAAGGTGACTCCCCTCGTATAGAAATTTTTCACCACAAGCTCAAAACTGGCAGCACAAATAATTGAGAAAGATTCATCTAGTGGAGATGAAGCCCTGCTGATTGGCACGAGCTTTGATTCCTTGCTATTTTCTCAGAAGACCAACACTCGAAGCTTGGGAGGCCATCATTGATCAAAGTATACCCTCCGGTGGTCAAGAATCTAGGGAGAAGATTCATTCTCTCTTGACGAGCCCTAGGGAAAGTGTATGCAAAGTTAATTTGGTTCCTATGGAGTTTTGAGCAAGTTGGATCGAGAATAGGGGTGCCTATTTCGGGACAGATGAGAATGTAATTTTATGATGAGAGAATGAGCTTGGGAGCTTAGGGAATGGCTCTAGCAGCTTGTCTTGGGTAGCTAGGGCTCTGAGGAATCAATTCATCTAGGTTTGAGTGGAAATGAGGGGGTGTATACTCCCCTCCTCTGGATCAGATGATGGGATGTGTTTTGGCTATTTGTGGCTATTCAGAGAGGTGACGGCTAATCTTCATGGCTCAAATTCATTGGTGAGAGTGGCACCAAAGGGAGGAAGTGGGTGTGAGTGTGCTAATGGGAGGTGAGGTTTGACTTAGGTTGATTTTTATTTGGCTTGAAGATTGTAGGTTTTATTTATATTTATGAACATGATTGAAGGTATGATTGATTCATGAGAAAATTAATTGAATTTGGGTTTTGGAATGAAGGAATTTGGTCAAGTCCATGAAAAGGGTTTATATGGCTTAAGCTTGGATTTTGATTTAGTTTGATTTAGTTTTGATGATTTAAATGTATATTTCATTTATATTTGTAAATATGATTGAAGATATAAATTGAGTATGAAAACACTTTCTGGCTTGTTCTATTACTTCTTGTTCTAGTAAGGCTAAAGTGACTCTATCACGAGTCAAAAGGGAGTGAATTTGTAGCATATTCAATTTTCTAAAAAGAGAAAGCACAAATTAATTGATTTTGGATTGATTTGGATTAAGATTTGGCTAAGTCCATGGGATTGATTCATACGGCTTAGAAAGGATCTTGATTTAATTTGATTTAGTTTGGTTTAGGTTAGATCATTTGAATGTAGATTTGATTTATATTTAGAAAGAATATTGAAGATATAAATTGATTATGAGAAAATCAATTGATTTTGGATTGATTTGAAGGTAAATTTTGCTAAGCCCATGAAGGTATGTCATAGAGCTTAGATTTGGATTTGATTTGGTTTGGATTTAATTTTGGTCATGTGATGTAAATTTGATTTATATTTAGGAAGTTGATTGAAGATATAAATTGATTATGAGAAAATCAATTGATTTTTGGATTGATTTAGATTTGATTTTGGCTAAGTTCATGAAATTGATTCAAAGGACTTTGGAGGATTTCAAGTTTTGATTTGATCATGGGCTTCAATCATTTGTTTTTGGAATTTGAGTTTGGATTTGGATTTGAATTTGATGTTTGAATTGAACTTGATGTTTGTTTTTTAGAAGGTGAACATGGATTGGGTTTGAGTCATGGGGTAGGTAGGTCATCCTAATCCCTATGGAATGACATAATCATATGGTTAACCCTTCTAAGTCTCTAGGCTTAGGTTGAGTGTTCACCTAATCGCTAGAAGTGTCTTATGACTAAGGAAGTCTTAGTGTTTAGAAGACTCTAAATCTAAGATGGGAAGATTGAGTCCTCACTCCAAAAGTGAGGTCAGCAACCTCACTTTTGGAGTGAGGGTTGACTCATCCTTCCTTAGGTTTAGGAATTGTCTAAGCACTAGGATTTCCCTAGTCATAGGACACTTCTAATGATTAAGGGAACACTAAACCTAAACTTGACAAAGCATACCCTTAGCTTTGGTCACACCCTAGGGTAAATAGGTATGACTATCCTATGTGAACCATGACCCATGCTTATCCACTATCCAAAACCAACCTCAAGCCGATGCAACCCCAAAATTTTGTTTCATATCCAAGCTCTAAGCCAAATTAAGTTAACCCTTAACCTAAATCAATTCCACCATCATCCTATGACTCAACTTTCAATTGAATGGTCCAATTAATTTTCACAAAAAAAAACACTCTAACCATTCAAATTTCTATTTCAAACCCTTTCAAGACCTAAATCAAGCTTGAACTAAGTCAATCCAATCAACCCAAATTAGCCCCTTGGTCTAAATAATCTAAAATCCAATTAAATCAAACTCAATTGCAGTCAAATCCATCAATCAATCCTAAATCAATCATCAAACTCAATCTAACATAATTCAACCCAATTCAACTCAATTAACCCATCTGGTCCACTTGACCCAAACTGATCTAAAGGACTAATTTGATCCAAACTTCAATCTAAACCAAATTGGATTGAATCAACCCATCCAAAATTCTTTGCAATGATTGTTGATCATCTTTGATTAACCAAATGCAATAAATTGGGCCAACCCAAGTCAATTTGATCATTTGATCAAGTTTAACTCAAGGACTAAAATGAACCAAATCACATTCTAACTTCAATTGATTAAAATCAATGACTCCACTCAATCATAAATTCAGTATTTAACATGACTCAACCACCAATTAGACCAAATGAAGCCAACTTGGGCTCTTGACCCAAGTTGACCCAATTTGACTAAAAAGGCCAAATTGGGCCAAATCAAATCCTAAACCCAATTGATCCAAACTAATGTCTAATCAATTGATTATTAAACATGATCCAACCTTCAATTGAACCAAACTTGATCAAACTAACCCAATTGACCCATTTAGCCCAATTTGACCTAAAGGGTCAAATTGAACTAAACTCATTCCCAAATCCAAATAAATTCAAATCAACACCTACAATCATTCTCAAATAATCATTTGAACTTAAATGAATCATCCACCAAGGAAAATTTGGCCAATTTGATCAAATTGGTCAACTTAGCCCATTTGACCCATATGAACCCAAGTGAACCAAAATCAAATCCACTTCAAATTAAACCAAAATGAATGACACCAATACACTCCAAATGATCAAATGAATTTACCCAAACCATCAATTTGACCCAATTTGACCAAATGGTCAACCTAACCCAAATGAACCCAATTTGACCTATATGGGTTAAATTGAGCCAAACCCATTCAAACCAAATCCAAACCTAACCAAAATTGGCATGACTCATCCTTGGGTCAGCCCAAATGGGCCCAACCCATGGTCAACCTAATTTGGGTCAAAATTCATGAACCAACCCATGGCAACCACTCTTAGCTCATTTTGGACACTTGGACCACTAACCCAACCTGACCCAAGGCTTTTGGGTTCAACCTTGGGTCATGAGAGAGTGAGCTTACCCTTAGCCCACCATTAGTTCACTTGGGGGAGGAGGTACACACCTTGTCAGCCCTTGCAACTCCCTCAGCCCCTCAAGACCCTCCACCTCTGGTCCACCTGAATACCACAGCTGGCGACTACCAAATTCACTCGGGGAGGAGGGTAAACTACTCCCCATTGATTCAAACTTCATGAAGAGCTTCCCTAGGTGATTATGAGTAGTCCTAGAGCCTTCCTCAATACCCTAGTGCACCCCATCATCGATGATGCCAAGCTTCATTCCAACTCGAGCCCTCTGTCCATCCAACCTCACTCAAACCCCACCAAACTTCAATTAACTTCACCCATGCCATCCCCAAGCTTTGTCGAGTCAAAATGAATCGATTCTCAATCAATTTGAGCACCACTCCTAGACCAACTTCAGCAACTATTGTGGCAACTTTTGGTCTATAGAGGCGTCGGTGGGGAGGCAACTTGAGAGATTCTCAACAAGGCTTCATCTCTTCAAGATGAAACTGCCTCAGTTGTTGAACCGTCGATCTTGAGCTCTAGTGAGGTAAATTAGCAAACCGTAGAAAATCCCCTAAGAGTTGGCCTTTTATGAAAGATTTTGTGATTTCATGTGATTTTTACCACAGGATCTCCTTAGATCTCTTCCCCAAATGTTTTGGAGTCGATCCTGATGCCTCATAAGCTCTGGTAAGCTTGGATCGAGTAGCAGAAGGTGGGAGATGTCTGTCTTATGGTGCTCGAGGGATGAATATCATCCACCATCTATTCCATGTGATTAGAATGGATGGTCATGATTTAATCTATTAGAAAATCCAATTTAATCCTTTAAATATCACAGATTAATCCCTGCTATTTGATTCGAGATTGATGAGGACTTATTTCTTCACTCAACCATCATCATTTAAGTAGCCTATCCCATGCCACATGGAAAGTGTCTGCGATATTATGACATGACAAAGTTAGGGATAAATTATGTATTAAAATGTCATTAATCACTCAAAACTTTAAAAATATAATTAACTATAGAAAAATCATAAAAATATGAGTAAACCCATTTTAGAAAGGGTAAACATAGGAAAATTTAATAAAATAAAACCCTTAATGTTTGAATAGTGAATAATTCTTAATTAGGGTTCAAAAAAAATTTTAATTATCTTAATTAAGCCTTAATTACTTGGCCAATTGACCTCAAATTGAATGTGTTAATTCTTTGGGATGTCCTCTGCCTTCCATAACTTCTTTGGGATTTATTTCCAAGGTAATTAGGAGAATTTAGAATTTTAACCATAAGTACCTCCTAATTAACTTAATAATTACTAAAATTATTAAGCATAAAATTTTGATTAGTATTGATTATTAATCACTATTGACTGAAAATGATGAGGGTAAATGATCAAGGCCTCTTGATCATTTGCCATATCTTTCCATGTGTTAATTAACTTATGACTTAATTAAGGAATGATTAAGCAATTATTTCAAATTAAAATTGCTCTAGATAATTTAAATTGAATTTGTGGATTCCTCTTTATGTGTTTAATAATATAAAACTCTTAAGGAACATATGGTTAACCCATGGGTGTGGAAAAACCATATAAGTACTTAAATTAGATTCCTCTTTAATCTATTTAATATTTAATCATGAGCCTAATTGTATTACATCTTGTTGGGAGAATTACAAATTTTAATTTTTCATTGGCATATCATTAGAGACTCAATGACTAATTGAATTAAAGAAGCATAGGAAAAAAAAATTATAAATTGCTTAATGGCTTGAACTTAATTAATCTATAAAATTCACTTAATTACTTTTCCTTAAACATATTAAGTCACTAATGTGGGGTGGGGGTTAAAACAAAAAAATATTTTATCACTTCTTTTTAAGTGTAACAATTAAAACACAAAATCAAATTTCATAAGAAACTTTGGTTAACTTCAAATGATTTTATTCAACTCGATTGTCCTTAGAAATTAATGTGATTAAATGTATTATGTGGCAATGTTTAATTATTTCTTTTCAATCATTATAAATGTGTATGCTATTTGATATCATGCATTCATGATTTCAAATAAAGGAATCAAATGAATGTAATTATATATGTGTAAGTTGCAAGTGTTGGATTAATCCTATTATATGTGTGGCTATTATACTAATAAATTTCAAAATTATTTTCAAAGTTATAAATTAATAATGAAGATTTAAATTGATGTTAACTATGAATATATTATATGATTTACATTTGTTTATAGTTTAAACATGTTAAATTATTACTTCATTCCCATGATTCATGTGTATGTTTAAATGAAGTAAGTATATAATCTAGAAATTCCGAATCTGAGGCTTTAAGTTTCCCCATGAGGTCTTAGATTACCTCACTTCCCACAGTTAATAGCACATACTTACTTAATTTCATTCATATGTATATATACATTAGAATTTGGAAAGAGCTTTACTTTGCATGAATAAATAAATTTGTTATCACACAACCTTTTGCATTATTTTCATTCTCATGGTTGTGTATATATTCATATGTATTTAAGATAGCAAGTATATATTCTAGAAATTCTGAGAATATGAGGCTTTAAGTAACCCCAAGGAGGTCATAGATTATCTCACTTCCCTAGTTTAAACAATGACATGTACTTGCTTAAGTATTTAAATACATGTGTATGAGTACTTAGCTAAGGAATGTGATTCTTCTTTTCTAACAAAAATATATGTATTCACAATCATCACAGTATGACAAAAGTGCATTGTACGTATATGTATGTTAAGTTCAAAATCATATGCATATTATTGATGATGAAAAGGAATGAAGTAACATTATCCATGTGATAGTAATTCAATCTCATTAATCTTATGATGCTTTTCATGTTTGAATAGGATTCTTTAAGATTAACCCATATTTAAGACTAATAAAAAGATTTAATAAGCCATTCACTTAATAAAACCAAAAGTTATAATAATATGCCTTTAAAAAATAAATTAGGATATAGATGAAGAGGATCAAATCTCTTTCCTCTCTTACAATAATTAGATGTTAAGTAAATATCAAATAAAACAAAATAAAATATAATCTAAAATTCATTAAGCCTTTTAATAACTTAAAGTGAAACCTCCTCAAATGTTTAAATTAAATAATTCCAAACCTTAGATAATTATAATTATAAAGCTTAGCTAAGACATACCACACTAAGCCTAAGCACACACATTAGAATACTAAGTCACCACTTCTAGCTCTAGGTTAGGATGATGTATGCTATGATGTTATGTTTTATTTTGTGATGTAATATTTTAAACTGAATGTTAGGACTATTATGCATTGACTGGATGTTAGATCGTTGTTAGCCTAATGTAATTTTCTACAGGGGGTTATGCTAAAGTGGTTGCTAAAATAAATAAATATAAAAGTTTTTGCTTGCAAGTTGCTTATACCCCCTTTGCATAATCCACATTAGAATAGGTGGGATTAGTTACCCATGTGCAGGGTGCTAAGTATAAATTATGGAATATAACTATTTGGGTTTGCATGATTGGTTTAACTAACATCTGTCTTGCACATGTAGTTAGATTTTACTTTCCAAACATGTAATTTTGCAATATGAATTAAAATTAGTGTTATGGGATTTAGGATGAGTAGTGCCTAGAAGGCAAAGTCTTGGGAGGCTCTGTGAAACCTTGGAGCAAAATCAAATCAAAAGGAAGAACATATGATGAAGAATGAATACGCCCATAGCATTTAAGTCAATTATAATTGTAAAATATTATTATAATCTAGGTTGTATAAGGGTAGAGCTTAGCTACCCAATTTTTATCTCTTTTGGGGTGTACGACATTACCCGGCTGCACTGGCCTCTTATTCTTTCATGATAATCTATAAATATTTGATTGTTATGTTTAATTTACATAATAAAAATTGCATGTTCTTCATAGGTTTCTTAAGCTTGATGTTTGAATGTGTGGTCTAGATGCCGTAGGATCTCTAGGATAAAATTAATTTTTTTATCCCCACTATTAACTAAAAACTAAATTTTAAAATAAATCATAACTTCATCTTAAAGCTGAAGCTATAATCATGATAATTAAAAGTTTTAGCAATCCCTTAACTAGATGTTAAATGTTCTAACATCATGCATAACTTATTATTTCATTTATGAATAGGGATGGTCTCCACTCTTGCACGATAGGTGAATACTTGACCTATGAGGGCATCCCTTGTAGTGAAAAACACCTCTCACTGATTTGGCTAATAATCATATTTCATCATGCATTTAGGCATAATTGTCCTAAGCATTTGTTTAAATCAATGTGTCAAAAATGATATATAAATTTATAAAATTTTGCATCAGTCTAAGTCATATCTTCATGCTAATCATGATCTAGTCTCTTAGGGAGTGAGTTTAGGACTCTAGTTTCCATTATTAATTAAATAACACCCTAGTTATCTTAAAATTTTATAAGATCGGCCTACATGGTTTTGAAGCGTAGGAGGTATTAGCTGGCGGCCACACTAGGCAGTTGTAAGTCCAAAAGAATCGGGATGAGTTTTACCCTCTCTTGTAAAAGTAAATCATAATGTCCCATTTTTCATTTAGATTTAGGTCGTGCTTCTAGCTTGTACTAAAGCCTCATAGATTTAGGATTCGAGGTTACTTGTTTTCTTTGAGCTACGAGTATAAGTCCTCACTTCTTAGGCATTTTGACAAACTTGTTTTGATGGATTATAAGCCTTATTATTTTAATAAAATTTTAATTCAAATAAGATTAAACTACCTCTTTCAAGCATATAAAGCCTCACCATAGGGTAGATTGGAATGCTCACTAGGTTTCATAGTTTTATACTTATCTTGTTAGAATCCAAAAATAAGTCTTTCCAAATTGAACTTTCCCACTTGATTTTTCTAAAAAAAATACTTAATTCATTGATAGTCTAACCTTGAAATCTTTGGAGATGTTGATTGACTTTTTATTCGAGAGAATTCTTAGAAAATCCACATTTCCTATGTAATTAACTATGAAAGCTTGCTTCCATAGGGAACTAAAGAACCTGACATAAAATAAACCTTAATTTACTTTTCCATGTAAAGTAAGGGAAATATCTCTAGTATATATGAAGACCCATTTGCCTCAGGAGTCTTTATTAGGTGATTAGGTCCATTGTAGGGTGATCTTTTCAACGTTCGAGATGGTATATCATACCTTAATGTCATACACGATCACTTTAATAAGTACCCCCTAAGATCTGTGTGGTGTCCACACGACACAAGATTAAAATACCATAGATTATTTTGGCGACTCTGGTTGTGAGTGTTCCTCTCTCCATCTTTAGTAGTAAATCATTATCTGCAAACATCGATAGTGGACTTATATTTTATATAAGTCTAAGAATATCATCCTTTCTGTTGGACACCTTACTTATTTCATCCTTAAGCAAGGGTGGCCAACATCCTTTAGGTTTTAGGATCTCACTCCAAGTAGGTCTTGAAATCCCAATTAGACCTCCAATAGATAAAAGAAAATTACCCAAAAATAAATCAAACAAAATCAAAAATCTCTTACAACTACCTTGGTAAATCAAGGTTGATCCGACATTTCCAAAATTCTAATGAAGTTCAAAAGCAAAAGATTCTTCTCTATAATTTCAAAATTTCTCCAACATACATGAACCCCATTTAACATAATCAAATTTGTTAAATGAGGGATGCAATTCAAAATCAAATCAAAGTTAACAACAACAAAGTAAGAGTTTAATTTTATGTCTCTTTCAACAGTGAAGTAGAAATCCTAGCCCTCTTTTCTCTCAAGCAGTCTTCTACCATGTTATCCGACAAGCTCATTTTATCTTTTCTTCTGGTGTGGATTTGGCCCTAGATCAGGCCATACTCACCACCACCCCCATCATCTAGTTTGTCCTTGGATTTGAGGATTTCAAGCACGATAACGAGATCAAAGAAGCCACTTCTATAGTTTGACCTACACTCTAATACTGAGTTCCCTTCGCTAAAGAGGAAGGTCGCAAATTTTCCCCTACCATGAGTGTAGTAGCACCTGTCACAGTTTCAGTACAGACTAGTATCACCTCTATAGTTGCCCCGACCTTTAAGGGAAAGTCTATCATAGCTTCTGGGATAGTCTCCCCCATGTTTGAGGTCGGTTCTAGCTCCCATCTTGCTCCATTAACTAAGACCCAACATCATAATAAGAACCAGAAAATAAAGAGACATTATAATCATATGGAAAAAGAGGTCGAGGAAGCCTCCCATGTGGTTTAGGAGGGATCCTCTCATGAGACCTCTCCCCTTCTTGGTGGCAGTAAGTTTCACCCCCTCTCAGCTTCAGAGGGAGAGGAGGATATTATAAATATTGATGCATCATCCCCATGATCTACAGAGTATGAGACACCGAATATGGAGAGGAGGAAGCCCTATGCTAGTATATGGTCTGTGCTCAGGAAAGTTGGGAGAGCCCACAAATGCTCGAAGTCTACTACTTTGCATGACTTAAGATGTGTGATCCATAGGAGTGTTAGGGACCATATCCATAGGGAAAGGGCCACGGAGGCCAAAGTTGCAACCCAAGCGAGCAAGAGGGACAGATAGAAGTTTGCTAGGCAGTTAGTGGCCTCTACTTTGATTGATCATTCTAATCGACAGGCTGATAGAGCCGATCATTCTAACAAGATAGCACTTACTAGTTCTAGTCAAAGGAGGAGATCTCTGCAGGAGAGGCAGCCGGTGTCACCCCCATTACACCACTCCACTAGCGACCACTATCACCCATTCATGTTCCATCGTCTGAAGTCCCCACCAAGTTCCACAAGTCTACATCAAGAGAAAGAGCTTCCCCATTGGTGATACAACTACTTCTCAAGGACCCCACTTCATTTACTCTATCTATCTTAATTAGATTATGCTTAGGAACTTAAGCAGCACCTACGAGCAAAAGGCATTTTAATATTTTATTATCATAGCTATCCCTTAAGCACAATCCCCTATAAAAAATATCATTAGGCTAATAACGGCCTAACATCCAATCTAGGCACAAGCAATACGAACAACTAGTTTAATAAAATATTACATCAAAAAATAAAACATATTACCACAACATTTACCGACTTAATCTAATATTAAGATCATTGACTTAGTATTATAATGTGTGTGCTATAGTCAAAGTATGATATGTCTTGCTTAAGCATTAAGATTGAGACTTTCTAGTGTTTGAATGTTTAAGTCATTTATTAAGGGTAGTTACACTTCAATAAGTTTAAGACTTTAATTGGATTTTAAATCATATATTTCTTTTTAACTTTTGCTTATAATTTATTATTGTAAAAAGAAGAAAGAGAGTTGAATCCCTTTAATCCCTACCTTAAGTTGATTCTAAGAGATGAATTTTTTATTTATAAACTTTCTTAATGAATCATGAATTTCAATCAATCCTATGATTGGATTTGACTTAATGAACTTTATTTAAATATGAAAGACATCTTAAGGTTAATGAAGCCAAGTCATCATCAAATACATAATATTTTATTATTTTAGTTTTATTATCATTAACTTTACAATTACAATTTCATTTCACTCTTTTTTTATTTCCTTTATATATATATACATGCATTTTTATATATTAATTTTGGCACACTTAAACATAAATATGCATGAATTTTGTAACAAAGGAATCTCACTTCATATTCAATCATATGCATACAAGTGTATAAGAAAGTTATGTAAGTACGTGCCTTTGTAAACCAGAAAAGTGATATTATCTAAGACTCCTTGGGGTTACTTAAAGCCTCGTATTTCTGGGATGTCTAAACTATATACTTGTAAGTTTAAACACACATGCATACATATATGAATACAAAATAGAATCATGAAAATTTGTAGGTTATTATCTTTTAACAAATATGATCAATGATTCCAAAATGATCAATGATGAAAACTAAGGGGGTCCTATGGTGAGATTCGCATGAAATCATATTTTATTTTGAAAAGACCAATAGTCCTATGATTTTCTATGGTTTGCCAATTTTATCTTCTTTGAAGCTCAAGGACCGGCGTAGAATGAGATAGCTTCATCTTGAATAAACGAAGCCCTATTGAGAAGACTGTGAGCTGCCTCCCTATCGATGGCTCTATGAACCAAATGCCATAATGAAACTCATCAGAGTTGGTCTTGCAATGGTTTTCAATGCTCGAATCGATCGGGAATCGATTCATTTTGGTTCATTGAGACTAGAGGAAGGTGTGGGAAAAATTAATTTGATTTTGGTGAGGTTTTGGTGGTTTTGGATAGAAGGGGCGCTCAGTTTGGGTAGAGCTTAATCTCATTAGTGATTGGAGGCTCGAGAGAGCTCCAGGATGCTTGGGGCTACTCGAGATCATCTGAGGAGTGTCTATGTTTGATTTAGTTTAAAGAGGAGGTGTATGCCCTTCTCCCCATGTGAACCAACCAAAATGGTTGGTTCTGGTGATGGCAGCTGGTCGGCCAATGAGGGTGGTCGGAATGGGCATAGAACTGATAAGGTGGAGGTCTCATAGTGGCTCAATAAGTCTGGTGGCTCCCCATGAAGTGGACATCTCATGAGGAGTGAACCAAGGTTTGATCCAAATGAGCGAGACCTTTCTTTGCCCAAAGCTTGAGCCCAACAGCTTTGGGTCAAGTCTAATCAGCTTGGGAGAGCTCAAGACATGCCAAGGAAGCTGCCCCATGCAAAGGGAGTGGTTAGACCTTCTTATTTTGGGTTTTTATCCTATTTGAGACCATTAGTTCACTTGGTTTGGGCCGAATTAGGCTCACCTAGGTGAAGTTCACTTGGGCCGGTCAATGGGGCCATAAGGATGAGTCATGTTAAGTTTGGTTGAGTTTGGCTCACTTCGACTCATATGGGTCAATTTGGGTTCAATTAGGCTAAGTTGACCAATTGGTCAAATTAGATTGAAATGGCTCTTGGAAAATGTTCAAATGATTATTAGGAATGAGTTGGTGCAATTGGTTTGATTTAATTTGAAGTGAATTTGAGTTTGATTTATTTGGGTTCATTTAGGCCAAAAAATGGGTTAAAAGGCCAATTTGGTCAAATTATTGGCCAAGTGGTTAGTGGAGGGTTGATTCATGTTTGAATGATCATTTGAGATTAATTGTAGGTGTCAATTTGAATTGATTTAAATTAATATGAGATTTGGTTCAATTTGACCCTTTTGGCCAAATTGGGTTCATTTGATCAAATTGGCTTTATTTTGTGGTTGGGTCACATTCAATATAGAATTTATGATTGCCTGAAGTCACTGGTTACAACTAATTTGAGTTGGAATGGGAATTGGTTCAATTTGACCATTTAGATAAAATTGGGTCAACTTAGGTCAAATGATCTACCAAGCATAATGGATGCAATTAAATGATGGATGGTGATCAACAATCATTTTAGAAGATATTCGGTGAGTTGGTTTGGTCTAATTAAGGATCGATTTGATTGGAGTTTGACTCAATTGGGTCGTTTAGATCAACTTAAATTAGATGGGTCAATTGGGTTGATTGGGTGTAATTGATTGAATATGAAGATTGGAGCATATTCAATGATGGATTTAGAGCTAATTGGAGGCTTTGATTGCAATTGACTTGATTAGGTGAATTTTGGCCCATTTGAACCATTTTAGGTCAAATGGGTCAACTTATCAATGGGGCTGATTTGCTTGATTGAGTGGATTGGGATAGGTTATGATGTTTGAGAGAATGCTTGGAACAATCAAGGAATTTGGGTTGGATTGGCTTGACTCAAATTGAATTGGGTTTTAGTCTTAAGGAATTTAATTGGGCCAACTTGGGTTAAGATCCAAATTGATTTGTCTTGATTCAATTAGATTATAATCATGGTTTAATAATGTTGAATTGGAGTCCAAATGAGTTTGGATAGGTTGAGTTTCAATCAAGTTTTTTTTGATTTTGAAGAATCCAAATAGGTTAGGTTGGGTTGAGTCAACTTAGCCTATCTAGCCAAGTTGAGCATATGATGGTCAAATTAAGCCTAAATCAATTTGGAATTTAACTTGGAGCTTGGATTGTATTCATTTGATTTGGATTTGGTTACTTGATTGATCATGAACTTTGGTTAAGTCTTACGGTTGGTGAGGCTTCACTTCTCTTAAAGTAAGCTCTAGTCCTAGGGTTGTACCCTATGAATCTCTAGGCTTGAATTTGGTGTTCTCTTAATCACTAGAAGTCCTAGCACTAAGGAAACCTTAGTGTTTAGAAGAGTCTTAAGTCTAGGCAAAGGTAGTCAACCTCACTCCAAAAGTGAGGCCAACATTGAACAACTATAAGAAGAATTCATTGGCTAAGTTTTGAAGAAATTAGTCTCTCTCATTCTTCATTGACTAGTGTTCCATTAAAAGACTCAAAGTGCATACAAGAAAAAGGACAAGAACATTGATGTGAGGTAAACTAATTGTGGACATTTTATGAGATTTTTACTTTGTTCTTTATGTGCCAGTGAACCTAGAAAATAAGAAAAAATTGATAGTCATCTTGATTTTGTATATCATAATTATGTCTTTTTCTTAATGTTTTAGATCAAATTTTCTCTCTTCCCAATTGGATATAAACTTAGTTGAACTATATAAATCTTAATATCTTTTTGGTTTAGGTCATTTTCACTTCAGTGTTATATAGTATATGGTTTTGATCTTTGTGATAATTTTAACTTCAAGTTATTAACACCCTAGTTAAAATAAAATAATATTAGAGTGCAATTTTAGATTTCATGCTCACGATATTTGAGATTAATAATTTGATAAATTAAAGAATTTTAGCCTTTATAACACCATGATGCACAGAGTTTTTATCACTATGATGCACAGAGTTTTCATCTATTAATGTATTACAAGAGCTTTCCTAATTTCCTAAGGCACTTGATGATGTCAAAAATAATTGTGGTGTTTAGTTTTATGTTGGGTGTGTTTATGTGAGGGGACACTACGTAGATCCGCAGATGTACTCATTAGGGTGATCGGGTATGACATTAAGGAATAATGTACTATCTCGAGAGATAGGAGTCATTACCTTATAATGGATCTAATCACCTAATGAGGACTCCTAAGACATGATGGGTCTTCGGATATACCAAAAAATTTTCCCCTACTTTACATTCGAAAGTAAAGCATGGTTTATTTAAACCGAGTTTGTTAAGTTCCCTATAGAGGCAAGCCTCCATAGTTAATCACATCCTAAGGAAAATGAATCCCTTAAGAATACGCTCAATTAAAGTAGGTGATTGCTGTCTCCAAAGAATTCAAAGATAGGACTATCAAAGGACTGGTTGTATTTTTGAAAATCGAGTGGGGGAGATCAAAAGGAAAGAGTTCTTATCGAGACCAAAGGAGATGACTAGGGAGTGTTCATGATACTAAAAAGTCTAGTGAGCACTCTAGTCTATCCTATGGTTGGGCATTATATATTTGAATTTGAGAAGATTTATTTGTTTGAGTTAAATTTTTATTAGAAATTTAGGACTTATAATTTCACAACACAAGATTATGGAAACGCCTAAGAGGTGAGGATTTATGCTTGTAGCCCACAAAGGGGAATAGCGACCTCAGATCCTAAATCTAGGGAGCTTTGGTGAGGACTAAAGCACATCCTAAATCTATGGCATAAAATTGGTATCTGGTTCACCTCCATAAGAGAGAGTGAACCACCCGACTGTTGGGCTTATTACTACCTGGAGTGGCAACCAGCTAAGTTCTACTACTCTTTAAATCCATGTAGGAAAGTCATATGTTTTTTTTAAGATGGTTAAATTATTTACTTAGAGAAAATTAAGTCCTTAAACTCACTCCCTAAGAGACTAGATCATGAAGGGCATGAGTAATGGCTTAAATCTAATGCAAATATTGTCAAGTTTTATTTAATTTTTGGACTTTTTATTTTGACACAGGCTATAGGATTTTATATGCCTAAAGGCATGAGCAATGGGTTATAGGCTAAATCAACAGAGAAAGAGGTGTCTTTCCATCAAAGGCTCTTATAGGTTAAGCTTTTATTCTCTAGCACAGATGGAAGCCCTCTCTAAGCAAGAGTGGAAGAATATGATATGCATAACATTATACATTTAATCATCCAACTAAGGGGTTGCTAAAAATGTTTAATATCTTGATTTAATTTCTAGGCTTTTATGTGAGGTTATAATTTGTCTTAAGATCTTAGATGTCTTTATCCTAGAGCCTAATCATAAATTTATCATCAATCATAAAGAAATAATGAAAAGACATGTTATTTTTAATGCACAAGCTAAACAAAATATCAAACAATTTTATGAAGCTATCATAAAGAATAAAAGGTCGGTGCGGTCCGGTACTACCGTACATCCCAAAAAGAAATGCGGTAGCCGAGTTCTACCCTAATACATCCCGGTATAATGAAAGAATAATTACAATCATGAAATGATAAGTGCTATGGGGGTCTCCATTCTTCATCCTCCATTCCTTACTCTTCATCTTTTATTTCTTCATTTTTTTGATTTGCTTCATTCCTTTCTTTCTTTTGGTTTGGTTAGGATGTTGTTTGCTCCAAAGGAATCACATGGTATATAAGACATGATCTTATAACCAATGTTCACCTTAATCCCTCATAACACTTATCCTAATCCTAATGCAAAAGTTACATTAAAAGGAAGGAAATCAAATTTAGCTACACAAAATAAATATTAGCTAAACACACCACACAACCCAAGTAGTTATAGGAATAATTTGGACTTAGCACCCCACACATGGGTAACCAAGTCCACCTATCCTAACTTAGGCTATGCTTAGGGGCTAAGTAACCTACACAAAAAAAAACATTTTACAATTTTATTACAACAACCCCTTTAAACACGCCCCATAAAACATGATTAGGCTATATACTAACATTCGAGCATACACCACATCAGTCTAAAATACATCCACAAAACAAAAACATTCATCAAATCATGCACCGCCTTAATATAAAGCTAGAAATGGTGACTTAGCCTAATGTGCATATATTAGAGCTTGTGTGGTATGTCCTAACTAGACTTTAGAGTTATGGTTTGCTAAGTGTGAGGGATTTAATTTATGAAGGGGTTGATTTCTCTTTAAGTAGTTTAGTTGATTTGGGGATTTTACTTAGTATTTTCTTTTATTTCATATAGCTTACACTTAGCAACTAAGTTTTATAAAGAGAAGAAAGAGAGGGAATCTCTCTTTATCGCTACCTCAAGTCATTCTAAGGTAAGTTAATTAGTAAATTTTCTTTAATGAATGACTTATTATGTGTTTTAATTAACCATAAGTTTAGGTTCATTCTGAATAACCTTATTCAATAAGAAAGGCATATTAGGATTAATTATGATGGATTACTATTACATAACACACATTAATTTATTTCTTTTCATCATGTATGTCATGCATATGAATAATCTTAAGCATACCTATACATGCAATGTAAATCTTAGCATACTTTGATGATGAATGCAAAGAAAATTTTTTTTTGAATTTGAATGTTTCATTTGTTGATTGAATTATGAATGCATGTTTTTATTATGTAGAAAAGAGGGATTTTTCATCCATTAGCTAAACACACATTCACATGTATAAAAGTTATAAGTGAGTACAACATCATTATTTTCTATACCAGGGGCATAAGGTACAAGACCTACTTAGGGGTACTTAAAGCCTCACAGCCCCAGGATGTCCAGCCTAATATATCACTTTTCTTAGATACATGTAAATATATGAATAACTACAAGGATAAGAAAATCTATACAAAAGTAATGCTTTCTTTGTTTGATTTTTGATTCTTTATTTATTGGACACCACATGCATATGTATAAGAGTTTTAAGTGAGTACGGTGTCATTGTTTTCTACACCAGGGGCGTAAGGTACAAGACCTACTTAGGGCTACTTAAAGCCTCACAGCCCCGGGAAGTCCAGACTAATATATCACTTTTATCAAATACATATGAATGTATAAAAATGATCACATGCATAGAGAATCATGCAAGAAATTATGTTTGGTTTGATCATATTATTTACATATGTGATATAAAATTCTTCCTAAGTCTTAACATGAAGATACACGGGAATAGAGGCAAGTGTCAGGTTCCTTTTCAAATGAACTATACACTTGCAAATCCTATGTGGATCCATATTAAGATAGAAAAAGATAACCTCATGTTACACATCTTATGCTATTATCACATGCAAGCTTATGGATATTTGTAATTACATTACTTCATTTATAATAATTGATTTGTAGGTTTTGAAAATAGCTTTTGATTTAGTAGTGATAATAGCCACTCATATTTAATTTAAGTCAACACATGCAATTTGACATAAAAGGAAACATTTAATTTAATTAATTTTAAAAGAAATGAATGTATGATTTCATATGGTAAGCAATATTTAGCATGATAGGAAAGAAATAAAGAAATGTAAGTATATGATTTCATTCACCCCAATTAATTCTTAAGGATATTAGATATTTAAAATAAACCAAAATTTTTTAAAGACATTTTAACTTTGAGTTTGATTTGATTTAGAAATATGAGAGAGGTTTGCTAATCCTAGCCCACCCATGTGTGGATTAGTTTTTTAATGAGGAATATTTAAGTTGATTTTATGTTTTCATTAAGTTAGGGTATGAATTAAATGAATTAATTAACCCTTATAAATATCACCTTAAGTTAATTAATAAATAATGATATGCAAAACATGAAAAGTAAATTTGCAATGCTCAGAAATAAAAGTAAATGCAATGGCTTATGATTAATAGTTAATTAAGCTTAAGGGATCTCACTTAACCACTTTTATGATTTTCTCACACATGTGACTTAATCATAATTTCATTATTTTTCACTTTGAGTTATTGAACACCCAAAGTGCTACCCAAAAGTTAATTAGGGTTGTTTAGATGCAAGAAATTTTAATTAAGTAATTAGGTTCATTAATCCATTTTTTATTAAGCATAAACATCTCCAATTAAGGAAATGAAATGGACTAAAGGAAAGAGATCAAGAAAGAGGTCTTCATCTCAACCCCTAAGTCCTACACTTAATAACTTGATCTTTATATTTATATTTAATTAATTAAGCTACTAATTACCTCATTAATCCCTAATTAATTCCAAAAAAGTGAAGAGAAATCAAAATGAATTAGAAAAAATATCTAAATCACATTCTCTAAGCTCCTGACTATTTAATATAAGGTAATTAAGTTAAATAATTAATTAAAGCACTATTTATTTATTAATTATCACTAATTAAATTAGAAGAGTGGTTAAGGCTTAATCAAGTGATTTCCCTAATTAAGCCACCAATAAAATCTTAGAAAATTAGGGGATGCAGAGTTCATTTCCCTAAATACCCACAAAATGTTTAAGATCACTTGAGTGATTAATTAATGAGTAATTAAGTTTTAATAAAACCTTAATTAAGCCAAAATCACTATTCAAAATTACTTAATAATAATTTTCTTAGATTCTATTCTGAAATACCTTTAAAATGAGCCTAAGTTTATATTTTTTTAGATTTTTATACAATTATGATTTTAGAAGTTCTAGATTAAAAATAATTAATTAATTTTAATTATATCCCTAACCTTCAGATGGCCAATGCTGCGCTTTCCACGTGATGACGATTGCTTATTTAAGTTGTCACATCCATGCACCAGTCACTTATAACGCCTCAAGGACCATCTGATCTAAGATCAGACATCCAAGATTAAACCTGTGCTTTAGGCTAAGAATTACATTGGATCTAGCGTGATTTGACCATTCATTCCAATCACGTAGAACAAATGGCTCATGCTCCTTCTCCTTCATGAGCGATGAAAGATGAACATCGTTCATCTTTCCCCATTCAGTCCGAGCTCACCCAAGCTCAGATTGGGATCAAAATGGTCCCACACCTTCGGAAGGAGAGGGGATGCATATCCAACAGTCAAAATTGTATGGGATGATAATTCTCTTCAAAAAAGACCAACTAAAATCTTATATAGCTACAGTTTTAAAAAATTACCTCGACGAAGCCCTGGTGCTCCCAACGACAGAGGTAGCTTCGCCTAGTAGAGACGAAGCCCTGTTGAAGAAATCCAGTCTTAATTTGAAGTGGATTACTTGGTTGACCAAGTTCCTCTTAAATGGCGATCGGTCTTAATCGAAGTTGCACTTCCTATGGCTTGGAAACTTAGGAAATGATTCAATTGAGCTTGACGAGGTGTGGAGAGAGTGTGGGTAAAAGGAATTTGGATTTGGTGAAGTGAGGAGGGAGTATTGCTCATAATAGGGATGCCCTCTTTCGGCTTTGCACGCAGAGGAGAAATATCGATCGAGGGAACTCAGGAAAGTATTGGGAAAGCTCTGTGAGGATTTGAAATTACTCTAGGGAGTCTAACAAAGCTCTATCATGTGTTTCCCATTCAAATTGAGGGTGTATACCCCTCAATTGAGTGTGATGGATGGACGGGATTAGTCATCTATTTTTGACCCGTGCATTTTCGTTGGCCTGCCGGAGCTGTCACCTTCAACTCCACATGGCACACCATGGTTGGGGGAGTGTGTGGTAGGAGGCTCAAGGCCTGATTTGGGGAGTTGCCATTTTTCTCCCAAGAACCTATGGGTTTGACCATGGAGGTGAAGTGCTTGGGTTGGTTCCTTTGGTCCATGGCAGGTTCTAGAGTGGTTTAGGTTGGGCTAGGGATGCTGGGAGGCTCTCTTTGAGGAGTTTGATGCCATGGGGAGGCGAGATGGACTTTGCCATTTTAGGCAAGAATCCAAGGTAAAACCTTGGTTTATCCCCTTGGGTGGGGTCCACCAGGCTTTGGGCTGATTTGGTAATGGGTTAGGTCTATTTTGGGTCAGGTCTAGCCTGCTCCTAAGGTCTCATGGCTTGGTTTGAAGTGATTTGGCTTCATTTGGTTAAAATGGGTTCATTTAGGTTAGGTTAGGTTGGGTTGACCAATTATTCAAATTGGGTCAAACCAAGCCTTGGGTCAGGTTCATATGATGATTTGGGATATTTTGGTTCAATTAATTTGGATTACTTTGGCTTTCATTTGAATTTGACACATTTGGAATCAAAAAGGTCAAATTGGTCAAGTTGAACAATTTGACCAAATTAGGTTGGGTTAAGTGTTGAGTCAAGTTCAATTGGTTGATTGAAAATGATTGTGGGCTTTGATTTAATTTAATTTAGAATTAAATTTGATTTTGGCCAATGTGACATATTAAGTCAATTTGGGCTAGGTTGGGTCAAGTTTACTAATTGATCAACTTGGGCTCAATCATGGCTTTGGTCAAGTTCAACAAGTGATTTGGAATGAACTTGAGCCATTGGTTGCAATCAATTTGGATTAAATCATGATTTGACTCATTTTGGCTTTTTAGGCCAATTTAGGTCAACTTAGGTCGAGTGGCCAATTAGGCTTGGTTTGTGGCTTGGTCATATTCAATCATTGGTTATGAATGAGTTTGAGTCAATGGTTTCAACCAATTTGGCATATAGTGAGTTTTGGTTAGTTTGGATTTCATTTGGATTAAGGGTTGACTTGGTCAAAGGCTATGTTTGACTTGGTTTGACCCAATTTAAGGTGGTTCATCATCCTAGGATGATTGTTGGTCAAGTTGTGAGGTTTGGATGGGCTTAGTTCAATCCAATTTAGATTGGATTAGAACTTGGCTCAAAAAGGTCATTTAGGTAACTTTGGGTCAAGTGAGCCTAAATGGGTCATTTGGCTAGATCAAGGCTTGATTCAAGTTTGGTTAGACCTACAAATGGATTTAGGATGAAAATATAAATCCAATTGCAAGTGGTTTGGAGTCAAATGAATTTTGGTTCATATGATAATTTCAAGTCAAAAGGGTCAACATGGGTTTGCTTTGGGTTGGACTTGGATTTCTTTGGTGATTGTAGTTTATGTTCATATTTGGGTAAGTGATTGAAAGGATAATTGAATCATGAAGAAATTCATGAATTTTGAATTCATTTGGATATCATTTAGCCAAGTTCAAAAAATTGGCTAAAAGGGCTAAATTTGAGAATTTGGTTTGATTTGAGTTTGGTTTTGGTTGTTTCAATTTATATTTTATTTATATTTGTGAATATAAATGAAGATATAAATGGTTCATGAGAAAATTACTTGAGTTTAGAGTGATTTGAAAGCAAATTTGATTAAGCTTAGGGATATAGATGAAGGATTGATTTATAAAGCCAATTTGGGGTTTTGAGGTTTTGATTTATTCAATGGTTTTGAAATTTGAAAATCATGGGTTTCATCATATTTGGAATGAGTTTGAATGAAAGAATTGAATTGATAAAGAAATCAAACCAATAGGATTTGAAGGAGTTTGGAAGTATGAAAGCTTCATAAGGCATAACTTATACATATGGATCTTCAGGTCTAAGCTTCAAATCTTTTATACAAGATCTTTGATCCTAGATGAGGAAGTTGAGAGCTCACCAAAAGTGAATAAATAATGAGAGAAGACAAAAGGATAGATATGGATTAAAAAGTGCTTATGAAGATTGAGTTATGTTGGTGGGAAAGGTCTTGAAAGAGGTATTGAAAGAAATAACCACGATTCATGTTTGATCTAGTTTTTGAATCTATGCTCCAATCACTCAATCCAATTCTAGACTAATTCTCATAGAATCAATTATAAATAATCAAAATTAGTGGATAAACTAAAAAATAATTCCAATTTTTGATGAATCATGAATTGGATTCTAATATTGATCAATTTATGATTTTTTTTCTTGATTTTGATTAGATGAATAAAAATAAAATATTACAGAAATAATTTGAATCTACATACTATCATTTGAAGTTGAATGTTTTATGAATCTAGAAAAAGTTGTTGAATGTCTTTTACATTCTAATCTAGTAATAGTGCTCCAAGTATTATTTTTTTTACAAATATTTATATATGTCTATAAATATCTATACATAAAATAATCAAAATATTATGCACTTGAATTTTAATTTAAAATCATATTCGAAATATACAATAGTAAAGTATTTTAATTTTGAAAATTGTATATTAAATTAGTAAATATGAATAGTAAATCTTTATTATATCACTTGAATCATATTAAAATTATTTAAATATTTATTATATCATTCAATTTAACTTTGGTTCCAGCCTAGTTTAACCTTTAAACTTCAAGCCTCTCCTTCTTGTTTGGTCTAAGTTTCAAAATATTGAAAATAAATGTGGAAGATTTATAGCTCAAGCTATGACTATAATTCATTTATAATAATCTTTCAAACAAACTTTATCATATATAATTTATATTTATTACATGTGCATGAAGGGATGCCAAGATAAAAATTTAATGTAAAATTAGATGATGAGGATTAGGCTATATCATTTTTATGCTATTTAGTTTTCTCTTTGTGGGGTTCTAATTTAGAGTCGTATGGACACTACACAGATCTTAGGAGGGTACTTATTGAAGTGATTTAGTACGATATTATGGTATGATGTACCATCTCAAAAGATGAAAATTCCACTCTACAATGGGCCTAATCACCTAATAAGAACTTTTAAAGTAGATTATATACCAGAGATATTTCCCCTACTTTACATGGAGAAGTAAAGTAAGGTTTATTTTATGTCGAAGTTCTTTAGTTCTCTATAGAAGCAAGCTTTCATAGTTAATTACATCTTACAAAATAAGAAATTTTTTAAGAATACTCTAAATTAAAGTAAATAATAAGTATCTCTAAAGATTTTAAACTTAGACTATCAAAGGATTAGTATTCATGGAAATTG